>OU342657.1:8407500-9007500 GCA_910589605.1 Chrysoteuchia culmella
ATGTTATAAACATTACCTCATTCAAATGCAGACGTAGAGCGTATATTTAGCCAAGTTAACTTGGTAAAAACGAAACTCAGAAACAGTCTATCAATTTCAACCTTAAATGCAATCCTATACGTGAGATTCGGATTAAAAAGGGTTAACAAATGCTGTGACTCCTACGAGGTCCCTGACCCAATCTTGCAAAAAATAGGGACAAATGAGGCCTATGCATCTACGTCTTCCGCTCCGGCTGAATCTATTGAAGAAGATACAGACGAGGGTCTTCATATTTTATTTTTGTCAGAAAATTCGTTTTTTCGGTGCTTCTTTGTCACGATTCTAAGATTTTTTTATTAAAGGCTCTTTCTTTCTCTGTTGGCATTTTTTTTTAGCATTTTCCATAAAATTTAGCATGTTTTTGGCATTTTTTTTTATGTAGATTTAGCAGAAAAATATTTTTAGAGTTGGCAGCACTGGTTGCGTGTTGTTTCTTGTTGACAAGAATTTATTTTATTCATTTACATATTAAATTAGTTGTTTCAGTACTTACCTTGGTAGCCATTCTAATTTTGTTTTGTTATCGGACACAAAATGCCCGAAGAAGCAAAGAAAAAGCAGTAAGTATGTTTGTATTTTTTTTTTCATCTATAGCGCCGGCCGACTCCAAATATAATCAAATCATCATTTTGGCCTTAACCTTATAATTATTATTAGGTTAAGGCCAAGATGATGATTATCTGCTAGGTATTTTTTGTAATTGCAAAAGAGAAATTTGATCGGAGAGTTGCCGTGGTTCATATTCGTAGTTCGTTGTTGTCGTCTCAGTCATATGACATCCACTGCTGGGTATTGGCCCCCAAGGATCTCCACATTCATATAAGTAGTTACTTACCTATCACCAACATAATTTTCAGACAAAAAGGGCGAAGTGATCCCAAAGAACAGAGACGACCACGACAGCGGAATCAGCCTGGCCCTGTGGAGAAGACAAAAGAAAACAAGGAGGATGAATTAAAAGGTAATATTTGCAATTTGCCTGATGTTTTTATAAAAATAAAAGCCGATTTGTAGTCAACATTTCTTAACTTTTACATTTACCATCACAATAATTTTATTGATTATTATGTACTTACCTACATTATGAGTGGCTTGGCGGCAGGCAGATATCCAATGTAGAATAAGTCAGTATTAAAACTACTTACAGTTAAATAGTGATCTTTATATTTGTTAGTTAACAGACTGTTCCACTTAGAGATTACTGTGGGTAAATGTAACAATTTATTCTTATACTTAGCAAATACTCCTGAAAAAGCTTAAAGTACCTAATAGGTAAGTCAATAATGTTATTTATTATTATTTCTTTTCAGCCCCACAAAAACCTGTATATGAAGAACCAGAACCCGAGTTCTATAAAAACTTGAAAAGAGAAACGGATGAGATTCTGAAAATAACTGAAGAAGAGAATTCAAAATATAAAAAGAAGGAAATACAGAGTAACTGGTCTAAATATGAAATGCCCATTGAGAGTTATGATGAAATACAAGAACAGGAAAATATGGGTGCCGACTATGAAGTGAGTTAATCAAAATGACAATTTAGATCAAGTTCTCACTTTCACAAATACTGTTAGTGACTATTTAAATCTGTCAAGCTGAGTTTATAACAAGAGGTGGACTAAAAATAACTGTCCCTTTTCACCCATATACCACTGAACCGATTTTATTGAAATTTTATATGGAAATAGACTACTTTTGGTGACACTTGTCTCTCGATGTCTGCTCCATTCACATCCAATAAGGTGTGAATGGGGCACACAATTGCTTACGCAAGTAGTACCTTCTTCCTCCTGAAAGTTATGTCATGGTGCACATGCTACGCCCTGTTGGAGATGGACATTATGATACCTTTTAATATGATGCAATAATTTATCGAGTATAGAGATAGGGTGCCAACGAAGCGCAATAACCTAATCTCACATAGAAAAATTCATGGGCATGGACCTTATGGACATATTTAACAAATGTTAGAATGAAGTTAAAGGTGTTGATTGTACAATATTATATTCATGCAAAGTTTAAACATAAATCTGTGGTTTCCTTTCAGAAACTTATTGAAGCTCCATCATCCATTGGTGGCTATTTTCAATTCAAACATGAAAAGTCATGGGATGTGGACATTGGCCCTTCACCTTATGATAAGTATTTTGAGATTGATATGGATAACTTATTTCTATCCATATCAACAATACCATTCTATGAACGTAATAAAATAGATAAAGAAATATTCACTGAAACTGATATTTTGAATATGAACAATAGAGCAACAAGATCGAAGCAGAAATATTATAACGATAAATCATTTTCTACAGCAGAAATGGAAATTCAAAATAATATAGAACAGCAACTGAGGTCTAATACGTCAAATACTGAGGTCAAAGAATCCAATTTGTGTATTACTAAAAGTTATATTGATAATTTGGAAGATGTAGTTACAAAAGAAAACACTAATCAAGAAGAAATTCTAGTCGAAGAAGATTCTATACCTGATGTTGACATTGCAAAAGTAGAAATAAATAAACCAGATAATAAAAGTTTAGAAACACAGACATCACAAAAAAAATGTGTTGAACTGGATGATATTGATGATATTTTATTAGATACTAGTAAAGAAAAATCGGAGGATAAAGTAAAGGAAGATAGTATTGATATACCAATTTCTGAAGGTAAATAAAATACATAAGTATAGTGAGTCCAAGGGTAACTTACTATCAGCGTACGGTATGCACATCGTGTACTTCCACGCCAAGGGATGGTTGCATACATACTTTACATGTTTACCATTCGCTGCGCTGCCTATATCCGGTGCCAGATTAGTGAACCAGTTGTTAAAGATCAGTACTTAATCAGTAAATATCAGTTGAATCTTTCCAACCCTCAATAAGTCTCGATAAAACTTGACCCCAACCCAACAAAACCTAAACATCAATCACATTTGCTAGGAGAGGGAAGAACGATTACTGAGCTTCAACAGTTATTATTGACGTGCATTAGTATACAGGTATGATTGAAATTGCTAGGAGGGAAGAATTATTACTGTACTTCAACGGTTATTGACGTGCATTGGCATATGTATTTTAGTATTTTTATTTGTTTTGATCTTGATACAAGTAGTATGATTGCAAAATCTAAGTTTGTAAGTAAGGCCTGATGCTATTGTAAATTCGAGGCGAAAATGCTCAAGGGGGTCTTATGCTGCGTTGACACCGGGCCAACGAACGGCATCAGGCGTTGCTTGTCTCTGCTTGAGACAGAGGGGAAAACGGAACCCCTTGGCTGGCGTTCGTTGGCCCGGTGAAGACCCAGCATCAAACAAAGCGAACGGCCCGCAGTGTCCAAAACGGGAGCTGGCACTGACTTACTGCTACTACGCCGCCGTCGCGTCAAAGTATAAAATATTAAAATAAAACGCCTTTTTCCGTTTCCACACTATATATTTACGATGACTAAAAATATTTAATTTCCGGTTTTTACAGATCTTGCGGATTCCCCAAGCCAAACGCCGAACTCTCCAAAAACAACGCCGGTGATTGAATCAGCAGAAGATTTAGAAAAATGGCTTGACGACTTTTTAGACGGATGAATTATACAAAAAAATCAACAACGAAAACTGTAACAATAAACTTTTAACTCCAAAGAGTCATATTTTATTTGTATTAGGTAGGTACATACTGGTCTTTATCAGCATTTAAATTTTACAATACAAATATTGAAAATTCAAACATCAAAAATACACTTGATGATAGCAGTTATAGGTACCTAGGTAGAAATTTGAGAATCGTATTCTATTCACTCGCACTTGATGACCTAGGTAGAAATTGGAGAAACTTATTCTATTCACTCACACTTTATGATAGCTTTAGAAAAAAAACGTATTCTGTTCACTCGCTCTTCAACCGAAAAGGTTTCTTCATCTTCTGTTTCTCTTCTTTCTTCCCATCTGCCTTTAGACTTCCAGTTAATGTTGTTGTTGAAATACAGTTCATGCGATCTTGGCAATATTTTATTTTTTCAATTCATCAAATTAATGTGTAAAGGGCACTCCACACATATTCGGGTCAGCACATTCGGTTCGGTAGTTTTTTTCTCGATCGGCATTCATTCGGCAGTGTCGGCACAATTCAGCAATGTCATTGCAGTGCGCTGTGTTATTACAACGAATACCCTACCGACTGGTTCAGTCAGTTCTGTTTCCTGAACTTTCATTCATTCCGGCCGTGTTCCGGCCGGTTGTTGTCCAACAGAGCTTCGACTGAGTACAGATTATTATTAAGCAGGCCGAGCAACGGGTTCTCCGAAAATTCAGCTACATATGACAAATATTAAACAAGAAAATAAACTCGGAAAAAACAACTTATCTCATGTCGCTCTGACGGGATTCATCTACATAATATTATGGTTTTGCCGATTCATGTCGACCCGAATGTGCTTGTAGCGCCCCTTAGAAATAGTAATATTACATTAACAAAGATTATTCTTCCAGAATTGTAAACAATTTTCTAGCTGTTAAATGTATTTGAATGTGTCTCGAAATTTAAAAAACAGAATAAGTATCTAAAATAAAAAACTGTTTCGCAATCGGTTTTATACACAGAAGAAGCAGAATGAAACAACGTAACCTATATGCCCCTAATTTTATTTAAAAGTTAAAAATATGCAATACATTGTGACATGACAAAAAAAAATTATAAAACTAAGGGAATAGACTTAAATCACAAGAGACATTTTTACTCTACAATTGATGTGAAAATAAGACGCAGCATTGGCAACGTATTATTTGCATTCACACTTTTAAAGGTTGCGATTGAGAGGCCCAATGAAATGACTATTAGCTTAATAACGATAGTTATAGTTATTATATTGTCCTCCTCTATTATCATAGTTATCATAGTTTGGTGGATTGCGCCTACCAAACTGATTGGGGGAATGCGTAGGTTCCGTTTCCTTCAGTGTTTTAGCGCGGGCAGCCAACTGAGAAACGAGTTGAGCTGGTGTTAAATGTGCAATAGAAATAGGAGCACTATTAGAAGCAGCCCCAGTGGGATTAAATATAGACTTAGAATTTATAAGATCCTGTTCCACCACTTGAGTGTGAATTGATGAGCTGAAGTATTCTGGCTCCGTCGAGGTGGAGGCTTCATTGAGTTTTGTTAATTCTCGAATTTCACAGACGTCACATTGTGGTCGAGTTGTTTGGACAGCTGCGTCTTTCATGTCCTTTGGAATTTTCTTCTTAGGTCTGGCGACGACTTTGTCTAGACCTATAGTAGAAATGATGCTATCGACGAGTTGCTTGTTATGTTGAGCCGAAGTTCCACCGATTTTCGTAAACTGGAACTCCACCACCGCTTGCCTCTTCATAGGTGAGCAGAATTTAGGTGCCAAATATTTGGGTTCTTGACCGACGACAGTGTTGTTCATGATTAACCGATTCGGCAGCAACAGAGCCGCTAGTTTTGAAAACGCCTGATTGCAGCGATTCAGCACTGCAATGAATGTTAATTATATCAATTAAAAATACGGGTCTGACAAAAATAGTAGCAAATGCCTGGCGGATCCGGCGCGAGTGAAAGATATTTTCGTACAAATGACACCAATCATATAGTTCCAAATTAAACAGTGTTTACTATGGATACTAAATTATTGGCAAGTCAATCCCAGCAACTGAAAAAATCTAGAATCCTCCATCATTTAATATAACAAAAATTAAATATTGTAAAATGGAAGGCCCCACTCATATCCTCAGTAAGAGGAAATAAGTACCCTGGTTCCTGGTGTGTGCTCAATTTCATTTAAAATTTTTGGTCATGCATGTGAATAAAGAGATATTTACACCATTGACAATTTATTAAAATATTTTTTTTATGAAATTATTTAGGAAACAAAACGCAAATAATAAAACCGATCAAGTTCATACACATATTTTTTCAATTAGATTAATCAGAAGTTAAATCATAGAAATAAATATAAAAAGTAATAAAATATTACATCCATTTACCACACTAATAAATAATTTAAAGCAACTTACCCATAACCCTAGTCTTGGTATCCATACTTGTATTGCTCATACCTGCAATAATAATTTTAGTAAATTTTAATACTAGTGTGTATGTACATTTTATTAATAATAAATAATATCACTATTCAGATTTTTTAAATGTAAGGAGTAGGTATATTACGTGAAACTTTTAAAAGTATGTTCAAACTAATAAAAAAAATATAGCTTTTAATATCAAATGGGGATATTATTCCCATCTCTAAATAAAATGCAGTTTTTTTTAGTTATTTTTAACCAACTTCAAAATAGAAGCAGGTTAAAAGGATTACTAACTTTTTTATAACATGTAAGTATTTTATATAATTTTCTATTTAATGTACTTTTACCTTTATTTGGTGCAAGCTTCAGATAATCTTCTTTAGAAAGCTTACCCTCTGCCACTAACTGAAAAATAATCCATGGTTAAATCTAGTAACTGTAAAAAAAGTTTCTTTTCAAAATCGTATCCATATGATTAAGTGGAAATACTTACTTGTGCCAATGCATCATATGGCTTTGCAGTGTTCATGCCAGTTGGTGACACTACTTGGGAAGGCGCTGGAACCATTTCTGGTGCAGCCAAGGCAATAGGAGCTTGAGCTGAAGGAAGCGGCGCCGCTGACGGTGGAGCAGCCGCAGAGTCCAAAACTGGAGCTGGCACTGGCTGTGGTTGAGGTATCACTGGTGCAACTGGTTGCATTCCATATTCATACCCTGGTCCACCATAACCTGCATATGGTGGACCTTGTGGATACGAATATCCTGGAATGCCACCAGAATAGTCACCAGGGTAACCTGTTACATCAGTTGGATAAGGATTTTCTGCTGGAGGATACATCATTGAAGTATCTGCATGAGGATACAAGAAGTTGTCTCTATGCTGCGAAGCTGGAGATCGAGATTGTTGAGGGGAAATCCTCCTTCTGGGTGATCTTGATCGATGTGAACGGCGAGGACTCCTTCTTGCTGGGCTATGGCGGCGTGGGCTCCATTGACGTTTAAATCTTCGTGGACTATTACGGCGTGGACTCGACCGCCGCGGACTAACCCGCCGCGGACTAACCCGCCGAGGACTAAACCGCCGAGGACTAAACCGTCGTGGACTAAAACGACGTCCATCGCGGATAGGGCTACGGTATGGACGAAACGGACTACGGCTCCGAGGCTTACGGGGGCTTCGGCGTGGACTACGACGGCTACGTCCTTGTGAATCCCGCAAGGGACGTTGCTGTTCTCGTGGACGATGACTTGATTTCGATTCTTCTGGCACAACTGGAGATTTTTTTTTCGGCAAGCCCTGTTTTTCACCATAAAAGTCATCCAACTCAGTGCCTGGTGGTCTTAAATCATCTGATGCTTCTAGATGTTTTGCTAAGTACTCTTTGACTTTCACTTCTTTGTCTTTTTTTATAGCTTCGTTAGTCTTGTTGGGGTCTCGCCGACTTCCTGGCTTAATATAGTCATCAAGACGGCTGTCACTCACATAAGGCTTAGATTGTGATTTTTCTTCCTTACGCCATCGAAACTTATTGTCAAACTTCACAAACGCACCACGCTTACTTCTTTCTTCAACTCTTCCGTCACCTATCAATTCGCGTAAATCGTTAACACTATCGAGCGTTTCGGTATAAATTCTTGGCCTAATGTTGTCATCGTCATCCCAGCTATCTATAACACTAAGACCATTCATGAAGTCATCCTTGTTGAAATCATCAAAGAAATCACTAGGTATATTGTCTTCAGCATCACCAGGGTCACCAACATCTGAAATATCATCTTTTTGGGAACCCATGTTGGGTGGGAACTAAATTTGATTTGTGTGTAGATTCAAACTAAATATAAGGTTAACTGGACATTAATATTAGTATTTACAGTGTAGATCTGCAGCAATTTATTTTGTTATTGTTGAATAGCGGCCACAAATAAATAAAAGCGGCGAAAATAATCACTTCACTCCCCACTTGATCTTATTTCTAGTGTTCTGAAGTTCGGCTTGTCTGTCAATGTCAGTCAAGTAAAACTTATGTCACTCAAGTCTACCACAGACGTTTTTTTTTCTGGCTCGTATCTTCAAGAAAAACGGAATAGATATTTAAAAAAGAAATGCAGTCACTCGGAATTTGGATGGGATGATGGGATCAGGGGGGCTACCGCGTAACTTTATGGATATGAACATCATACGTTTTGCGGAACTTTAAGTCAATATTGTAAAAAAAATTGCCGCTATCAGATCCCCGTTTAGTGACGTCAGGTTTAACAGTAGCTAGATAGCAACGTTCAACAAAACAAAGAAGCAAAAATCTATCAAAATAAGGAATTTAAATGACAGATGAAGCCCATATCCATATCCATATTTTTTAGCCGGTAGCCCCCCATGGGGGCAATCTCGCGATGAGATATGTCGAATTCGACATTTTTCAAACCATAATATCTTTATTAAAAATGTAAGTAAAATCTTTACTACGGTCATAATACTTTAGTTTCAATGATCTTTGACAATCCTGTAATGTTGAAGCTTGTTTTCTGTGAGTTTTAAATATAACTAGATTTATGGCTTATTTATGATTTATTTATTTTTGGAGCCATAAATCTATATTTAAAACTCACAGAAAACAAGCTTCAACATTATAGGATTGTCAAAGATCATTGAAACTAAAGTATTATGACCGTAGTAAAGATTTTACTTACATTTTTAATAAAGATATTATGGTTTGAAAAATGTCGAATTCGACATTAATTTCTTTATTAAAAAAAAATATTAAAGAAAAATCTCTACTACTATCAAAAACCTTTAGTTTCAATTATCTTTAAATAATCGTATAATGTCGAAGATTGCTTTCAGTGAGCTTTTAAAACAGATTTTTTACTCCAAAATGGAGGAGCGAGAATTGGACCGGCTTTTTTAGGTAAGTATAAATAAAAAGGGAATTATTATAGTATGATATTGTTCTATCTAGAGGTTATTCCGAAAATTGATAGCCACAGAATAAATACAACCTCTTCTTTCATTAAACTATTTTGAATTGACGACTACTTTTCAACTTGGACGAATTCAATCAACACAAACCTTTGTGAAAATCACTGGCCACCTTTACATAGTTACCTAGTTTTTTAAAATTTATGTTTAAAGATTATCTGTCACTCTTCTTTTGTTTGGATGCATTGCAAGAATGGACGTCCCGCGGGAAGCTTGCCTTTTCGTGCTATTATTATATTATGGAGGGTTCACCTTCAAGGAATCTCAATAAAAAAAATTACAAGCTGCTTTTTGAGAGTCTGCTCCTGCGTTAGCAACAAATACTTATTGGTTTCGTGAATTTAAACGTGGTCGGAGAACTTAAATGATGACCCCAGACCCCTTCATCCGGGTTGTCATTGCGAAGCATGCGCACCTCGACAAAGCTTTCTCGACACTTTTCGAGCGCGAGAGCGCATTGTACTGGTACCCGCGCCCTCACACCGTACTGATATGAGCGGGACAGACATCGTGAGATAATGGTCGACAGCAGCGAGTCGCGGTGCGCATGCTACACTGACGGGAGGTCTACTCTCTAAGCACGAAACCCGTAGTTTCGGCCTAAGTTACGGACGTTTCCGACTCCGTATCACCTACGGACAGCTTATTAGTTCGGAGACCCGAACTAAGAATGAATGAGAATACGTTTTGACATTGTCCCAACTCCCAATGTGTTTGTGCCGTTTCTCCAAAACTAGTACATCCGAAATCAATAGAGAAGAGGCTCCATCCGTAGTTTTTTCGGGAAACTTACGGACGGGAGCCCGTATCTTAGTTGACGGGCTTAGAGAGTAGGCCTCCAGACCCGACCGACCACCAACTGCAGTAACTCATAAAAACGTTATTATGGTAAAGAGGCTATTGCGACGAGACATCGAGAGATACAGGCTGAACTTAACATTGGATTTTTTTTTATTTCCCGCGGTAAAACAAATGCTTTGTGTGAGAACATTTTGCACTGCAGACCACCTGCAGACGAGGCCGTCAAATAATTTCGGCGGTTATTTTTCGACCACGACACGTTTTTTAAATCTTTTGAAAGCTGGTTCACCCGAATGCATAAGTGCATTGGGTTGGGATTGGAGGGGAATATTCTGAAAAGCTGTATTAACTTTTTTTTATATTCTGACTATTATTCATTTCACTAACTATTTTTGGTACAGCCCGCGTACCTAAGGAAAGTTATAATAATACATTTATAAATACTGCTATCTAATGATCAAGTTACAATACTAGTTGGAAATGGAACTAGAAGGGATATCAATTCATTAAAAAAACAATCTCTGTTAAATTTAGGACATGAAAAAATAATGTGGTTTATGAATTTCCCTCTTCCAACTTGTACTATTAAGGCCTGAGAATTCCTCCTACGCTGACGTCGGTCGCGTACTACGGTCAGTCCTTCGCGTACGTTAGCGCGAAATAAAATACCATAGTGTAACTATTTATTAATCTGTGCCATAGTGCGATACCCACGCGATAACGATCGCTTTACGGTACAGTCTTCTCGTACATAATATTAAACATATTATTAACAATATCTATTATTCTGTGCACGCAACGCACTTATATCTGGAGTTCTATTTTTGAATCACTCGTCCCGTGTCGAGCGCTTCGTTTCTACTGATTTTCGTTCGACATACGAATTTTCATATTTTTGAATCGTTCGACCACAACGAGTGCCCCCCCCCCACCCCCACTCGTTGCAGTCGTGCGAAACAAGCGTGGTCATTCTTATAAAAAATCCCGATTGCCCCCAGTGGTGGCGAAACTGGTGGTGGCGACCGGGAATGACCGAACAAGCGTGCGACAAGCGAGAATAAAATCTGTATCGGAATCTGTAATTCCCCTAAATTTTCCAATTGTCTTGTAAATATGTTTTGGAAAGTGCTTAAAGATCTTGACAGTAATTTTGATAAGGATAAACGTCTCTACATGACACGGCATCGCATCGTGAGCAAGTTTACCTGCAATTAAATTGCCATTTACGTTCGAGTGTCCCGGAATCCACACTAGTTCTAACTGTATAAGCCTCTATCCGACATTCTTTTACAATTTTTCTGATTCCCTTGTTCCCCGTGGTATGTACAACCGTTGGTCTAACTGGTAGTACCTACCATGGGGATATTGTTTTTCCCAATGGACTCTTCCGTGGTAAAACTAAACAAAGCGAACCATTAAAATAGACGAATGGTTTTCCTTATAATGGAATATATAATATTTTTTAACCCTCGACGCAGCGCAAAGAGGGGTGTTATAAGTTTGGAGCCTATGTCTGTCTGTCTGTACGTATGTTCGTAGAGCCTAAACGAATCAAGCGATTTCAATGCGGTTTTTTTAAATTGAAAGCTAAATTAATCGAGATGGTTCTTAGCCACGTTTTATGGAGATGGTCAACTGCCTGCCATGGAAACGGTAAAAGATACAAAGGTGGCGCTTTAACTAAAATAATGTACACCCTGGGCAAATTTATCAGAGATCATTATGTTTTTCAGCTGTGAACATTAGGCGCATTCCTGAGAGCAGAGTACAGCTCTATTGCATTACATACAAAATTGCACAATGACAACAGAATGTTCGCCAGAAACACTTCAGGGATGAGGATTTTACTGATCCATCTAAGAAAAAGCTCGTCAGAACAGCTGTTCCCTCAGATGTAAGCTAAACAAATACCTAATTTATTTATTGCAAGTGAATAAAGTACATATGAAAACTTTTTAATTAAACCATCATTTCGTTTCAGACCACAGCTGAATTGCTAATTTCAATAGAACCGGCTATTCACATCGGGTTCCTTTATGTGATATTACAAATGCACAAGAGCCAAGTGGTACCATTCCAGAGCCAGAAGCTGTGGGAAAAAAATTCGCCAATTAAAAAACCGCATTAAGACTTTAAAGTCAAAAGTCACGTTGACAGCGATAGAAGAAGACGAATATATTCAAAAGTTGCCTACACATATTCATATTTCAATTTCAAATACGAAATGGACCTCTATTTTTGAATCGCTCGTCGCGCGAGTGGCGAAGCAAACGAGGAGGGCGATCAGGCGATTAGCGACCTTGCCTGCGTGGACATCAATCATCAATCATCAATCATTTTATTGCTTTCCATAAGTAGGTACAGGTGTTATAAAATGTTTTAGGATCTTATGGGCCCTGAGGGGCATAACAATTTTTGGTAAGAGGGAGACTTATATAATAATACAATTCACTTTCTCAATTCAATTTCAATTTTTCAATTAACTTTTCTTTTATGACATAGCACGCTTTTCACTTTCGCTCGCGTTGGAAGCGGAACTACATGCGAAATACGTACAAGGTTGCTTTTACGGAATACAGAAACTCAAACGTCGCATGAAAATCAGTAGAATCCTTAAGACGAGTGAATCAAAAATAGAGCTCCTGTACGGTTAAGAAAGACATGTAGAATTAAATTTGTTCATGTTATTGTCACGTTGCAATACAAGAGTTTATATTTTTTATATATAATTTAGTAATACTTTGTATTAGAGGTACGTAGTACATATATAACTTGAACAGGAAATGTATTTAAAAAAATTATAGAATTATACTATAAAACATATTGACTAAACATTTTTTTTATTTCTTGATGAATAGATCCCTTTATGGCACATCCAGACCGCTCGAGGCTGCTCTCCTAGAGCTCTATTTTTGATTCACTCGTCTCGAGGATTCTACTGATTTTCATGCGACGTTTGAGTTTCCGTATTCCGTAAAAGCGACCTTGCCCGTATATTCATAACTTTGCTTTTCGCCTGTAGTACCGCCTCCCAACGCGAGCGCGCGAGGGGCAAAGCGATAAGCGTGCTATGTCTACGTATGCAAGGTCGTTAATCGCTTAATTGCCTCATCGTTCGCCTTGCCACTCGCGCGACGTGTGATTCAAAAATAGAGGTCCTGGTCTGGATGCGCCTATCGAAAATCAAAACCGAAGTGTGAGGTTTTATATTTCTTGCTTCAGACCGTTTACCTTGGGCTTAATCTAGATGGCAGCACTTCCAAACTAAAAATCGTTCCTTTAATAGATAAATGAAGTTGGAAGTTGGCCTTCTCCACTAGGAGTAATTGTGTTCTGTGCTGTAAACAACTTTTCGAATCTGAAAATATAGCGGTCTTATTTAGTTTCATAATTTTTATGTATTCAACACCTTTTAAAATTCCTAGACATTCGCCAGAATAAACAGATGACTCTAGCTTTAATAGTAACTTAACTTTCTGTACGATATATTGAGAATGGTACACTCTCATGCCAACACACCCAGAATTGGATTTTTAGAAGCATCAGTGAATACTTCAGACTTTCATTGAGAAATATCTGAATAGATTAGGTGACTACGTAATAACGAAGTGCAGTGCACACTATTCTTGAACAAAATGCAAGTGCATGCAAAATGTGTTTACAAGAACTAAACATAACATGTCTTTGAATTAATTTACACACCGTGTTAGGTATTAAAACTTTTAATAATTAACTTAAAATAGTACAGTAATCTTTACTGAAATTATAACGTAAATTTTTTCGTGATTTATAATAATCAAATAAAATTTAAACATCCATGAAAAAACAATAGAGGGTGTTAGTTAAGAAACTTAAAAACATCAGAATGAGAATGCAACCCAGAAATAACTAACACCTGGTTTCTATAGCTTACCAACGGATTGTTTTGGCTACGGCCTGTTATATATTGTCATATTTTCCATAAAATAAATGTCGAAATTTAACTGTCCGTAGCCAAAATTATTTTGGCTACGGACAGTTAAATTTCGACATTTATAGTAAAGTTATAGAAACCCGGGGTAGTACCTTAATAAACCAAAATAATTCCTTTGGACACCTACCTCTTTATTGCTCCTTTAAGCAAAGGTACGTACTTATAATCGTGTTCGGCTCGCTTACGTAGCCGCATCTTGAATTTGTGTTGCTGATCTTCCGTTGTGTTATGTCAATGCACATAATTCCATATTTACCTGTATCTCATACATAACGTACAAATAATTTAACTGAAGATGCATTTGTGTGTCAAGTAATGATGAGTCAAGTAAAACAAGGGAAGATCGGCCATGTCTCTAAAGTTATAACTTATAAATCATTAAACATTGTAATAAGTTTATAAAATTTTGGAAGATAATAACTATAACAATAACGAATAAAATTGAAGATAAAAATAATTTCAACTTCTAATAACAATCAGTAACCAAAATATTGACAATAGTTCAATACAAGAGTTTGATGATAGTAATGCTTATCAGATAATTGAACAACATACTTTACTTTTCATCATCAGTTATTAAACTTGATGTGGAGAATTGTCATCAAATTCTTAATATTTTTAAGTATCTACAAAAGGAGACTATCTAGTACTCCTTATAGTACAGGTTATGCAAAGTATGTTTGTTAAAGAAAACTATTACTCTTCTGTTTCATATACATTAACTGCTTTATCGGCATGAGATATAACTTTGATATGATAATAATTAATATCAACTCGTACTGGAGGGGTACCTATACTATATTCCAACCATCTTACAGAAAGTATGTAAACAACAAACATTTGAACACTTTTCGTAATTGCTCCACAAATAACGTAATACTTTAGACATTTATTAGAATGCCATAATAATATATAAAACTTGAACAATAAAAGTGAGCTATTAATGAGGTGCACATATTTTTTACGTTAACAAGGTTAAGTATCGGACTGATTGATGATTACAAACATTTGTTCCCTAAGATGGCTGGTATAGAGAATGCTTTCTTTAAATTGTAAAGACTCCATTTTGGTGGTAGTTGTTATTAAATTATTCAATAGAAACAGCCAGATTTTTTAATCTCCGACTTTAAAACTAGCTTTATAGTTTCAAGGGACCATAAAACTAACTATTTAATATCAACTCTATCTAAACTAAACATAATTAACTTGCTTAGTAATATTAATCAATACATCATTCACCTGAAGTCCTTTAAAAGTTTTAAATAATTAGGCTTAATTTTGCTCAATGTTTCAGGATCAATTTCAGCTAATCTATGTATACGTAAATGACTTTTCATGTTCCCTCTTTGAGCATACCCACGGCCACAGATAGGACATTTGAATGGTGTTTCACCTGTATGAAGTCGCATGTGTTCTTTTAAATAATCTTCATGATAGAACCTTGATCCACATATGCTGCACTCAGCCGGCCTCTGCCCTGGAAATAAATTAAATAAATAATTGCATACAAACATACCAATTATCTAGCCTATGTTAAGTTTCATGAAGAACTTGTGTTATGGCTACTGGATAATGGATAAACATTTACATACTTAAATACTTTTTTTTTGTAAATACATACATAATATACATATTAAGTACCCAGACCCAGACAAATAGACATGTTCATGCACACAACTATTTGTCTTGTCCGGGGATGGAACCCGGGATCTCTGGCACAGAAGTCAGCCAAACAGGTTGCTACACTTGCAACAACAGTTAGAAAATTAATATGATACCTATTATAATACTTTAAAATGATCTCTAAATTAATTACCAGTGTGTACGGATCTTTCATGAATAAGAACAGATTTCCCACATTTGTATGTCTTATTACAAATCTTACAAGCAAACACTTTTCGTGGTTGAGGCTGTTTATTGTGAACTTTTCTGTTATGTGTCGACAGTTCCCCTTGAAAAGCAAATCCACGACCACAAACTGCACAAATATAATTTTTATTCAATTCATGTTTCCTCCTTTTATGTCTGAGATAATCATATTCTGATGCTAATGTCTTTGGACAATCTGGACATTTGACTGGATTTTTAAAATGTATCTTCTTTTTATGCTTTGTCAACTTGTCTTGATCCTTAAAAACTTCCCCACAAAGATCACAAAGTTTAGGAGGATCTGGCTTTTTGATCTTTGGTATCTTTAACTTTACTTCTCTTGCAGTTTTTTGAGGGATTCCAGCTTTTACAAGTTTTGTCTTAAAATTATCTTTAGTTTTTTCTTTCTTTATGCTGAAAATAGAAAACATATTTTTTTTATGAATATACAGTTCTCTGGTATTGATAACTGATTACTTAATAATACTAAAATTTAATTTCTTTGTATTACCACCATTTATCTCCTGTCCAGGTGAATTCCCCTTCTAAAAGAGAGGATGCTATTTTGTTAGTTTTATTTCTAGACTCACATTTAATTCTTTTTATAGTAATTTCCTTGTTTGCTTTTATTTTAGCTATTTCCTTATTTGTTTTAGATTTTAAGATTTTATGTTCACTTTTGATTAATGGTTTTATTAGTTCAGCCAAACACTCATTATCATCAATTTCATCAAATTCAGTTGGTTCAGTTTTTATTGCATCTATTTCTATTTCAACTTCAGAATAATCATGATCACTATCGAGCTGGTTGAAGCTATCATTTTCAGATTTAACATTTACTAAGCTATTCTGTAATATCTTAGCAGACTCTTTATATTTCTTAACAAAGGTACTAACAGTTTCTAGAGTCTCAACACACAGGTTGCATATATTTCTTGGAAATCCTTCGATATCTTCCACCTTTATGAAAATGAAATACCAAGTGAAATACACAATTAAAAAACAAATGACTAACAATAATAATGAAGAATAATAATGGTATTATTTATATACCACAAATACCTTTTCACCAAAACATGATGAAAGTTTGGCATAAATATTATCATCCTCATTAATCAACTCAAATATTGGAGTCGTAGCACCATCTTCTAAGCATATTCGACACAAGTTAATCATGTTTCTGTAGTCCATCATAGAACTGTTTCTCTTGGGTATTTTGCCACTTCATAGCACATTCATCAAAGACATTGTTAAGTTGAGGTTTTTAAAACTAAAACACTTATTGAGTAGACAGACAGTTATTAAATGATTTATTTGTAATTGTGCCACTAGAGTTATTGTGTTCTGTTTAATTGTGGCACAAATTATTTATCTAAGGGCTGCGGGTGGTTGTAGTAATAAAGTAAATTACGAGTGGTGGATGGCACAATACGACGATGGATAGAATGAAATAACCAGAAATAACTTTGACATTGATTGATATGCCAATTGCCACAGACCCACAGACGGCACCGCCACCCGACACAACAAGAATTATTTAAAAAAAAAATGGAAGAAATTCAAAGCCAAAGATAAAAAAAGTTTTTTTTAATACATTTACTGGCCCTGGACAAGTGAAGAGTTTTGTTACTTGTACATTACTATATAATTTGTGAGTTTTGTTTATAGAGTACAGTGCGACCTTAAAGAGTAGAAATAGGATTTTTGAGGAACTAACCAACTACACTATAACAGCACAACTTCCGGTTGTCAAGTTGGTAGTTCTACTGTCAAACTTCGTAAATATAGATATTTTCGTACATAAGTAGCGGGAAAGAGACAAAATTCTAATGCTATTAGCTGAATTATGCCGTGGTGGTGCCAGTGATGTATTTTTTGAGAGTAATTGCGACGCTTGGCAGAAATTCAAGTCGGAAAGTTGCTTAGCAATCTCGACGATGTTTGAAAACGAACAGCGGATTTTATAAATAAATAAGTTGCACAACACGTATTTACGAAATATTAAATGGTTAATTCGTTAAGAATTTGTCATAAGTATCATTTTTATCATTTTTTTTTTAAGATGCAACAGCCATTTTTTTTTTTGCATTTTTAAATGCTATTTTTATATATACTTATGATAAATTTTAAATAGAAAAATATTGCAAAAAAACAACTCGGCCGCAAGTGAATTCTCAGATGGGACTCGAACCCACGACCTTTGGAAATCCGGTCCTATGCTCTAACCACTGAGCTACTGAGACTTGCGAACCACCGTCGAAATTCTATTTAAAATTTATCATAAGTATAAAAATAGCATTGAAAAGTCCAAAAAATCATAAATTATTGGCTGTTGCATCTAAAAAAACATTGCAAGGATATTCCTAGCATTGATATGACAACGCTGGTCCACACCATTGTTTGTAAACATGCTTTGACAAATGACGTATGTGCATTTCATTATAGAACACTGGTTCTATGAGGACAGTATTTCTTAGAACCTTCTTTCAACACACCCCCTCCCTCAATCAAATGCACATACTAATACATACAAGAAATGTTGACACAAAATAACACTCTTAAACCATGACAAAATTTTGAAGCACCAACTCAGAAAAATAACCACTAAAATCTAAATTTCAAATAACGTCCACAACCTCAAACCTACAACTACCTACTACCTACTCAAATAAATATCACATAAAAACATACACGTTTAACCCCTCACAGTAACAAACACCTCATCATCAATGAACATAATACTCCATAAACAAAATACACAATCAATATTTATCATTATCATACTCCTACTCGACATCATCTAAACGTTTTACAATTACCTCTATATATCACATACCATCAAATACTCTATATCTCCTTCTCGACTCCTCACATCAATATCAAAAATCTATATCCCCGTATCGACTCATCACCTATCAACATCAAAATCTCCGCTACTCAAACTCGACCCAACATCTAAAAGCACATTAAAAAAAACTCCTTTACTCAAAATGATTCCAGATTTATACAGTCAAGTGTATACAGGATGGAAAAAATCTATCGCGTAAAAAATATGGATATGGATATGGGCTTCATTTGACAGTTAAATGACCATATTTGGTAATTTTATGAGCTTCAACTGACAAATGAAGCCCATATCCATATCCCCTGGAGGGGAACTACCTAAAATCCTTTAGTTAGCTCATTTTATTTAAAGGAAACATTCCTTTATTTTAAAAAATAAGTAATCCTGCATTCAAAGATTTTTTAATAATCACTTGTTTTTAGCGGGATTCGAACCGGCTTAAATAAAAAAAAATAACACCCTGTACTTTTATGGTACCAATTGATAGTCTTATTCACAAGGTCAATTTAGTTTAATTACATAGTGACTAAAATTAAAGACGAAGCCTAGAATGATAAAAGATCTAGCTCTAGCACAAAATAACAGTTGTAATGTAAGTTACTGTAGGTCTCACTATTATTCGAACATATACCACACTAACGCACGCATACACACACTCACACACACACGCAAGCACACACTCACTCACACAATACACACACCCACGTACACACAGATATACACACACACACACACACACGCACGCACAAACACTCATTTAGATGCACTCTTGCACCTACCTTTTTTTTTTTCTTTATATTTTTAATCTTTAGCCATTAATCTTCTCATGATGTCTCAGCGTCATCTATTAGATAACGTTTTTATCAGTGATAATATGGTTAGAGGTGGTGGGAGCCTGGTGACCTGTAACACATGTATTTTGTTCCTAGCTCAGGCATCAGCCTCTCACAAACTTAAATTCCTTATTCCTGTTTTGTAAATGTCCTTATTTCAATGCTAAGTTTGTGATTATTTATTATATTCTTTGGCTCAGTGGTAAATGGCTAGGTAACTAGGTTCTCATTATTTGTTTTACAAATATAGAACAAATAATTAAATAAAATTATTTTAATTCAAGTATCAAACTTGTTTTCGTAGTATTATCAGTGTTGCTAGTTGTAGTCTAGTACAAGACTAGTGGCTCCCTCAATTTTTGTCTCTTCTTTTCTGTCGCACTGTACAAAGTTTTGGATTTTTTGTTACTATCCATTGCCCCAAAAAACAAAAAATACATGTGGTTAAATTAAAGCTAGCGAATGTTTTTGAAAACAGTACGTACAAAACTTTGTTTCTGAAACATGTTTCTGCACGCGAGCTGTAGACAAGTGTATGACCTTCGTGGCCAGCGAGTACATAGTAACCGTTTCATTATGTTTTTTCTGAAACCTTATAAAAACGGTTTCATGAAAGAGCAAAAATAAAAGGGGTTTTGAATCAATAAAGCAGTTTATAGAGGTTCTTTCTGCTCTTTACAAGTACCTAAACACAACGGGACAACGCGAGCGCGTGAGTGCTAAAGTGATCAGTCACCTTCCATACGTAGACATAAGCTCGCTATTTGTTTGATAAATACTACTTTCCCAACGCGAGCGCACGAGTGGTAAATCGACAATGGACAACATTTCAAAAATATATAATGCAAATTTTCCTATGCATAATAAAACTAGATGTTAAAATACGAGACACGTATTTTTTATTTTTATTTTTATTTTTAGCATTATATTTGTGTATTTAATCTGTATTTCAAAACTTGCTCATTCTAAAAGAGCGTAAGTGCGTTCTCAGGAAGTTAAATTGGTAAGGCTGTTGCTTATTTCGGATTTTAAAAAAAACTGACGTAATGGTTTCTAGTAGTGATGTGACAGTGGCAGAACTTAAATATCGATAACTAAGTAAAAGTTCTAATTTTCGTTATTTAACCAAAACATGTTTTAAAGATTAACACTTTGGTTAAAATAAAAAAAAACTTAACAAAAAAAAAAAAATATTTAAATTTATACGCACAAAATTTTGGGTAAGTATTTAGAATTGAAATGTTTGTTTATCAAACCATATTCAAATTTAAGGTCTGGTATTTCATTAGTTTAGTGGAACAAAAAAGAACCACTTCGTTAAACACACACAAATTTCTGACCCGTGGTCCACCTGCCTGGTGTCGCGTGGTGGTTTACCTATCAAACATAAAAAGTAAATCTGTTCAGCAATAATCAAAAAAACAATGTATTCCAAAAAACTCAAAACAATCACAAACTGTTTTTCGTGAAGTTTTTATTGGCATTTTATGTAAATTAGAAAATATCGAATATCGATATCTTAGATTTTGATCGCTCTTTTCTTTCACTACTTGTATTGACTGTCATTGTCAACTCAGCCAGAGAGAACCATTTTTTTTTATATTAGACAGAAATGCAAAGGATAGACGGGGTCAAATGCCTGACTTTCTCAATTTGGACTACATTTCAGTTTTTATTTAATATCTCACAAATTACCGATCAGAAAATTCTACAATAAAAACTGTGAGCTTATGACACTAAAACCTCGAAATGGTTTTTTTATTTTAGTGCTTTATAGAAAATGAAATGTTGTCCATTGAACTTAGATGTCTACACACGTGACGGAAGGCTATCTGGGGCCCGATTCTCGCGCATTCGACGTTTATAAATCTGTAATAATTACTTTATTAAAGATTTATAAACGTCTCTACTAGTGTCAAAAACCTTTACTTTCAATAAAATTTGATAATATTATAATGTCGAAGATTGCTTTCAGTGAGCTTTTAATATAGATTTTTGACTGCAAATAATGTCGAGGTCGAGAGAATTGGGCCCCTGATCGCCTCGCCACGCCAGTAGTAGGTACATTTCACAGCTTTGGATTAACCTTTTTATTTAGGTTTTTAAGCACTATCATTCCGAATACTTCGGATGTTTTTCTTATAAAATCTTTAATCAAAAACCTCTATTTCAAACCGGTTGCAAAGCCTGACCGTCACAGAATACAGAAACGAAACATAGAGCTTTTTGTTTTTTTATTATTTTGATCACAAGACTCACCATAGACAAATCTTTATCACTTTACTGTCATCAGGTGATCAGGATCGCGAGCTAAAAATCCTAAATTGGGATAAAACGCAAATAATTTTTTAAACAAAATGTCTGGAAAAGATAGATTAGCGATTTTCCCTTCTCGGGGGTAAGTTATTCCATTATTACTCATTTAATTAAACTAAAAATGAATGCTGATACAAGATCACCATTTCGGGTTGGGTTGGGTTTAATAATTTTGATTTTGTTTTCAGTGCTCAAATGTTGACCAAGGCTCGTTTGGCTGGAGCGCAAAAGGGCCATGGTCTACTGAAAAAGAAGGCTGACGCTCTACAAGTCAGGTTTCGTATGATCCTGAGTAAAATAATTGAGGTAAAAATCTTTTAACTTTTCACATCTCCAACAAAAACACCAAATTTATGTCAGAGCTTTCTTCTATTATTCCTTATCTGCAACAACTTTGACCTTAACCAGTATATAACTACTTTAAAATTATGATGGGATTTGGCATATTTTTTTTCTTGTGAATTCTTCTAATAGTGGTTTAAACGTAAGATCATATTGTCATGGGTTTGATTTCCACAAGTCACAACTGTTGTATACTAGCGGCCGCCCGCGGTTTCACCCGCGTTGTTCCCGTTCCCGTGGAAATATTGGGATAAAAAGTAGCCTATGTGTTAGTCCACTACTTGAAGTGCCTACATATCAAATTTCATCCAAATCCGTTCAACCATTTATGCGTGAAAGAGGAACAAACAAACAAGTAAACAAAAACAAACTGACATACTTTCACATTTATAATATATGTAGGATAGTATGATGTATTTAAGTATTTGTGTTGTTACTTTTGTAAAATGTGCAGTAGTATTATAACAAGTGTCTAGTACCCATAGGCCAGATGGTGTTGTGTTAAATGTCCCAAATCTTATTATAAACTATAGTGTTGTACTAAATTTTCCTACCATTTCTTTGTATAAAAATTAGATTATATTTGTTTATTAAAATTAAATTAATTACTTAAATATCTACTGAGTTTACAACCACTTCAGAAAGGCCATCAGAGAAAAACTATGTGAGACAATTGTGTGTGTAACAAAACTTTGTGTAACATATTTCTGATTTTCATTTTCATTTTTTCAATGGGTCTTGACTGAGGTCCAATTCTAGATCTTGATAATTTTTAACTAATAAGTGTTTTATTTCAATCAATGTTTATCTAATTCATACTTATAAATGTTATTAGTAAAAAAATACTGTTGTGTTAGACTTTTTTGAATAAAAATGTAAAGTCTGAAAAGCTTATGTTATGAACCTGTTTCAATGATTAACTAACATTTTCGTGACATCAAAACTTCTACAGTGTACTTAACTAACTATAAATCTACATATTATATTTTTAGACTAAAACCCTTATGGGTGAGGTGATGAAAGAAGCTGCATTTTCTTTGGCTGAGGCTAAATTCACTACTGGTGATTTCAACCAAGTTGTTCTGCAGAATGTTACAAAAGCACAGATTAAGATTCGTTCTAAGAAAGACAATGTTGCTGGTATGTATTTTAAATTCTTAGGATTTCTTATATCATATTTTTCCATTAGGTAATCCAGTATTTGTAAATTTACAAGCCAATGTGAATAGAGTAGAAAAAGATATATTGTAATAGAAAAAAAGGATCCTCCCTTGTGTTCTATTACAACAACCTCAACTATTTGTCTTAGAAAAACTTGAAGTTCTCGATTCCAGAGTAAACTATTGGTTTAGTCTTGAGTAACTGTACTAACTATACTTGTGTTGATTCAAAACTTAATTTACGTTTTCAGGTGTCACACTGCCTATTTTTGAGTCATACCAAGATGGTTCGGACACATATGAGTTGGCAGGTCTCGCCCGAGGTGGACAGCAACTGGCCAAGTTGAAGAAGAACTTCCAGAGTGCAGTGAAACTGCTTGTGGAGTTGGCGTCTCTGCAGACGTCGTTTGTGACTCTTGATGAAGTGATTAAGATCACCAACAGGCGTGTCAATGCTATTGAGCATGGTATGTTAAATTCATCATCATCAGCAATTTTTTATGTTCCCACTACTGGTTACTGGCTTTACTTATGGAGGGCTATTATTTACATAGGGATGGAGGGATATTTTTTATATTTCATATTGGGAGTGGCTAAAGTTTTATTTAACCATAGGAAATTGGTTTTGTAATCAGGGGAATTCTTAAATTCCCTAAGTTATGCACTGAATACAGGCACAAACAAACCAGGGGCATCCTAATTCCAGGCAGTTATCTGAATTGCTATCAGCCTATCATTGCATTTCTATTTTGCATAAAGATACACAGTATTTTGTCTTCCTCTAAAAGTCCATCCGTGAGTAATACCCGAAGCGCCTTGGTTCGGTGAGAGCCTCAGTCTCGAATGCGCCGTGGTGCGAACGAAAGCGCGGTACCAAAAGCTTAGACTATTTTTAAATTTTAAATTTCTATCAGAAAAATTCAAATGCTCACCGGAAGGCACTACATACACGCATACATTTTGTATTAGATCCCGCACACTGTTAGAAAAAATCTGACCGAATTATGATATAGTCGCTCACGAAAGATGGCACCTGAGGGCTGCCATTCTGCGTGCCATCTTTTGTGAGACTCGATTTTTCTGACAGAAATTTCATATCTTATGCGCCCGCGCTTAAGGTGCTTTCCGAAGCATGAAGAAGCTTAAGAGCCCTATTACAAATCTGCACTCTGCGTATCAGTATTGAGTTCAGACGGCCAATGCGTCGCATTTTGTAGTAATTTTGCAGTTATATTTATAGATTTTATTGAAACAGCATAATAAATTTATGCTTAAAATTATAACTTTTTAATTTTGCACTTTACAATGCTATGTGATAAATATCTTTAACTAATGCTTTAAACTTATTAAATCTTTATTCCTCATGATGTAACAATTATTCTGGTACAAATTTTGTGCAATAATATTATTGTAGACCGGAGAAATTCACAGTTAACATAAAGCGATTTTCGTCATTTTTGGTTTAGAATAAGATTTTTTTTTCTATATTAAATCAATGATATTTCAAAATTCCGGGGCCGCTACGAACTATACGACTATAAGAGATATCATTTTTTTTTTTTTTCATTTGTTTAGGACAGTAGTTCAATCCAGGTGCTCAAAAAGTGCCTTCGGGCATTTTATGAAAATTATTCTCTGCAATTTTGGGTTTCATTAAAAAGATACCCAAAGTTTACAAGAAGCGAGGCCGCTACGAACTATGCCAATAGCTATTCTGCACTATTCAATAAGTCGACATTGTTAATGTATTTTTGTTTCTGTGATCAATAACGTTAAAATTTGCCATTTTACGCGAAAATCACAGTCGAGATGTATTATGGCTAAGTATTTGTGACCTCATTGGTCAATCGTATTGTTAATGTAAATTTTTGGTTGAGCATCCTGTGACTGATCATCGCGGAAGTTGCTTAACGCCTACAATGGCAGGCCGAGCGCGCGGACCACTGCCCCAACGAGTCTGTCTGCCTCTTCATAATACTGTCTCTGTTTTGTTTGTAGTGATCATCCCGCGATTGGAGCGCACCCTAGCGTACATCATCTCTGAGCTGGATGAGCTGGAGCGTGAGGAGTTCTACCGGCTGAAGAAGATCCAGGACAAGAAGAAGATCATCAAGGACAAAGCTGAAGCGGTAAGTCAGCATCAGTCCTCAATAATACCTTCCAACTATTGCAATTTATTAGGGCCACAGCAGACATGCTACTTTTAGCATCGTCTATCGGCGATTTAGACGCGTTTAAAAACCACGGTTTCCGCACCATATATTTAAAAACGCTAAACGCGGCGTTTAGTTCTGACTGAAATCTACTCTTCGCAAGGATGCCGGTCGCATCGATTTGACATTTGCGGAACAGGGCTCGGCCATAGTATGAACACCGCTATATGTACATTAATTTACCTACTTACATTAATTTAGTATCATCTTAGTATAAACTGTTTATCCTAAAGATTTCATTGTTAAGGAAGAGCGGTGCCCCCTGACACAGGCAATTGAGTTTAAAAGGGGAATCCGGTAACTTATGATGTGTGTGTCTACAGCTTCCTCATAAGACATAGAGAAATTCTAAGCATGCCATATTTTTGTGCATATTATGAGCAATCAAAGCGTGTCGGTGATATTTTAGGTGCAACCATAACTTCGTTACTAGGAGTTTTTTTTTGTGTGTTAGCTGGAGAAACGTGTCCCCAGCTGACACATGCCGTTTTAAGGCAAACCAGTGAGGTTGTAAAAAATGGTGGTCTGAAATTATCAAAACAGAAATTAAAACGATCGAAAGCGCAAACTAAAGTGACTCGAATTAATACCAGCCGTTAGGTTCAAAGTCGATTGCAACATTGTAGCGCACGGAAAGGCAACCGCGCTATAGCTGCGTCCGAGCCATTTATTTTGAATTTTTCGGCGGGAAACCAGTTTTTTGCCTATAATTTTGAAACTAAGAAGCCCAGTGATTTGAAATTTTGCATGCCGTGTGCACCTATTATAAGGTATCATTTGATTCTTAATACGAGACTAACTTATACGGTTACAGTGACTCAAAACGTGTAACGTGTCTCCAGCTTACACATGCTTATCGGTTCGTAGCTTAAAAACTATTTGAGCTAGAGATTAGAAAAATTTGGAGCTTACTGCTCCAATTCGACTCAAAAATTTGAGGTATAAAACATAATCCTATCTCAAATAATTACGAAGATACAGGTATGTGTAAACCAGAGACACGGGTCTCCAGCTAACACACACTTTAATGATCGTAGTTTCAACAGTATTTGTGTGTACAGTGTGACGGTTAGATTTTTTGGTTCTCATTGCTCCTATTGTGCACAAAATTTCTGACTATAGTCTAAAGCCTCACTGGTTTGCCTTAAAACGGCATGTGTCAGCTGGGGACACGTTTCTCCAGCTAACACACAAAAAAAAACTCCTAGTAACGAAGTTATGGTTGCACCTAAAATATCACTGACACGCTTTGATTGCTCCTAATATGCACAAAAATATGGCATGCTTAAAATTTCTCTATGACTTATGAGGAAGCTGTAGACACACACATAACTTATGTAATGTACATCTAAACAGTTAATAAAAGTTTATTTATTATTATTATTGTTATTATTTATTATGTGTACGATATGGCGCTCATAGCTCGAATGAATGAAAAAAAAATTACTAAGAAAATTACAAGTTGGGCAGGCCCTCAAGAAAAACGAAAAAGTGGCAGACCCCTAGAGAGATGGTCAGATGAAATAAAAAAGTAGCAGGAGACAAATGTATGACTGTAGCCCAAGACAGAGGAAAGTAGAAAAAATGGAGGAGGCCTATACTCTTAGCGAGGTTCCTTGATAGCAACTAGACATGACATATGCAATTTAATTATTTCTTTGATCAAATAAGCATTTACTATTAAATTTTTGTAATGTTAAGTACTTAATTGATAATGAATACCAAATGTAACTTATTGTATCACACAATGAATTGATTTGACTTATGGTATTTAAATGTTATCAAGCAAATAAATGGCTTTATTATTATTATGATATGGCGCATGATGTTGTTAGCGAGCTACAAGTGTCGGTAAAGCCGCTCATGCTAGGGTTACAGAGTAGAGATGCACTACATTTTAACGGAGCTACACTTTTACTTTGAATTCAAATGAAGCACACTCCTTCTTGCTTTATAAACGCAGAGTCGCCAATACGCGACGCAGCATCGATACAGTCGCAAAATAGCAGATCGTCAATGCAAAAAGTAGCATGATTGCTATGGCCCGAAGCATTTCATTAAATACGGTCATCACCACACCACACCTTACCAAACCGAAAATTTGTCGAATTGATTTTGACCCTAATTTGTTGCAATATGTGCAGAATTAATATTACTAAACGCGGCGTTTAGTTCTGACTGAAATCTACTCTTCGCAAGGATGCCGGTCGCATCGATTTGACATTTGCGGAACAGGGCTCGGCCATAGTATGAACACCGCTATATGTACATTAATTTACCTACTTACATTAATTTAGTATCATCTTAGTATAAACTGTTTATCCTAAAGATTTCATTGTTAAGGAAGAGCGGTGCCCCCTGACACAGGCAATTGAGTTTAAAAGGGGAATCCGGTAACTTATGATGTGTGTGTCTACAGCTTCCTCATAAGACATAGAGAAATTCTAAGCATGCCATATTTTTGTGCATATTATGAGCAATCAAAGCGTGTCGGTGATATTTTAGGTGCAACCATAACTTCGTTACTAGGAGTTTTTTTTTGTGTGTTAGCTGGAGAAACGTGTCCCCAGCTGACACATGCCGTTTTAAGGCAAACCAGTGAGGTTGTAAAAAATGGTGGTCTGAAATTATCAAAACAGAAATTAAAACGATCGAAAGCGCAAACTAAAGTGACTCGAATTAATACCAGCCGTTAGGTTCAAAGTCGATTGCAACATTGTAGCGCACGGAAAGGCAACCGCGCTATAGCTGCGTCCGAGCCATTTATTTTGAATTTTTCGGCGGGAAACCAGTTTTTTGCCTATAATTTTGAAACTAAGAAGCCCAGTGATTTGAAATTTTGCATGCCGTGTGCACCTATTATAAGGTATCATTTGATTCTTAATACGAGACTAACTTATACGGTTACAGTGACTCAAAACGTGTAACGTGTCTCCAGCTTACACATGCTTATCGGTTCGTAGCTTAAAAACTATTTGAGCTAGAGATTAGAAAAATTTGGAGCTTACTGCTCCAATTCGACTCAAAAATTTGAGGTATAAAACATAATCCTATCTCAAATAATTACGAAGATACAGGTATGTGTAAACCAGAGACACGGGTCTCCAGCTAACACACACTTTAATGATCGTAGTTTCAACAGTATTTGTGTGTACAGTGTGACGGTTAGATTTTTTGGTTCTCATTGCTCCTATTGTGCACAAAATTTCTGACTATAGTCTAAAGCCTCACTGGTTTGCCTTAAAACGGCATGTGTCAGCTGGGGACACGTTTCTCCAGCTAACACACAAAAAAAAACTCCTAGTAACGAAGTTATGGTTGCACCTAAAATATCACTGACACGCTTTGATTGCTCCTAATATGCACAAAAATATGGCATGCTTAAAATTTCTCTATGACTTATGAGGAAGCTGTAGACACACACATAACTTATGTAATGTACATCTAAACAGTTAATAAAAGTTTATTTATTATTATTATTGTTATTATTTATTATGTGTACGATATGGCGCTCATAGCTCGAATGAATGAAAAAAAAATTACTAAGAAAATTACAAGTTGGGCAGGCCCTCAAGAAAAACGAAAAAGTGGCAGACCCCTAGAGAGATGGTCAGATGAAATAAAAAAGTAGCAGGAGACAAATGTATGACTGTAGCCCAAGACAGAGGAAAGTAGAAAAAATGGAGGAGGCCTATACTCTTAGCGAGGTTCCTTGATAGCAACTAGACATGACATATGCAATTTAATTATTTCTTTGATCAAATAAGCATTTACTATTAAATTTTTGTAATGTTAAGTACTTAATTGATAATGAATACCAAATGTAACTTATTGTATCACACAATGAATTGATTTGACTTATGGTATTTAAATGTTATCAAGCAAATAAATGGCTTTATTATTATTATGATATGGCGCATGATGTTGTTAGCGAGCTACAAGTGTCGGTAAAGCCGCTCATGCTAGGGTTACAGAGTAGAGATGCACTACATTTTAACGGAGCTACACTTTTACTTTGAATTCAAATGAAGCACACTCCTTCTTGCTTTATAAACGCAGAGTCGCCAATACGCGACGCAGCATCGATACAGTCGCAAAATAGCAGATCGTCAATGCAAAAAGTAGCATGATTGCTATGACCCGAAGCATTTCATTAAATACGGTCATCACCACACCACACCTTACCAAACCGAAAATTTGTCGAATTGATTTTGACCCTAATTTGTTGCAATATGTGCAGAATTGGTTGAAGATATTTGAAATTTATTGTGTAAATTCATGTGTATGTCGGCTAGCTGTGTAGTGTCGGCTTAGAATAGCACTACCCCCTCTCATCCCGTGGGTGTCGTAAAAGGCGACTAAGGGACTCAGCCTTCAGGAGACAGGCAGCAGCGTCTCCTACAAACTTGGCCATACTGCGATCGCCGACCCGCCTGCCAAGCGTGGCGATTATGGCAAACCCCCCCTTTTGGGGGAGGCCTATACCCAGCAGTGGGTGTTATGTGGCTGACACGACGATGTGTCTGTTTGTCGCCGCCCGCACCTCTCTCGGTCCCCTTTGTCGTCATACCCCCGCGCCCCTGTACCGCGCAGGTGAGGACTCATTTAAGCAGTCGTAATAATGTGTTCCACTGTGTTCACACGCACCTCATCACCACATTACATTAATTGTTACAAGTTTATCACAATTAGCAGGTTATAAAAACCGAATAAAGAAACCAGCACACCATCAAGTACGAAATATCAACCGCACATATTCATTTGAAACACTCATACAAACCGGCCCCCTGATTATGTAACTTGTTTCTATCAACGTTTGAGTGAAAGTGCATTCGCATTGCTGCTTTAGTAAAAAATCAATGTGACAAGTATCTTACTAGAGCAGCAATGTATCTGCAATTTCAATAAATTTCAATCAAAGTCTGTTAGCAACAGAGTTAGATAATCAACTAGCGGGTTTTATTGTTTACCAGTGTTGGAGTTACCGAATTCTTTTATTTTACACTAAATGGCAATAAAAAAAAAAAACCGTAATCACTACATTTTGTTACCTTAGCCTCCATCTTTCTTTCGGAATTAACTGTGCATGAGTTCAACAAGACCATTTTTATTTACCGGCCAAATAGTTTAAAGTATTACAGTCCACTTACTATTTTATTCAACTAGCAACAATTGCATTTTGGGAAGCTCCTAATGCTACTTGGGAAGCTACTATGCAAGTCGTTTCCTGATTGTTTTGGGTATTTTTAGTCAACATTTATAAAGCAACTAGCGGTCGCTCGCGGTTTCACCCGCGTGGTTCCCGTTCCCGTGGGAATATCGGGATAAAAAAAAAATATGTTCCTAACCAGGGGTGCAATTGCGTAAGGTAATCGTATTCATTTGACAGTTTATATCGTATTCAATCGGCTGCAATTTGTATGGAATGACATACGTTATGATACAATATGAACTGTCAAAGGAATACGATCACTCTTACGCAATCGCCCAGCAGGCTATCTACTATCTGTGTTTTCATCCAAATCCGTTTAATAGTTTTTTAGTTTATTCGCTTCAAACAAACAAACGACAATCAATTATTTTCCTCTCTATAATTTTCCTTCTTTCCTCTTTATAATAAATTAATATAGATAGTTTTTATTGCCCAATGGATATAACAAAAATACACCTAATTTTATTCTATAAAATTATAAGGAAAAATCGCGTTTCTAACATTCAGACCATCAAAAAGAATCGTGCGGAGAATACCTTTAATACGTTTTCTAATAAAAATAACAAACAAACAAAAAAAGTAAACAGTCTGACCGGTTCTATTGTCGTTTGCAGAAGAAAGTTGCTGACAAACTCCGCCAGGGGGCCATTGACTTGAGCAATATTGCCAACCTCCTCGATGAGGGAGATGAAGATCTCCTGTTCTAATAACGCAACTCGCGCGCGTTCGTACGTACTCGGGGTAGGTACCGCCCGGCTGTAACTAACTCGACATGTGAACTCTTTTTATCTGTGGTTTGTTTATGGTCTATTTTTTTATCTGTGTTTTATTTATGATCCGTTTAAACCGACTTCAAATGAGGGACAAATTAGTTTTTATTTTTTGATCGATTGTATTATCATGATAACTTTTTTAAGTAAAATTATTATTGTGCGGCTTCTGAGAGAATCCTGACAGATCGTGTCAGTTTTATCAAAAGAATAAAAAAATATTTTCGAATATCTTGCTCTTCGGGATAATCGAAAATGTACTTTATTTAGGGCCGATGTCACCACTTCTCGATAGGTTATTGTGCAGGTAATTTGCCATATTTGTAATATACCAACTGATTTGCCAATTAAGCTATCCAAAACTTATTAGTAGGTGGTCAAAGCGGCCCTTAGTCTCCACCGACTGTTAAGTTCTGGATAGCTTATCTGGCAGATAATTTGACATTTTTTTCACATTACAATTGTCAAATTATTTAGTAGATTAGCTTTACAGAGTTTATCAGTCGTTGGTGAAACCTAACGAACTTACTTAGGATCCTGTTAGGAACGCATTCTCTTAGACGCCACACTATAATTATAGTGTTTTAGATAACTCTTAGCAATTTAGATTAGACAAAGAATAGCAGAGTTCCAAGTTGAAAATACGGCCGGGCGGTGTTACGTGTACAAAGCTTTGCGTTCAGAATCTTTCTCTTCTACGCACCTAATGCCCTAACACACAGCCACCCTCATGTTGTAATGTCACGTTGCGTTGCACTCCCTATCAGTCATACAGTAAAAAAGCGGAGAAAAAGTCATAGTTGTCTATGGTCTTGCTTACCTTCAATCGTTTTCCCATAATGATCATCATTGTGTCGTGTGGTTTTGGGATTTTAGAAGATAACTAATCTTTTAGAAATGTATAAAATAACTTTAGTTTGTACTAATATAGTTTTATTTTGAGGTATGTGTTTATTAACTTGATTTTTCTAGCCTAGTTGTTTGAATTAAAAATATTAAGAGCATTATATTAATGAAGACGCCAAAATTACTGCGCAATAGGAAACCAATAGTTTGCGTGTGGACCTTTCCATATTTCTAATGAACCAAAAAAAAAACTTAAAATACAAAATATAATCTGCGTTTGCATCTTGTTTGTTTTAACGTGTTATTTGCCTCTACAAACGACTTCTTACAGTCCTAAAGTTACTTCTAAACTGTTTTTGATACTGGAGATGAAAGTGCTGGGTCAGCGCACACCGATTGAGTTGTTTATAAGAGATTATTAATTATCAATTGCAATCCAAAGTTAATTATTCACCACTAGAGCGTGCCAACCAATTTCAACCTTAGAACGCTTACGCACTGCGTCCGAATCCGTGAAAAATTGGATCGTGAAAATACGGTCCATCATAGCCGTAGAACTATTTGCAAGGTAGCTTACGCACTACATAGTTTTCTTCTCTCCCGTCATCCATTATGGACTGTATGAGCAAACTGTTTCTCTATTTTAACGATATACGTGATAGGATATGTTAGCATCCTGGATTCATTTAGGTACTTCCACCACCAATGAGAACATATTTATGCATAATTTTTATTGATTGCACAACTCATAAAAAAAAACAATCTAAATCACTACACGAGTAACTCTACTCGACGAGTAAACATACATGGCTGACAAAAATTCAGTGTCTAGACTCGCGTTTTTGTTTTTGTTTACAAGAAATTTGCCTTGTGAAATCAAAAATTGTGCATAAATTTATTTTACATGGTGGTGGAAGAAAGTGGAGGCCAAGATCCTAACTTATCGTTTCACTGAAATGTTTAAATAGGAAGTTATGTATCGGATTTGTATCGCAGTGCGTAAGCGACATACGAATTCTGTCCGAGTTTTCTGGATCACTTTTTTCGCGGATTCGGACTCAGTGCGTAAGCGCTATTAGTGTTTAAACTGACCCTTTTTTGTTATAGTGTTAAAACTGAACTTTTGTTTTTGTTGTTAGCACTTTCATCTCAGAAGTTAGCCAGCATTTTCGTGCTTGTTCCTGTAAAACTCCGAGGAAATATGATACTCTTATGTATTTGATTACGTCATGACATTAGTTCAATGAGATTGCCATATAAAATCTAAACGAGAATCACGTTTTGAGTGCTCATAGAAATTGATGTCAGTTATTGGCATTGCTTGTCAACTACGGAATCGGTAACTTTTTAAATGCAAGAAAATAAATCAAGATATGCCTCGAATTTACGCGGACAAGCGCTTAAGAAAAATTTAACGCTGTACTTTATTAATTAACTTATTCGTCCATTTTCAGAAAAAAGCCGCACTGAAGGCTCTCGGACTGGACACGCGCGACAGTACCTCCAACCTTCTGGATGACACTGAGAACGACATCCTCTTCTAATCCCTTGTAGCCTAGCCCGTTTGTAGTCGTGCAGTCAAGACACGCCTATAGAGCCGTTGAAAGGTTGGACAAAGCTGGGTACACATTATTGGTGTAACAACAAAACGTGGTCTAAAGTTGGACTTGGTTTAAAACTAAAGCTCTCACTTCATTAGGTAACAGGAAAATAGAGATAACATCCGTTTCAAACTTAGTCTAAACCTATTACTTAGCATAGACCACGTTTTGTAGTAATAACTTTATGTATAACCATACCTAAACTCCACTGACAACCAACTCTGTGCTCCTGTGAAAAATACGCGACGCATTTCTTCACAATATTGAGAATAAAGGTATGGTATGAAAGTGTGTACCCAGCCTAATGTTACTTGCTTCATAGCATACACTAAATAAAAATAAGTATCTCTGTAAGACATCAATACTGAATTGTATGGGTTTTGCAATATTAATCTATTCAAAAAATTATGAGAAAAGCTGTGTCGTATTTGTTGTGTATCCTATTTATGATATACAAAAGTGTGATGTATAACAAATTCAACAGAGTTTTCGTTGTTTGCACAATAATATTAAGTGTAACGTTATTAGATTCAATTTCCCTTATTATGTATAATTTATCTTCCAAAAGAATAGCGTCCTAATATATAAGAAAATCAGAATTGTTAATACAGTGTAAACAGACTTGGCTGCATAAATATCGTAGGTGTTACAGTGTTCATTACTTTGTAAATACTGTATTGTTGTCACTGTTAAATATTTACTAAAGCGCTTGAAAAATGTATCTTATTCCTTAACATGGTTTGAAGTTCAATGGTATTTAATGAAGTATTTTAACCAGATTCGCTGTCTGGTGCTTCTAGTGTTGTATGAAAGCATTCCAGCATTATTTCAAAGACCTAATTTTTTTGATGCATAAGCTCAGAATAAGTACACCTGAATGTTTTAGTTTTTTTTTGAGTTGTTGTTTGTTAAGTAAACAATATATTTTAAGTAAGCATCATGTAAATACAAGTTTGTGAACGAAATATTAAAGTTATTATTATCGAATGAATATTTCTTTTATTCTAACTAGCGGTTGCTCGCGACTCCAGGAAACAGAACACAATGTCAAGTATGTTTAGAATTTTTTATGTTTAGACTTTACGGATTGCTTGAAAAGCGAATTAATTTATTATACTTATTTTGATGTGTATGGAATTTCATCTTGTACAATATCTTTCATCAGTCATTCCGAACTCAACGGCTTAATATACTAGAAAAAAGCAACTAGTCTCATGTCGAATCCTGTCAGGGCGACATGAGACTAGTTGCACTTGACTAGCTATTGACCGTACATATTATGTGAATTTATAGATCTGTATTTATAAATCGATTCCCATATTTGGTCCTCGCCAGCCTCCAACCTCGCCAACAGTGGCGAAAGGTCCAAAATATGGCAAAGGTTAGCCGGACCAAAAAAATCTATAAAACAGAGAATTATCAGCATGTAAAACAAAACATTTTGTTCACTTTGCTTGTACTATTAAGTATTCTGTGACTTTTCCACGTATATTTAACTAATTTGATGTCGATAATAAATGTCATAATTACATATTATGATCTGCATGGTAGATGACGGGAGGGATTTGCAAAAGGGTAGCCATTGGGAATCGAGTTGTATGGACCCCTTTGCCAGTGATACCTAGATAGATTAAATATCCAACCAACCTCTTAAAAATACTCAAATAGAAAGTTGTATGTTAAATGTTAGATAAATAGATTTAATTAAAAGATAACAGACTAAAACTCAGAAAACGTAATTGAGACACACAGGCAGGTATTGGTATTCGATATTTACAACTTGCGTTATAATAATTTGATTGATCACGAACGCTTTTTCATAGCGAGGAAGTACTTGTTACCGCGTTTTATCAAAAGACCGAAGTCAACAGCGCTTCTCAGTATCGCTCCGATAGACTTGCCTGTCCTCCTCGGGTTATCCACTACTTTGTAATGTTTCTTCAGAAACGTGATCACTCTCCTCGAAGTCAGGCCGTGGTACGAAGGGATTTTGTGGAAGGCCCATAATACGATCGCAGCAGGGACGGATTTTCTCAAGCCAAACTTTATCCTGTTGTATGTTCGCCTGCTTTTGATGGTCACGGAGGAGCAAAAGCTGTTACAAGTGCCCATTGAGCTGGGCGTGCTGGAGCGGACATATTTCATCGTCGGTACACCGCATACACGCTAATTTTGCATTGAACTATTTAATGGGAATTTTGATACGGTCAACTTTTGACAACAGCGAGAAGGTAAATCACTATGACAATCTTCTTTTTTTATTTGTATTCTCTGTATGAGGTAATAGATGGGGAGTATTGAAATACCTATCGCTCTGAACAAGAGTATAAGCACTTAAAATAAAGCAGTTTCCCACCACGTAGCTTATAGCTCCTACCACAGAACAGAAAAAACAGTTTTTTCTGTTCTGTGGCTCCTACAATCGCAGGAATTTTTCGGTAACTTAAAGAGTGACTTTCTGCAGTGCATAAGTATTAGGTAAGTACCTCTCTCCAAAGATGTTGCCGACACCGGTTGCGAATACCCGAGGAGGAGACCAGCCTAAGAGAGGCTTACAGGGAGGCCAAAACGGCCCTTCAGGTGGCTATATGTAGGTCCAAAGAGAGCTCGTGGAACGAGTTCCTGGAGGGCCTGAACCGGGATCCATGGGGGCGCCCTTACCGAATGGTTCAGAGGAAGATGAGGAACCAGGCGCCTTCAACCGAACTGATGGACGCGGAACTCCTCAGCCGGACAGTTGCGGGACTTTTCCCGGAGGTGCCACCGCTCGCGCCTTGCACAAGAGTCGGTCTGCTGGAGGCGGATGACAGCTTCACACCCATAACAGAGGTCGAGTTCGAAGTTGCAGTGGACCGCCTGAAGGGCAAAAGAAAGGCCCCGGGGCCAGATGGCATCCCAGGAAAGGTACTCCCCATCGCCCTTAAACATCTCGGAGAACACCTCCGGGCGCTTTACAACAGCTGCCTGGAGTCAGGGCAATTTCCCAGGGCATGGAAGAGGGGTCGTTTATGCCTTCTAAAGAAGGAGGGCAGGCCCGCGGACTCCCCCGAGGCGCACCGTCCGGTGGTCCTGCTGGACGAGCTCGCCAAGATCCTGGAGAGGATAATAGCGGAGCGGGTTATCCGGCATCTGGACGAGGTGGGACCAAACCTGTCTGATAACCAGTTTGGGTTCCGAAGGCAGAGGTCCACCTTGGACGCAGTTATGGCCCTTAAGGACCTGACGGAAAGGGCGATGGCCAGAGGGGAGCAGGTAGTGGCGGTTTCGTTGGACATCCGAAACGCCTTTAACACCCTCCCCTACTCGGTGATAAAGGATGCCCTCAGGTACCACCGCATCCCGTTGTACCTGAGGAGGATCCTAGAATCCTACTTAGAGGACCGTCAGGTCCTATATGTAAACGCGGAGGGTCGGTTGGCGTCCCGTACAATGACGCGAGGGGTTCCACAGGGATCGGTGTTGGGCCCGCTCCTGTGGAATCTCGGCTTTGATTGGGGTGCTCCGAGGAGACCTCCTCCCGAATATGAACATCATCTGCTACGCGGATGACACTCTCGTCACCGCGCGGGGGGAGGACTATTGGGAGGCGAGACAACTGGCTGGCGTGGGGACCCAGTTGGTTAAGGAACGAATCGAGCTGCTTGGGCTCGAGGTGGCGGTTCGCCCTCATATTTCACGGTCCCAGAAGGGGGCCTCCAGCCGGGGCAAATATAAATGTGGGGGGGGAGCACGGATCCCTTTAAAACCCCACATTAAATATCTGGGACTGACCCTGGATGGGCGCTGGCGGTTCACGGAGCATTTCCGTCAGCTGGCGCCCAGATTGGAGAAGGCTGCTGCGGCTCTGGGACGTCTCCTCCCCAACATCGGTGGGCCAAACTCCAGCTGCCGTTTGCTGTTTGCGGGCGTGGTCCGCAGCATGGCCCTTTATGGGGCGCCGGTCTGGGCGGACTCCCTCAATGAGGAGAACTGCCGCCTTCTTAGAAGACCGCAGCGGGTTATAGCCAACCGCGTCATAAGGGGATATAAGACGATCTCCGGTAGGGCAGCATGTTTGCTGGCAGGTACACCCCCGGGGGAGCTTGAGGCTCAGGTCCTCAAGAGGATGTACCAAGCGGAGAGGGAGGCTCTTCAGAGGGGAGACCGGCTGGCCTATGAAGAGCTAACTGCAGTAAGAAGAAGGGCGGAGGAGGATGTCCAGACCAGCTGGGAAAGCCAGCTGGATCCCGGTGCGGGAACGAAGACGGTGGAGGCGGTGCGTCCGCTTCTTGGCGAATGGAGGGGCCGGAAACATGGGACGCTCACTTTCCGTCTCGTGCAGGTTCTTACCGGACATGGCTGTTTCGGTAAATTCCTGCACCAAATCCAGCGAGAGGAGACTCCAAAATGCCACGAGTGCGACGCGGAGCTGGACACTGCGCAGCACACACTCGAGGTGTGTCCTGCGTGGTCGGTTCAGCGTCGGGAACTCGTGGCAGTGGTGGGAGGGGATCTCTCCCTACCCAGCGTCGACAGTAAGATGCTGGGTAGTGGCAGGCGGCAGTCTCCTTCTGCGAGGATGTGATCCATCAGAAGGAGACAGCGGAGAGGGCTCGCGAGCAAGACGCTCATGCGGCTCGTATCCGCCGCAGGCGGTTAAGGGGAAGGAGGCGTCGGTATGATCGACTCATTCCCCTATAGTGAAACCACGCTGGCCTTGCACGGTTTCCACCGTCTGGGAAGATGGCTAAACTTGCTCGGCCATCTTCCAGCCGCGAGGGGGCCCGGGTAATCGGGCCACGGCCGCCTGGTCTTAGGAGTGATTGCGAACTCTACCCCCCGTGACCAATGGCGGCCTGGAGGGCAAGTACTAGGAGTTTTAGTTGGTAGTACCTAGGGAGTGCGTGCCCTATATGTTTGTATAGGCCGTGTACTCTAGGTGAGTCCAACATTTCGAATCGCCCCTACACCTGGGGGCGAGGGATGCGTAAAAAAAAAAAGGTAAGTACCTCTACTTTGCCCATTTTGAGCCAAAATAATACTACCTTAGTACCTAGGTACCTAGATAATTGCCCGTAGGCGAGTTCTCTATTTTTATTTATTCATCCAAGTCGAGTGGATGGGTGTGATGATTTTGTATATGATTTGGTTAGTGATTTGAATGTTTTGCTCAATCTTGCAAAAACGGTTGGACGGATTTAAATGAAATTTGGCACAAAGATAGTTTACAGCCTGGACTAAAACATAAGATACAGTTTATCCCGATATTCACACGGGAAAGGGAACCACGCGTGTAAAACCTGCAGGCGGCCACTAGTGAGTTAATAAGTAGGTAAATATTTGTATCTTGTGGGAACCAAAACCCACAAAGAATAAACGACATTCCAAAGCCAAAGTAGTCTTTTTGATATTTTCCGTTTCTTAGTAGAAAAAGAAAAATATGTAGCTTAATTCCGCGAGAAAACTTACATGCAAGATGCACCGCCCACCACCGCAAATAAATGCAGATGCAACACAGTGACACGTCTTGCACCTTCACCTACTACTCATGGGTACTTTTCGTTTTCTACTAAGATATGGATTTCCGCTAATTAGGTAACGCCTGACTCTCAAATACTTTCTCTTTCTTTAAAAAAGTATAGAGAAATCCTTATAAATTTATATTCGCTTCTTACTGGCACTCGTAAGTAATTCCGACACCCCATTGGTAGGTGTAGACAATCGCGAACAACAGGCGTGTTTTTAATCAAAAGTGCCAGAATCCCTGGCAGTTTAATCAGTCCATCTAATTTCCCCTCCGCTGCGGTCGGCCGATCGGTCGCGCGACTGGTCGACCGATCTGTCTTGTTCTTGGTATTTCCGTATACGGAATGAGGTGAAAAGTCTATCGATATTTTGGGATTCAATGTTTAGTTAGAATAATGAGACCTATTAAATTACAGTCGAGTAGGTATACCTACATAAAACGTAAAACATTAACTCAGACTGTCGGAACGTAGATCCACGCGAGACACAAGATTTTCTATTGTGTCTGGAATCCCGACAGACGAGAGGTTAAGACCCGTTTGATGCTAATAATTTTGGACGATGTGACTTTCTAGATAGGTACCTATAAAGTAGGTATAGGTACTTATTTCTTTTTTATGTTCGTAATGGTGCTCCATAACGGGACATATTTTTGCTCATATGTGTGGCCGGTAACTAGGTATTGCATCTTGCTCCAGATAAAGTCAGCGTGAGACTGTAATAAGTAGGTACCTACTTAGTTGCCGGACATAAATTTTCAAAAATCGTTGTCTCTATGACACAATAGAAATCATAAAGTTATTTTACTTGTTTATTAACTATTAAATATGTGACTGTCATGTAGGTACTTGTACAATAACTCTATAATTTAAGAGCATCATGGAGAAAATGAATTTAGAAAATGTTAAAACCAAGTACGACATTGGCGTGGTTTCAGCAAGGAATCGGTAAGTGGTCATAGTGCATTAGGGCCCAGTTCACAACTTCATAACGATAGAAAATAAAAACCTAAAATGTTAGAGAATTCACTTACCAATATTGCGTTAGCGCCCTTCTTCGACCCTCAGAAAAGTAAGGCTCGATTAGGAGCACCATAACATTCACTAAGTTATAATATGTTGCGTAAATAGAAAAATGACAAAAAAGCACCACCTGTGACCTAACTAGGTCTATTAAACTTTAAAACTGACTATCTTATTCTGCAAACGATTAGATCGGTCCTGTCTCCTGTCCATAATATAGCACTGTGAATGCAAATATCTAAACAAAAACACAATCATATGCATAGCTAGGTACAATTGGGGAACTTCCAGGGGGTTCCTGGGGTTGACCAGTAGAGTTTTTTTGGGGAACGTTTTCTTGGAAAGTACTAAGGATATTTTTTTTTTATGAAACCCCTGTTGGTGTTCTATTATTTGTAATATAACGTAATATACGTTATCTATACAGCTATTACTTTTTTAAATAAAGCTCCCTAAAAAAACTCTACTGGTCCCCGACTGTACAGTAAAAACATCGATAACATGTAGGTACCTAAGTAGACGGTAACCTCCCTACAGTCCCCACACGTGTTGAATTATTGCATTTTCATTTACTATGACATTAACGTATTTGTTTTGTTGGATGAATGTGGAACACGCTGGTTTCATAGAGCGATCTCGCACGTCATACTGTATATCTAAACGTTTTAGTGCATTAAGTAGGTCAACCGCCTCTGTGGTCTAGCGGTACAACCACCGGTATCAGACCCAGAGGTCCCGGGTTCGATTCCCAGTGGGGGTACATATTGTATTCGGTTTGGTTGGTAGTTGGACTTGTTGTGAGTCCGCCTGGCGAGCTACCACCATCTTATCTAAGTCTGACGCCATAACAACAATGTTTTCAGCATTGTTGTGTTCCGGCAGTTAGAGATAAGTTAGCCAATCCTCAGTGATTGAGGATTCCGGGAGTGGCGCGCTTCCATCTTCAGCCTTATCAATACTTAACATCAGGTATGATAAAGTCTAAGAATCTCCCCGTCGTTCATAAAAAAGGTAGGTACAGTTGAAAGGACGTTCATTTTATCAAGCACGACCTGGGGCCTACCATCAAACTGTAATGCGATTCATTTTAGATTATTTTCAGGTAGTAAGAGCGAGACGCCGCTATACCGCCGTATGGCAGCATCCCACTCTCACAAGACGAAACCTAATAAGAATCGCAAAGAGTTGATGGGACCTACACACATCGCGATTTAGAGAGATTTTCGTGTAAATTGTTTAGGTTGATGTGTTTTAAAAACAACAGCTGGTCCAGGGTGTATTTCGCATGTTTATTACATAAATGTCCGATATGTTTGTACTAAGAAGCTTTTTTATAGCGGCGATCTTAACTCCTTTTAATGGGCCAGTAGTAATATAGTTATTGCTGCGAAGGAAATAGGAAATGTAGGATCTCTCAAGATTTAAAACATAAGTTAGTGTCATGAGTTGAAAACTCTTATTAGCACTACTTTTGAATCCTTTTTTTTATTAAAGAGTCAACCATAGATTCATATTAGACGAAACATCCAAAATAAAAAATTGAAAGTAAAAAATAATAGGTATTACAACATTAACCACCATTTTTCCGTTTGTCAAATTCACTGCGAACCATTCAGCAGGTGATCGCTCCTGACAGTTAACAGGGAATCACACTTCCGCCCCCGGCCCGCGGTCCCACCCTACCGAACTTGCCTCCATAGGCTTTCATAGGTTACCCCCTGCTTAGACGCTTGCAGTGTTAAAGGTACGCAAATAAAATAATAATACTTACATTTATATGTCATGGTAAATGTTAATAGTGTGATAATTATTGATAATAACCGGTAATTATTTATACTGGCCACGTGATTTGGTCAATGTGATTAAATCTATGTTTATCACTACGAAAGGTACCACTACTTAGGTTAGGTTAGGTCAGAACTGTGACCAAAAGACGCGCGAGCCGAGCGAGCGAAGGGAGCGTGTGGCAGCGGCCGGCGAAGTGCCAGAGACGACTTTCTTTTAAAAGTATTAAAATTGTGATACCAAGGTCCTCCTGATTCTATTGACATATCGTTATGTTAAAAGGCTGTAAATTACGATATTTTTGACCGACTTTCTTGAACATTAATTACATTCTTAAAAAGTAAGATGCGATTATTAGTAATGTGCGGTATAAACAATTAATCACTTTTACCTTTAATCATGGTAATATTTTTTGGTAATTATTAATAATTAAAAATTATTAACATTTACCGTAAGATACGTAACATATCTTACTGTCACACCTTAGAATTTATTATTCTTAAGCATACCTATTATTAGTCGTAACAACAATGTTTTCAGTATTGTTGTGTTCCGGCAGTTAGAGATAAGATAGCCAGTTCCTCAGTGATTGGGGATTCCTGGAGAGACTCGGTTCCATCTTCAGCCTTATCGATACTAAACATCAGGTATGATGAAGGCTAAGAGTCTCCCCGTTGTCTAGTCCCAAAGTAAGCACTGTGACTTACTAATAATAATACTTACATAGAGATAAGTAATTACGTATAACATTTCTTCTAGCAAATGCCTCTAAAATCTAACGATAACTTTCAGATTAGGTACTTTGATTTTAAACAATTACATCCTATCCTATTTTATAATTTTGTAAAATTTGATGTACAGTCGGGGACATTCCCGGTTGATCAGTAGAGGTTTTTTGAGAAACATTTTCTCGAAAAGTACTAAGGTTAAAGAAATAATTTATTATTCAAATGAAATACTTCTTTATTGTCTATTATTTGTGATATAATTAAATAAAGCTCCTTGAAAAAACTCTACTGATCAACCGGGAATGTCCCCGACTGTACCTACGTAATGTCATGTATCCACTTGGTCTAAGGTCTAATATTATATTTGCGACAATAATTTTAAAGTTAAACTTAAATTCAAACTCATACTTGATAGGTATTTTGTCCAGAGAACTCGTACAATCGGGGAACTTCCCGGTTGTTCAGTAGAGTTTTTTTGGGAAACGTTTTCTCGGAAAGCACTAAGGTTAAAGAAATAATTTATTATTCAAATGAAACACTTGTTGGTGTTCTATTATTCGTAATTTAAACGTTTTTTATAAATCTATAACTTATTCAAATAATGCTCCCTAAAAACTCAACTGGTCAACCGGGAGTTCCCCGACTGTACCTAATTAAACTATGTGGCAAAGTACGTAATAAACAATCACGGATTGTCTACGATCCATCCCTTAAGAAAAGTCGTAATCACGGTCACCCAATAGGTAATCCGCCAAGTATTTACAGCAAGAGGCGGTCTTAAGTAATGTTACTTGTACTATTAAGTATTCTGTAGTAATGTAAACTCTTCGGTATTCTCTACCAGATAGGTCTGTGTCAATCAGAGAGGATTTTACTGTTTTTTAAACTTAGTCAATTTACTACACTTACTTATGGCACTTTGAATCTATACTAGAACCTGTAAAATACTAAGATACTATTGAATCTATACTAGAACCTGTTATATACTAAGATACTATGTATATACGTGAACTTAGATTTGGATAGCGTATCCCCGAGATCACTAACATTTTCAAAGCACGTAGTTAATATAAATATTTACAGATACATCGCTTCACGTATATCTGAATAAACTGGAGCAATGTTAGAACATTATTTCTTTGATGTACGAAGCCGATTTCCTAATTTCAATATGGATATTATACAACGTTATTTTATGTTTACCCAAAACTCAAAACCATTTGTAGAACTCATCAATACAAACAAATTTTTGTATGGAAGCAACACTGAAATCGGGAAAAAAAATCATCGTTTTCATACATTTTAGCAGAGTTCAGATACAATTTTCTATGAAACAGCTGTTTTTTTTCGCGATTTCTAGGTAAAAGTTGATCGTATTCATGAGTTCTACAAATGGTTTGAGGTTTTGGGTAAACATAAAAGAACATTGTATAAATTGGTTGTCTCATAAAGAATTATTTTTTTATCCAACATTTTCGAACCATGATAAATTAAAAACTACTCTATCAAACAAATCTATTTAGTTAGACCACGCGGATGAAAGCTACAAATTTCAGCAAGTACACACAACAGCAGGCTAGTAACAACAGTTTGAATTTATGAGCGTCCTTATGTGGCTAGTAATAGCGGCGGTTTTCGTAGCGCAAAGGAAAAGCCTGACGTGCTGAGGACTGTAGACTCCACGCGTTTGCAATGTGCCCTCAGTGAAAACAGAAATGAAGTCTTAAAAAAGAATAGCCTATGTAATTCACAAACTTTCTCCCTAATCTGGCGAGCGTTGATAAAAAAATTAACTGAAAAGCTTTGGGGATCCGCAGTTTGTTATAATAATGCTTTGCTTTACGTAATTTCTATTCCAAAACGATCTTTGCGGCATATATAAATACAAATAAAAATTTCTACACTCTTTACATGTGTAATGCGTCTCCTCTTACCTATAAATTTATTTAGTTAACATAATGTAAAATCCGTTATTTGCTGTATATGTAGTATTTAACTTTTGTTAAGTTTTAATTTAGAGATGTGAATTTTGAAATAAATAAAAAAAGCGAACCAAATTTAAATTATATAGGATAAGCAATACCAACCCAGAAAAGTGTGTCATTCTGTTCATGAAAAATAATCGTGACAGTGATATTTTAATTTAAATTAATAAATCGAAAATAACAGGTAAGTGTATATTACATATTAATGTGATCGATTGTTTTAGACCATTACTCAAAATTATTTACTTAATATTTCACTAATTGTCCTGCTCGAAGGACCAAATATTTACATTCTATTATTTGAATCAAACTCAATTTTAACATTCATTTATACCAATGTATGTTATTCTAGTACATATTTGTCTATTTTTGTAAAGTTTTGTATCATAATTATATTCTATACAGTTGCAGTATAACAAAAATAATTTCCAATAAACGAACACCCCAATTTGGGCTGTGTTAAGAAGAAGTAACAACCCTTATCTCATTCGTGACCTAAGTATAGCAATATTTTTCTGACGCGGAAATTATAACTTAAAGAAAGCTTGTGCATTACCATGTAGAAGACGTCAGTTGATAAAGGCACTATGTAACATTTATGCAAAAACTAATTTTATTATCTGGATAAAGGTGTTAAGGGCTTTTGTAACATATGACCTTTTCCGTTTTATTGTTTCAATGCTCTCTTAATATGAAATGCAATGGTCATATGTTACAACAGCCCTTAACACCTTTATCCAGATATTAAAATTAGTTTTTCATAAATGTTACATAGTACCTTTATCAACTGACGTCTTCTTATGATGTGCAATCCATTCTAAGATAAGAATGTTAGAACAATAACAAAGGAAAACATAATGAAAACACAAAGTTTCCACTGTTGCTCGCTAGATGGCAGTAGGAGTATTTTGTCAGTGTTTTCTCCGAAAATTTTCAAAAGGCGATAACACAACGTGATATTTTCCGATAGCTTACCAGATGGCGCTTTGAGCTTTGTACTATGCTGAATATAGGTAAAGGTTAATTCTTAATTACTTTTATGACGTGTTGGTATTGAATAAGTAGTAAGTCAGAATTGGGCGAGATGATACGAGTATAGGTACCTATTTATAGAGCCAAGTTGTAAGGTTATTTAAATAATTCATTATTGATTTGAGGTGATTTTCGATGGTGTTATGTTTGTTGTTTGATTTATATATGTTTATGTAAGATCACAAATAAACATAATTAATTAATTACTAACAATGAAAATAAACGTCAAATACTGTTGAAATTCTATGTGAATTTTAATTTGTTGTAATAATATTTTCATTAAAATAACTACATAAATCGATAACACCGAAAAACAAAGTAAAACAAAGAAAAATTCGTTATAACTTCGCATTCATTGTTGAAACAATGGCTTGTTAGGCAGTCTGGACTGAAATCCCAACCGATCGTCAAATCTTTACGAAATTTTATCGTTTTGTCATTATCAAAATGTCTGTGAATTTAGCTTGGTTTTATGATACTTAACTGCAATGTATTTTTTTTTATTCAGTCCAATTATCATAATCATAGAAGAGTACGAGTAGGTACCTACATAGTTCCTACGTCTATCAGCTGTCACTATATGTGAAATTATACAGCTTATCTCAAAAAGAACTAGTGATTTCAAAGTTGAACAAGCGTGTGGCCACTACAAAACAGAGGCATATTTCAAGCTTATCTTGGTTAAGCTAAAAACAGCCCTTAAACATACCATTAAAGTTCACTTTCGCTTGTAGTTTTCATTCATTGTGTGTCCCTTTCCACCCAGGTAATAATAAAATAAGAGATTACATCTTTGCGTAAGCAACAATAGGGCTCCCGCTTATTTTACCAGGGACAACGTCCCAATTTAAAATGGAGCTTAGCGCTATCACATAAAGTTTATTTCGTATTAACAGCAGCCACGACTTTGTTATAACCAAGTTCAATTGTTTAGATAGGTAATAGGTTGTTTTAAAATCGTTTAGCTCGAATGCCACCTGTTAACTTTGAATTGTGCACTTTGTATTAATGCATTTAATTACTTACGATATCAATTTATTAATAAAAATGAAAATTTAAGTAAAAAGACGGAGTCTGGAAGGTGTGTAAGAAAGTAAACATGACTTTAATTTGTATGAGGTCTAGGTTAGGTAGGTATGTTATTTATGTAAGTATAGTTAGTTAGTGCAAATACTATTGATACTCTAGCGGTGAGTTTTATCGTTAGTTTTGACAAGTGGAAAAAGAAACCGGAAAATTGCTGATGAATAAAGAAAACATGTATAAAAAACATAGTCGATAATTTTTATGAAAACAATAACACTTAGTACTTAGATTTTATTAAAGGAAATGACAATTAATTTAATTGTGTTCAAGCTTATCGCAGATTAATAAAATTTGTGACTTTTAACCGTTTCTGAGGATTAGGTATTAGGTGGCCCACCTGAAAACTGGTCTTCGGGCCATTAAATAACTTTTTTTTAATCAGTATTCATTTGGTCCATAATAATAAATAAATGCACACAAACTCACTAATTATCTAGCCCACGTTAAGATTCATGAAGAAATTGTGTAATGGATACTTAATAACGGATAAACATACTTATATACTTTCTTTTTGTAAATACATACTACATAATATACACTAACTTACTAAACACCCAACCAAGACATATAGATGTTCATGCACACAAAATAAATATCTCTTCTATCTCCTTTTTTTTTAATTTCCATCAATTCACTACTATCTACTGTTACTACTGTATAAACGAAAGTATAAAACACACCAAGAGTCGGATTAAGCATCCCAGCCAAGCTACAGAGGAAACATTTGTCGCGTTAACAGTAGCCGAAACGCAAAAGAAAAACAAAACTCAACAACGGATACGGACCGCACGAAGAATTTGAGGCGACGGTGATATGACTCATCTTTGGTCATCACACTGCTCATCACCACTCTACCCTGGACTCTATGCTAAAGAAAAATAGATCGTAACACCATCACATAGAAATTATAAATCCCACACCGCATATTAAAACCACACAGACAGTTTTTATTATCACAAACTTATGCTTGCTGCTGTTAAACAGTTTTTTAACACTCAACAATGAACTTGTAACTTTATGCCCCTAGCAACTGGATTTCTTATGCATGTTACAATTTGTGGAGGACGGCAAAATGATTCATGCAACATAATAAGTAAGACTACATTCCAGCAGTGTTACCTAGTGATGTATTGTTCAGTGCGCGTTACAAATGTATGGGCTTACCTTTCTTTAGATTTGGCTAAGATATGGTATAAGAACAGTGCAAAGCTAACTTTGAATGACAAAGAAAAAATAAGGTCTCCATCAGAAGGAGTTGAACACTAGATTTAGTTCTATGTCGCACCAATAATTGCACTATACAGAACAGGCTTAGAAGATTTTGACTGACTGATAATTTATGATTTTGTATATTTTGCATTTTTCAATGCTATTTTTATACTTATGGTAAATTTTAAATAGAAAAATATTGGAAAAAATTAACTCGGCCACAGTGAATTCTCAGACGGGAATCGAACCCGCGACCTTTGGAAATCCGGTCCAATGCTCTAACGGCTGAGCTACCGAGACTTGCGAACCACAGTCGAAATTCTCCAATACTTTTATATTTTTAATACGCTGTAGGCCAGCGTTGTCACATCAATGCTAGGAATATCCTTGCATTCGAAAGAAACATCTTTTCAGGTGTTTAACGATCGATTAAGATGAATATGAATATTTTTCTAATTAAAATTTACCATGACTGATAATTGTTGAATACAGAGTTTCAATGATTTCAATTCATTGTATCGATTGGATACAATAAATCGATTTGATCTAATTTATATAAGTACGTATAATATATAAGGTACGAGAATTTTTCACCTCACAACAGCGAGGAAAATTTTTGGGACATTTCCGCGGTCAACTTCCGGTGATTTTTTTTTAACAAAATGTTTATACCCTATTCTTGTTATTTTAATGATAGAAACCACTAAATAATAAAAAAGGGAATATTATAGTAAATTAACAGTTATTTAAATTAGGAATTAATTGTTAACCTATAAAAACGATTCGGTTAAAGTTGACATTGACATGAGGTACAAGACAAAGACAATCTATACTAATATTTATTATAAAGCTGAAGAGTTTGTTTGTTAAGAATAAAGGTTTATGTCACGTTCTGAAATCCAATCATAGGTTGTGAAGTCTCATTGAGCCTAAATATAAAATTCTTATACTTAACAAATATTCTTATCCAAAAGGCTTACTTATTGCTTTTTAGTTTTATGATATTTTTATTATATATGGCTTTTTAGTTTTACAGTATTTTTTTTTACATTTTAGTGTTTGTAATATTTTGTTTTACTTACACTTAATGTTAGGTTTAATGTACATTGTAAACAAAGTATCGTAAAAAATTACATCGTTGAGGTCAACAAATTTGCTTATATCTGATTCTGATTCATAGAATAAAAACTACTGGACCAAACTGAATCAAATTTTTATTGGACTAAATGGCAACTTTTCCGCGTCGAACAAAAAAATAATCATGTAAATCGGTCCAGAAATCTCGGCGTTATCGGTGTACGTGCACACAAAAAAAATATACCAGCCGAATTGATCCTCCTTTTTGGAAGTCGGTTAAAACTTAATGTAACATAAAAAGTCAATAGTGCGATTCGAAACGCATTATGACGTATTTTCTTTCTAAATTAAATAATAATTTACCACGCTATGCCGATAATATGCGATTTTCGGTGCAGAAATTGAATGATAAAACCTCCTTTTCCGAGTGTGTGAAGTAAAAAAGTTATAAAAACATTGTACTCCAGCCATAGCTCAAATGTTTGTAAACAAACATTTGAGCATTTTTCGTAATTATTTCACAAATACGTTATATTTCAGTAAACTAATACCAAATATCAAACTTGGACGCCATAAGTAAGCTTTTTATGAAATGCATATATTTCTAAAACGTATAATAAATCAGCACTTTTGAGGTTAAGGCTTGTTTATAAACATCCGTACACCGGATTCAAGGTGTCGCCTACTCCGAGGTCCTGGGTTCGAATCCTGTTAGGGGCAAATGTTTGTATGATGAATACGAGCATTTGTACCTGAGTCATGGACGTTTGTATATATTTATTCCTACACAGAAATACTTATTCGTGTATAATTACATGTAGTAGTTTATTTCCGTTACCCTAGTATCCCATAACACAAGCCTTACAGTGCTTACTTTGGGGCTAGGTTAATTCGTGTGAGTGTAAGAAATATTTATTATTATTATTATTATTCTTTACTTAAAATGGATGAAGTAAGGAGGAAGGTAAGAGGCTTTCATGGTTGCGAGATAAACTACGAAAATATTAGTATCCACACAAAACGAACACTTTATAACATAACCACCTAAGACACCTAGTTTTATGTGTGTAGGTAATAATTATCCAAATAGTTAAGGTCTATACTCCGACTTGTCTCGTTACAAGGTCTCCCGCTGTAGGGCTTGTGAACCGATGACGTAACTTCTTTCTACGTTGACATTCACAACTGCTTGTAACAGTCTAGACAGAATAAATTATATAATATTGAACGTAGAATTATCATTGGACTACGCGTTGTTACAACTAGATACCGCGCTTCATACAAACAACGGATCAAGAAATGTGACCACAAATTTTGACAAAGTTTTTCTTCAACCGGTTGCTATGGAGACTCACAGTAGACTGTGCCGTATTTGGCAGAGTAAAACGGTCACGATTAAATGTATGAGCGGTATCTAGTTGTAACAACGCGGAGACCTATGATAAATCTATGATATTGAATTTGAATTTGCCGAAGGCGCAAGATTGATATTCCTTTTAGTACATTCTTCCTTTAGAAAGGTGTAACAGAACAACCTAAAAGTATTTCACATCACTCATTTCTCATTTAACATTATAGGTATGCTCAACCTATAACTACCTATCCTTTTTATGTTTATTTGATGAAGAAACGAAAATCTTGAAATATCCCAAAGATACGTTGAACGTATTTGTGTGAAACTCCCGGGGTATATTTGATTTTCCTGAAATTTATCCTTCGTAGAGGCGAAACACGTGTAGAGGAGTAATGGCAGAGAGGTGGTTACCATCGCTCGCTTAGTTTTGTAAATGTAAACGTGATCTGAAACATAGTCATTTTCCAAGATTGCTTATCTATTTGCAATGCAAATTTTCTCTGTCAGATTTTACAGAAAAGTGTATAAGGAACGAGAAAAAAATTGGGTAGAGGCAACAAGAGTGTTACGCAAGGTAAATGTACGGGCAACAGCACGTTAGTACAGCTTTACATATGCACCACGAAAACCGCAGCTATTACGTACGAGCGACGTAAGGACATTCTCATAGTCAAAGTGTAAAGCCGTATCCGCTGTTGACTGTACATATCACTTCTGTCAACTTTTACTTACTTCTTGTATATTTAGGTAGAAAATAATATTTACAAACCCTTTATCACATTATTGGATCTTCTATTATTCTAATAAAACAATACAGTGACTGACTGACAAACAACGCACAGCCCAAACAGCTGAAAATTTTGCATAAAGGATTCTTTAACGATGTAGGCGAGCACTAAGAAAGGATTTTTTGATATTCCCACGGGAACGGGAACCAAGCGGGTGAAACCGCTAGTCACAGATAAATATTCATATTAGAACGTTTAAACTATTCTGAAATCTTATTTCGCTAAAATTCTTCATAGTTTTATGGTTCAAAGTATAGCATTTTCATCTAAACGTAACATTTTATGAAATGTTTTGGATTTCTAATTTTCTTACAACAAAAACTGTGTGGTATGGTAACACTGATGAACGGGTAGTGAAATGTATTAAGTTAAGGGAAACTTAATCACTGTGTTCTGTGGAATTAAGTATTAATGATTTTTGATTTTTTGCATTTTTCAATGCTATTTTTATACTTATGATAAATTTTGAATAGAAAAATAAAGAAAAAAATTAACTCGGCCACAAGTGAATTCTCAGATGAGAATCGAACCCACGACCTTTGGAAATACGGTCCAATGCTCTAATCGCTGAGCAATTCTCAAGGTAATTTTTTCTAATATTTTTCTATTTAAAATTTATCATAATTAAGTATTAATTTACGCATTTACTATACGATTCGGGATTCCATAATCATACAGAAATATAATTTTAAGTATTTTATTATGGAATCGTCCTTGTTTATTTGATGCCACTTTCAGGTTGAAGCAATTAATGATCTCTATAATGATTTATGATATTTAATGTTTGCATTTTCAATGCTAATTAACAATACTAGAAAAAAATATACTCATCTCACAAGGTGTTATTCTCGGGAGTTGAACCTGCAACCTTCGGAAATCCGGTTTTCAGCTAGGCTGTTTCAGTTCTTCTGAAACATAATGACACTTAATTTATTTAAGTAACTAAATAGTTTTGTTGGAAATTGAAATTAGGAGTAGTTTTTTGAATATTTTTATTTTAAATTATAAAAAAGTGTTAGTACTAATTTATTGCAAACTAAGAAAGATCTTCAATCGATTTCTAAATTCAGATAAAAATTATGTTGATATGTAGATATTTCGTAGATGTTGGTACACTCATCAAAAAAAGTTTGTGATCACTTAATTTTCATACAAAATATCTATTTTCGTAGAGGGATTATTATAGTGAATCTTGACCGATATTTTTTCGATTCAGAAGCTGAACATTTGAATTTTTCGATTCAAATGTTCAGCATTTCCCCTAAGGATCTCTACGACGATCGGTCCTGTGCTGCCCGCAACCAGCGGCTTCCCGCTTCGCGACCGTCAGCAGATCGTAATAAAGTACGACAAAAAAAATCTGTTTCAATGGTTGATGAAATTGATCGTCAATATCTATTGATCGATATACCTACTTATTTGTTTAAACGTCAAATATATCAATGTCTTAGTTCACAATTGCACTAAGTACAAAAGTGCCAAATACACTAAATATCATGCTCTTTCATTTGCGCGTATTGAAATGACGCTAGTCCATCTCTTTCTATAATAAACAAAGGGAAACACTTGTATTAAAAAAGTTTGAAGAATGTCAAAAGTACTAATGACCTTTATTTCTGTAAATAGAAATCAGATACATTATACCTAACTGATTTAAATTTTTTCAACTATCTATAGATAATTCCAGAACACAAAAGTCTGAAACGCATTTGCAATACTTAACTGCTCGTTCTTTTTAGCAGTGCGATAGGAGTGTATTAAATACAGTAAATACAAAAGAATCAAGAAAGTTTCATGTACAAATGTGATAAGTAAGTACTTTTACTTTAAGGAAAATAAACACACTTTTGCACTTTTTCGATGTTTTTCGTTATTTACATAATTATTATTATTACAAATCTTTCTTGAACAAACTCATTGAAGCAACTTCGGTTTTAGTTTTTTTAAATTCTGAATAAGAACATGTTCAACTTCAAGAAAATGGAAGACGACATTTTGTCACCTTTGGGCAATTCAAGATATTCACCGCCGCTCTTGGTTTCACTCGTGAGGTTTCCGGTCCTGTGGGGTAAAATGTACGTTTTGTTTTAATCCAGGCTATAAACTATCTGCGTGCCAAATTTAATCCTAATAGATTGAGCCGTTTTATGTGATTCAGTAACAGATATCCAAAGAGGCCGATCGCGGTTTCAAACGCGGGGTTTTCGTTCCCGTTGGAATATCGAGATAAAATGTATCTGTTTTTTTTTTATATACGACGGGGAGACTTTTAGTCCAGAATATAAAATGTCTGTGTGCCAAATTTCATTCAACTCTCTGCTGCATTTGCATGATTGAGTAACAAACATCCATTTCAAACCTCCAAACATAAAAACTTTCACATCTTCTATAGAAGCCAAAAATAAGGGGAGTTAATTACTCTTTTTAAAACTCAAGTCAGGAACAATTCGAACAAATTTGACGCACTGATATTTAATAGTGTAGATTGAATCGTAGAATATATTTTATCCCAATATTCTCTCGGGAACAGAGACTGCGTGTTTGTTCATCACTCAATGATGCAAAAACGGGTGAATGCGTTTGGATGAAATTTTGCCCATTTAAAGATTGTAGCCTGGATGTAATCCAGGCTATAAACTATATGATAGGATACATAAATATCCCGATATTTCCCCGGGAATAGGAACTGCGCGAGTGAAACCACGGGCGGTCACTTTGATGTTTGTTACTCAACCACGTAAAAACCGCTTAATCTATTTGGATTAAATTTTGTACACAGATATTTTATAGCCAGGATTATAACATAGGATACTAGATAGGAACTTGGGGCGGCCGATAGTATTAAATATCTCGAGGTACTACAATGTCATCATTCATTTTCTTGAAGCTTAACATATAAATATAAAATACTTGAAAATATTCAGAAGTAGATTTTTTTTTAACCAACCTTTTTGGGGTTTTCGTTTGACTACCGGACTAGTAAACCTGTTAAACGCTTGAGTTTTACAAATCTCAGTGCACTAATAATGTACTAAGTGTCGGTTTCAAGATTATTTTGCTATTTTTTTATATGTATTGCTTGTTCTAATTTAATAATATTGAGATATGATAAAGTTAAAGAATAACTGCAATGAATAGATGCATATTTTTTTTTATATTTGAGTTTGCTTTCGAAATGTTCATATCCAAACTTAAATAAACTGAAAAACGCTCTCTTGTGAAATCCACAAATTTGTAGTTAGTGTTGTTTTGAACTAAGCCATCGATATTAACTAATTACTTCAATCGCCTATAATAATATTATAAATAAATATTTGCACATCTGCGGAGTCGGGGCCAGCCATCCCGGAGGTAGCGAAAATACATTTAGCGGGCCTCTAGGAATACTCCCAACTACGAATATCCGGGTTATTCGGGTAACCTGTTTGTCTATTTGTTGAATTAATAGTAACTACAGCCTCGTGACGTTATAATATTGATTGAGGATAACTGAGTACGTACATTTACAACGTAATTTGATCATTCATTTATTACTATAAGATATATTAGAACTATTTCATAATTTAAACTCTGATCAGAATTAGGTACCAACTTTTTGTATGCTGAAATTTTTCACCAAACATTCATTATAATGCAGTCGAGTAACTCTTCGAAAAGCAATATGAAAGTTTTTAAAAACCTTTAATATGAAAATTAGACTTTATGGTTCAAAAAACGGTAAAACAACATCTAGTCTAGTCCAAATACTAGAACAAGTCCTCATCGTCAATTAGTCAGAAAAACTGTCCCGCGGCCGATCGTGACTTGTGAACGATTTTTTTTCAATTACATTACAATTGCCTGTAAGTAAACTGTCTGTATTTTACGTTTTGAAATTAGAAAAAAAGTCAATTTGACATTTCCTCATAAATATGAAATTATCAAAAAGTAAGAATCCAAACCTGACAATCTTTGTTGAGCGTAGGTCGATATACCGATGGAGGGCCCTCCCACGGGAGGGAAGGAATAGATTCGTAGGTAGTACGTCACTAATACATGAGTTGGTTTAAATGCCAAAAAGTACAAGTTCAATGCTATCATAATTCTAGAACCTTTTGCAATGAAATAAAAACGCCTACGACCTTGCTGGCAGGCTTATAGGTTACTTTACTAATGACAAAGGGCAACTGAAATATTTGCATTTGCGGGCTTGAGATACTTTTAGGGCTGATTTTTCAACCCTTGGATAAAGGTTTATCAGTCTGATAAGTTCATAAAAAAAAAATGACAATCAAAATCCAAGAGAGATATGAATGACAATTAATTTTCAATGTATCCTTAATACGATACCCTAGGAATAGTCGTTGTCTGAACTTTGAAAATAGGCCATAAGACTCCATAAGAGGATTAGACATCTATCTGTAGGTTGAAGAGTGGAGTAGGAGTCTAGACCATTACCATTACTCATGACAGCCTACAAATATGCAGAGGTGATTGCCAACCTTGGTTAGCTGGAGAGGCACATAGTTTAAATAACATTTAAGTATAATTGATTATTTCCATTATTGCCGATGCTTATTTTAAATGATATAGGTATTAGGTAAAGACCTAATACCTATATCATTGAAAACAAGCATCGGCAATTATGAAAATGCCGATTTGTATGAAGAATCGCAAATAAATTTCGTTGTCCATACGAACAATTTTTGAATCTTTGTTATTTGTTATCTAATTCAATGCTTCTAATACGTATATTTTAAAGACATATTCCAAACAAACTTTGTTATACAAACCATTTACCAAAACGACAGTATCTTTAATATTTCCGGAATAATGCTGAACCGATTTCGAAGCTTCAATCGTTATCAGCCATTTTTAATGGCCCCACTAGTGGGGCACTGGCCTTCCTTATGGATAAGGAGACTGGGCCATGACCCACCACGCGGGCCCATTGCGGATTGGTGGGTTTTAATGACTGCAAATGCAGCCGGGGCCAACGGCTTAACGAGCCTTCCGAAGCTCGGAGGAGCTCTCGATAGTAAATTTTTGGTCACCCATCTCGTAAACGACTAGCTAAAGTAAAGTTGCTTAGCCTCAACAATCGCTGGCCGACCGCGCGTATCACTGCGCCACGAGCTCCACGTCTGTGGATCCACTAAACTAAGCTTCAATAAATGGGACACTTGGAAACAATCCTGATGTAGGAATTAACGTTTGAACCGGTGAACATGTATTGATGTCTTATTTTTGAAGTCGGTTAAAAATAACAAATAGCTTTCCCGACATTTCATTCCCGATACTCCCTTTGAAAGCCCAATAAAATCTCTCTCAGCAATATTTGCAGCCTTTCGTCAAAAGGAAGCAATCAAATTACACACCACATGAACAGGAGCTTTGGTGATGAAAGTGTTTTAAGAAAATTATTTACAATATTTTACATAGGTACTTATGTACATACTCTTTAAGACTGTCCTGTCGGCTTGTTAGGTGCTATACGACTGAAGCGAGATAGCAATGAGAAAAGGACGCGCGCGGGAGCGAGACCAATTTTGCAGATTAGGCGAAAACACAACAAACTCACTTCGTAGTAAATAACTATAGCGATTAAAGAGAAATGAAACTAGGTACATATTAGTTGCTAAATATTATTGGTTTCCAATAGTACATAATTATGTAGCCCCAATTGAGAATACTCTTGAATTTGCGGGTTTTTTTAGGTCTTTTCGAAAAGAAAAAGTTTCGAGGCAAAATCGAATATTCGTGTTTCTGAAACTTTAAAAATCTAGATAAAAAGAAATGTAAATCTTATTATCTTCCTACTTACCAGATTTGTTTGTATCATCTCTAACCGTCTATAGTTTTATGACAAAAAGTACGTACCTGATTTTTCCTTATAGCGTCTTAAAATGATTGTTTCGCCCGTGGGAAGACAAATAAGCCACACTTAGGTAGACCACGTAGTTTAGTATATCACAAAAATCAAATATAGTTTAAAATAAATTTTAGAAAGTAGAAACTTATATCGGTAAGTACCTACTTAAACTGATTCTTCTTTTTATATTAATGGGATTTTGAACACGTATCGATTTTAAAAATATTTACTTAATTAACTTAAAGCTGTTTTTATACTTTAACGTAAAATTAATAAAGCTTTTTAACGGTTCTATAACCTTATTGTGTTAAAACCAATTAGCACGAAATGAGGATCGGACTATTAAGGACGCATTATATGACAGGCAGATTCCCGCCCTCTGTGGGGTCGGTGACCCCGGTGCATTGCATCCGGAGCATGCAGCCGCGCCGCGTGCTGCGGATACGACGATTGACGACAATGTATCGGGGAAATATTTAGGCTAGGACGTACGCTACGTTTGGCCTTTGTTACATCGGTTAACAGAAAAAAGTTATACTCAATTCGCCGGCCGGGAAATAGAATGGAAAAATAGAATTCTTTTACAAACTAAACAAGTGTATTACATACTTAATACTCTGTAGCTAAGATTAAGATCTTTTCTTTAGGGCCATTTAACTTTCCTCTGAGATTTTAATAAATAAATAACATTGAACAAAAAATTATAAAAAAGGTTAACATTTATTAATCAATGCTTTTATTTATGTAATGACTAACGGCAATTAAAAAAAAATAATTGTCATGATTTTTTTTAGAACATTTGAACCATTGATTTATATAGGTAATTCAATAATGTTAGGAACAAGTATTTGAATAGTCGACGATGTGTAGTGTAGGTAGGTATTAATGTTGATTAACAATTAGTCAAAATATATTAAATACAAACCCACAGACAACATGATATGATCTCTACCATAAGGTTGGTGACCCTGTCATGTGCATTAGTTTTGTATTGTAATTACCATGGAGTAAAATAAATGTATGGAGTGTATATAATGTTGGCAAGATAAAGTTTTAATAAATTAAAAAATTAAGAAAATCGTAGACAAAGTATTCGTTGTACCTAATTACCAATCATATTGTTGAAAATGTGGCGGGGGGACACTCATTTTACCACTTTCGAAGTGTACATCTTTCAAACAATGACTTTGAGACAAAATCGTCTAAAACTGCTCACTGTATTTCGTTCGAACCAATTTTTTTTTAAGTTTTTATTAAGATCTAATGGTTTTTTTTTTAATTTTTAGTCTCTATATCTAGTCATATTTTTAGTTTCTCTTAGTCTCCTCTAACTTTTAAAAAGTTAGAGGAGGCGGGGGGACACTCATTTTACCACTTTCGAAGTGTACATCTTTCAAACAATTGACTTTCTATAGACAGCCTGCATGTATAGATTTGACGATTTTTTTTGTTTCAACTGTGTAATCTGAATAGTTTCAGAATAAAGTGGCTGAAGCATACGGACGGACGGACAGACGGACAGACAGACAGACAGACAGACATGACGAATCTATAAGGGTTCCGTCTTTTGCCATTATACTACGGAACACAAAGTTTTAACGAAATATTACATGATCTACTCATTTTGAAAGATTTCCTGTCCTTTAGGAAAATTTAAAATAAATGCCTGTTTGACCTCTCTTTCTAAACATTAACAAATAATAACTATTGTAAATCTTTTCATAGTGAGTACCTACTTATCTTACCATTGATTCCTAAGCAAATAAAAGGTTTCCCTACTCTTGATGGTTGTACCTAAGTAGAATACTATAACAACGTTCAATTCAAGTTATATACATGTTGTTTAAAAAAATAAAATATAGCAACAAAAAACTTAAGTCACTTCCTTCTGCCGTTTTCGCGCCAAAACGCTATAATCCATCTCGTATGTCCACCCTACTTATGGTTCTATGGGGTATCGATTATTCCCCGCGCCCCGCGCCGCCCTGCGCCGTGCCGCCCCTTCGGCACAGAACCGATGAAACTTTTCCTAAAACTTGCGAAAGCACTCATTTTCGAATTACACTCGAATTTGTTACATATTTACACTTGGCACGACATCTGAAGCAGGCTATTAAAACTTTTTTTTATCAAGACTCCTTTGTCCGAATAAAATATTAATTGTCTCTGGTCACCGAATATGACTTTGACATATTTTTGGCGGGAAAGTTAACAACGTTACGCTAATTTAACTAATTATTTTATCTGTACACAATTTTGGTGTCGTTTCTGAAGTAATGGTTTTAATGTCTCTCATTCGAAGCCTGTAAACATTTCGCGTGACTGATTATCAGTCGGATTTATACTTAAAAGCCATGCATGAAAGGAATGAGAGGGGCAAATGAAACTGAATAGCAAAACATTATTTCTCAAGTTCTCCTGAGAAATCTACTTGAAGTTTCAGTGAGTTACTAAAACACGAGGGATCACGAATACATTAGGCCCGGCGAAGTCCATGGCCGCCCTTGATGATTAAGGTGAAATTGATTCGGATATAAATAACTATTTGGAGTTTGTTAGCTTTTAACAGTCGAAATAAGTCAATATTCTTGCTGATAGGAAAACGTTTACTGTTTACTTAGCATTTTGTTAATCAAACAGTTTAAATAAAATTAAATGGAATCGTAATATGCAGTCTAAGTATACGTCCATCAATGATAAAAAAGACAAACTTTTGTCTGAGGTCGATAAAAAAGAAGATATCGTTCCAATCTCCTTTGTTTTCATGTTAGGATAAGGGAATACCTATTACGTAACGCGATATAGTGAAACTCGACTCTGGGTCATTAAAAAGGATGAAATGAACTGACCCTTATTTAAATAAGTACTTTCTTAATGACGTATTTAATATCCGTGGTAGCGTAAAACGTCTATGTTACCAATTAACCTTTTAGGGTTAGATAACTTTCTTAACGTTTTATTATTATAATTGGTTCCCTGAATATTTAATAATATAATTATATTTCTATTAGAAGTTATTAAATAAGTAAGAAAGAATAGGTTGAGGGTTACTATTCCAAATACAGATTCTAGATGTAAGATAAACATGAGAAACTCAAATCCAAAGGAAATGTGTTTTCAGTTTGTATAAATTATTTGTAATCATTGGATTTGATAATTATATTAATTACGACTTAATTCCCAATATTTTTAAGTCAATGTTATTAAATTGTTTCTTTGGTTTAAAATTACATTTGGTTTCATTTGATTTGATTTATAGAGCAAAGCTACTTATTTAGATATAGGTTTAAATAATTATTCCCAAAAGAACTTAGTGTTGAGATAGCTTTGGTTCATATTTTAACCTAGCGGTTAAAATAATTTGGGGCAGCGCAAATGAATTTTAACACAAACGAAAAGACAAAAAAATTGGGATTGGAATCTTATCTTATCAGTTTCGAACATCTTAAAGTTTCAATTAGGTACCTACTAATAAAAACAAGGCTGTGTGACACACAACTAAAATTATTAACATTGCAAGACTAACATACAATACACTAGCAATTCAAATTACTTAAAGCATTTATAATTTAGATAATTATTTCTAAATGATTTTCAATATTATTATTTAAATTGTTTTCCTTTACTTACAGTAACACAGGAGACAACTCAGCCAGTGCAGACGTCAGTAAAATATGGTGATTTATTATTTTTAAGTTGTTTAATCACCCCCCTCGTTACGCCGTCTTAATGGCGTGCCCTGCGCCCTTCAAAGGATTAAGTATTGCATAATTCATAATCTGCGACGAACTGCTAAACTCGGAGACAAGATTACAAAAACTCATTGGAAACAGCTTTGAATTGGAGAAACTGTAAATATGAAGGGTGGTATGGTATTTAAACGTTAACTAAAAAGATTTGTTTCATGAAATTTGTTATTTTTAAATGAAATCAAGATCAAAATATTTATTAAACAAATAAGAAAAGATACAAACGCGTGGGATGAAATATATTTTTGTAAACGATGATCTGTCTCGAGAAAAAATGCTCAATTGAACCGCTTACCAAAAATGATAAATAATGAACTCTATTTTGTCATAATAATATATAACAGCAATGAAACAACTTTAAGCGCTTACGCACTGCGTCCGAATCCGTGAAAAAACGGATCCGTGAAAATACGGTCCATCATAGCCGTAGAACTATATGTACGATTATTGTAGATTACGCACTACACCTGATTTCTTCTCTCCGTCATCCGTAAATCACCATGACGGACCGTATGAACAAACAGTTTCCGTATTTTAACACTACGTGTGAAAGGATAAAGTTAGCATCCTGGATTCTACTTACTACCACCACCACAGAGAACATATGAATGCATCATTTTTACCGATTATACAACACATTTTTTTTTAAAAGCAGAAACATAATCGCCTAGTAAAAAACTCGGTGTCTCGACTTGCGATTATGTTTGAGGTTTTTGAGAAATTTGTATTGTGAAATCAATAAAAATTGTGCATAAATGTGTTCTACGTGGTGGTGGAAGTAAGTGGAGGCTAAGATCCTAACTTATCCTTTCACAGATAATGTTAAAGTAGGAAGTTACGTATTAGATTCAGATCGCAGTGCGTCACATCCGGATCCGAGTTTTCTGGATCCGTTTTTTCACGGGTTCTTTTTATTAACACATTTTGTTTTAAATTGCATATTATTTTGTTTTTTTTTGACGGTTCGATACTTTTTCAAGGCCGTAGCGCGAAAAAGCGCATTTTGATTCTTAAAAGTTATTTATGTATTGAAGCGCAAAAATTCAAGCTTTGCTTAGTTATTCAGATTGTATGATTTTGTTTATTGTAAGTAATTAATGAGATTTATAAGCACCAGAATCTGTTTATTTTAATTTTAATGTAAATAGCAGGTGCTTACTAACTAAAAGTGATGAGGCAGTTCCTCCCCTAAATTATAGTAAATGAATCTTACAAAATAACGAATCAGTATCCACTAAACTATTATTTTTGTAGAGAAGCATGAATTCAAGGAAAAAGAATAGCATTATATGATAAAATAATATTTAAGCTAACGAATACCATTCTTCGTATAGAAAGTAGGGTATAGGGAGGGGTGCTCGGTACGATACTTTAGTTAGGGAGCATGGATTCATATTCTGATGGTTATTTGTGTTAATTACTCAATGGTGAACTCATTGTGTAAGCTTAACAAATTTTGAAGAGGCAACCGGACTGAGATTGGTGTTGGTGGTTACTATACAGATAAGGCTATCTGTGATAGTTGTCTAGGATATTACATATGTACAGATAAGGCTATCTGAGATAGTTGCCTAGGAAATATCCTAGGCAACTATCTCAGATAGCCTTATCTGTATATATGTAATAACATATATACAGATAAGGCTATCTGAGATAGTTGCCTAGGATATTGCATATATACAGATAAGGCTATCTGAGATAGTTGCCTAGGATATTGCATATATACAGATAAGGCTATCTGAGATAGTTGCCTAGTATATTGCATAAATACAGATAAGGCTATCTGAGATAGTTGCCTAGGATATTGCATATATACAGATAAGGCTATCTGAGATAGTTGCCTAGTATATTGCATATATACAGATAAGGCTATCTGAGATAGTTGCCTAGTATATTGCATATATACAGATAAGGCTATCTGAGATAGTTGCCTAGGATATTGCATATATACAGATAAGGCTATCTGAGATAGTTGCCTAGGATATTGCATATATACAGATAAGGCTATCTGAGATAGTTGCCTAGGATATTGCATATATACAGATAGGCTATCTGAGATAGTAGCCTAGGATTTTTTTCTTAATATGATCAGAATAACGATGTTGCTAGGTAACGAAACTAGTATCCTAGGCAGTTGCCTAGGATACTAGTTGCCTAGGATAGAGCACCATCTGAGATAGTTATCTCAGTTATTAAATTCGGCCGTTAGTGCACAAAATATATCGTACCGTAAGAGAAAATAAATCCGAATATAATAGATTTGCCGTTCGTTTTAGCTTGGTTTTCATACATATAAAAAGTGTGAAATCCAAGCTAAAACGAACGACTGGTAACAATAAAAAATATAAAGTGATTAGAAAAAAATAACGTTATCTAAGTATACTAATATACCGTGTGACTGACAGACAACGCACAATTTCGCGTACAGGATCCTTTAACGATGTAGGCGAGCACTAAGAAAGGTTTTTTTTCTATTCCTACGGGAATGAAAACCACGCGGGTGTAACCGCAGGCGGCCTCTAGTCATAATATAATCATGCTTAATCTATTATGTTTTACTTTACAAAAGTTAACTAAATAGGTACTCATGTAGCTTTCGTTACTGTACTTACTGTATCAATAACAATTTAATGCACAAAAACCCTTTCATTGTAAAATATTTGATCTTTTTGTTCAAACTAATTTCTTTATTCAATAGTTTTTTTTTCTAAACATCTAATTATAAAATGTAAAAGTAAAACATTACCTAAAAGTTTATTATGCGATTCATCTAAATAAAAAAAAAATACTATCATTGTACGAGTAATGAGGTAATGACTAATGAATCACAATCAAAGTTTACACAATGCAAATAAAGATGATATCCGAATTTAAATAAAATAATTATAGACGATAAGTCACAGTATGAAGTTTCATTGAAATCTTTAATCAGATTCCACGCAAGCGACAAATATAATAAGTAGTCCTAAAATAGTAGCGCATTATTTTTTAATCTTTTCAGTGCGCGGGCGCTGTTCGCCGTCACACAAAACATGGATATTGGCCAAGACCGGTTTCGGCAGCGGTTACTTTACCACCGGAAATTCAAACGTCGCTTAGAAATTTTAGGATATGAGTCGTTCGAACAACTTTTTTATCATTGTTTGTAGTCGAATTTGATTATCAGCTGCGTTTTGTGTGTGTAAGTTACACATGAAGTAAAAGTACTTTCCTACTTTATTTACAAGAATATAATAAAACCAACAAAAACGAAGTGTTGATATGAAATGAAAAATTTTAACTTGAATTGGAATTGAAATTAGCAGGGAAAGATTGAAATAAAGAAAAGGCTACCCTTGTCGCAAATGAAATAATGAAATAGAAGTTATATGAACAATAATAAGTACTTATCTATTTGAATAGGTATCCGTAAAATTACCAGGCAAAATCTAATTATTACGTTGCCAACAACAGCAGAAAATTACTACGTTCTATTTATGTTTCACCTTCCTAAGTTTGATTAGTAATCTGAATAATTTTAGATTATGGATCCCATCAAATTAGTTTTAATTTTCTTTTATCTTTACACAAAAAATATAAACGTGTCAAAATCGGATAATAAAAGTATAATTTTTTATTATTAACCGACTTCAAAAAAGGAGGAGGTTCTCAATTCGGTTGGTATTTTTTTTTTTTTTTTTTTTATGTATGTACACCGATTACGCCGAGATTTCTGAACCGATTTCCATGATTCTTTTTTTGTTCGATGCAGAATAGTGGCCAATTGGTCCCATAAATTATATATTTCATTTCATTGTTGACTTGGACGATGTAGTATTTACGATAATTTTGTTTATAATGTACATGAAACCTTATCTAATCTAGAAAAACCCTGCTGTAGTTTACAAAACAGCCTATTACAGACACTAAAAAGTAAAAAAAAAAACTGCGTTACAAAAAACCGACTTCAAAAACTAAAAAGCAAAAAATAAGCCTTTTGGAGTCGGTGCCAGCCAAGGCAAGAAAAATAAAAGAATAGGAGCTTACAGTAGAATGTCTTGGCTGCCACCGACTCCAAAAGGCTTATTTTTTGCTTTTTAGTTTTTTTTATTATACAAAGCGTTGGGTAAATTAAAACCACATATTTTAAGTATTGCTATATTGTATTTGGTTGTCAGTGTAACTGTGTATCTCCATAAATGGGCCACGGAAATTGCTTTCGGGCTTTACGTGATAATTCTTCGCTTGAAGGGTGAGCTTCACACAGACAAATACATTTTGGTAAACGAATATCTAAGTGTTACTAACAAAAAGTGTGAATTAGGTACAAGTATAGGTAAAATTTATATATAAAATAATTTATATATTAGCACTAAAGTATTGAAGTAGTTTTAAAGTTACACATTATGACGTGTTTGACGATTAAAAAATACTTACAAATTCGTCCGCAAAAATATGTGCAATAAAATTACAAAAAAAGCTGAGAAATCGACGCAAAATCACGTGGGTATATAAAAAAAAATTGGACACATCAACATCACACATGTTTTTAAACGAGAATTTATCAACAAAAGTAAGAAAGTCTTACCATAACGTTTGGTTTTCCGTTAATCAAAATAAGTTTAAATAATTGCAATAGTAGACACTGCTGATTATATAATAGTTTGTTTATAATACCTAACATCAGGTATGATGAAGGTTTAGAGCCTCCCAGTCGTTCATAAAAATAGTTTTGAATTTGGTTTAAAACAGTATGATCTTCCGTAACCAAAACGTTAATAACAACATGTCCCTTGCACGTTTAATAAAAATAGATTTATAAATAAAGCGAAAAATGTGTGTGTTTGTGACACCGAGCGGTCCCAATGGGCGATATTTGTCACCCAAGTTTTATGAGGCCTTGTTTCGTTCTGCTTTTAATTTGTTTTATTTTTGGTATTGTCATTATAGAAGAGCTCGATGGCGCAATGGTTTGCGCGCTAGGCCTGCGATTGTTGAGTTAAAGCAACTTTCGCAATTGTCAGTCACGGATTGGGTGACTAAAAATTTGCTATCTCGAGCTTCTCCGTGCTTCGGAACGCACTTTAGTTAAGCCGTTTGCAGTCGTCAAAACCCACCAATCCGCATTGGGTCCGCGTGGTGGGTTACGGCCTATTCTCCTTATCAATCCATAAGGAAGGCCAGTGTCCCAGCAGTGGGAACATTAAAAATGGCTGTCGTGACGATTGTCATTAATGCTTATCCTCTACTAAGTATATAAAATGTTATTAAAGACATTTGTAACAACATAAGACAAATTTTAAATAGAAAAATATTGGAAAAAATTGACTCGGCCACAAGTGAATTCTCAGGTGGGAATCGAACCCACGACTTTTGGAAATCCGGTCTGATGCTCTAACCGCTGTGCTACCGAGACTAACTCTCGGTAGCTCAGCTCATTGGAGCATTTTTTCCAATATTTTTCTATTGAAAATTTATCATAAGTATAAAAATAGCATTGAAAAATGCAAAAAATTCAAAAATCATAAATATTTGTAACAAATTCAAATTGTTGAACAAGTTACAAGTAAAAGTTAAATTCAGTTAAGTATAAGTCCAGTTTAAATACTAAAAGATAGTGAGTATACTGAAATGGCAATGTAAATTTAATATTAATGTAATACAACTATAATATAAATATTATGTTTTACTATTGTAGTCATATACGTTTATAATATGTAGGTAGGTATATGCTATGTTTACATAGCATAATAAGTTGCTTTGTTTTTGTTAAATTAGAAAATTCACGGTCATTGTTTTTCGTTTATTTTCGCTTCTAGGATTTCAGTTAATTCATCATTAGAAAAATGTCAAGAAATAATCTATAATCGCGCCATAGGTAGTTTTTTGTTTTTTGATTTATTTAATAAACTATTAATAGTTAAAATGTTAAGAAATTACAAAATAAAAAATAAAAAAATAGCCCACGACGGATAAAACTAAATTGAGAAAAGATAAATTAATATAAAAACTGCCATTAAATGAACTAGTTTTGAAGTTTTACAGTAACGTGAATATTTATATTGAAATTTAAATTAGTGATGGCAGCCCCTTTGTTTTTAATTTTTTTATCCTTTATTAATTACGTTTTAACCATAGTGGGTATATATTTTTTTTACTTTTTATTTCAAACTATTCAGAGAGCATATGTATCATGTACATTGTACTTGTACTACTTACATAAACTTGTTACTGAAAACCGCATCTAAATCGGACTAGTAGTTTTGGAGATAAATTACAACATTGGTTTGCACAAACAAATGTTTACTGCTGCGCCCCCTAGTGAGTTGTCAGCTTAACACCTATCTAAGAACATGCACAAATCAAACCCGAACCCATGACTGATAACCGCATCAAAATCGGACTAGTAGTTTTGGAGATAAATGGCAACGTTGGTTTGCACAAACAAATAAACATCCTCTCACCACAAACGCAAATATACCGTCTCCGTACCGTCGCGGGTAAAAAAAGAATACTGAATACTGCGTTATTGTTCTAACGAACTAAGGTCGAAGTGAAGCCACTTTGAAAGCTAAAGGAATTGCTCTCGTAATTTATGTGGAAGCGTCGGCTTAAAGGAATTGAGAAAATTAATCAAGGTACTGAAATGTTACGTTACTATAAATATTTTTTATAGACATAGAAGCACTGATAAAAGAATAACGAAACTTGAATGTTTGTATGTTTACAAGCTAATATAAATAAAATATCATTCGAATTTGAAAAAACAAAACTAAGTAACTATTTCATTTGTTAGCCCGATTCTTGAGCAATATAATTAAAATTGAAAATCTTCTCGCGGGAAAAGCAATATTAAGCGGTGTAGTCGCAGGAAAACGCTAGCATTATTGTAATTAGGGGCTTGGTAAGGTTCTTCCATACCCAACCCTACCCATATATTTTAAAACAAATTTCTAGAAAACAACTGATTGCAATACAAATAGCGTTACGAGTTAAGAATAAAAGGGTTCATTTTAAAAATTACCCACAAAAAATATCACCGAGAAAATTCGCATTATGAAGCTGGCGCCGCCGACATATTTTATTTCGTGCGAAACACTCGGGATTATTCGTTCTCGCCACACAATGTTCAATCCGTCGTCGGATTTGTCGAGCAACCAGTCGAGTCGATGCATCCAGTCTTGAGGGTATCTTCACCAAAATAACAAGACCTTCCCCACTCCTCTTATTTGACTCTGCTGCCAGCTCCAGGGGCGGAAAGTAAAGAGGTTCGAGAAGTCTTTTGACATTGGTTTTTCAGAGGGCTGTGAAAACAACCAATCGTAAGATTTTACGAAAATTAACTCTAAGGGTACCTAAGTAGAGCAATCTAAACCTTTAGAAGATTAGGGTCTCCATGTAGGCATACACATTAGCCTGCCGCGGCCGGTGGTCTCTCAATAATTATGCGTGATTCGGCCCTTCGATTGAATGCAATTATAATAGTTAACTACTTTCAATACGAACTGAACTTTCATCATAAAGTATTTTTTGTTTCAAATTTTGAGTTCTGTTGTCTGAGCAAACAATGAACAGTCTTGGAAGGGATAAGGTTTAGAAAATATTTACAGAATATACTAGCTTGTATTTTCAAAATGTTCAAGCTTGTTTTGAATAAAAACAAATGAACTACACGTACTGTACTGAGTCATTCTCGAATCTTTAATTTTATTTTTCTGTTTAACTCATTAAAATATTACAAAGCTACAAGTATATCCATACAAATATTGGGCCGGGTTATCACTTGCCTCTGTTTGGATATAATACTAATTAAATTTTAGATAGGCATAAACATGGAACCTTGGTTTTGTCGTAACAATAAACCTTGAAGAGGGTAACCCAAATCCATTCCATGGCCATAGACACGGACAAAGTTGAGGGCGGGCGCTAAAGAGAAATAATTCGTGTTTCACTTCTGAGAGAAAAAAAATGTTGGACACAAGTTGTATTTATAAAATAAATGCAATCGGCAGGATCTCAGGATTTCAATGTTGGCCTTCAGTGTATCGAGATTTCGTATGTAAAATAGAAGCTTTTGCCTTGCTTTTGACTGTACAAAAGCATGTTTTTAATAACGATATTTGAAACGCTGCACGTGATTTTGGCTTTCCTGGAATGAATATAAAACAGTTAAAAGATAATATTGGCAAACAAGTCGTAACTTCGTAGTAGATACTCGTTCTTCCAAGCAGAAATTCATGCAAATTAGATTTCATGATTGTAGAATCACACAAGCTTTGTAAGTCGTATTGACAAGCAAAACTTGATGTAACAAGTTTAAAAATCAAAGTGCGATTTTCATCAACTTGTCATTAATCACGTTTAGGGTTAAACATGATTAAAATTTTATTACATTTCAGTCATGTGTTTGAAGTTTAAAACGACGGAACTTTATGACTATTTTTCCAGCGCGGTAGGCACTGTAGATTTAACTCGTAGCTTTGCACCTATCCTATCCTTCTAACTAATATTATAAGTGCGAAAGTTTGTGGGTATATTTGGATGGACGAATGTTTGTTAAAATTTCACGCAATAACTACTACACTGATTAGATGAAACTTGACAGCAATGCAGCTTATACATCATAAGACACACATACAGAATAACACATAGCCTACAAATTATCCCGATATTTCCACTGTAACGGAAACCACGCGGCGGCGGGTGAAACTGTGAGCGGCCGCTAGTCATTAATTATAATTATAATATTTAGTAGAAATATTAAAAGTTTGATTGTTTGAGCACGCTAATCTCAGGAATTGAAAAATTCTCTTTATCAAACACGCTTGGAAATGTGAGCATTATTTTGACAATCTTCTTTGAGAGAAATCGATATTGCTGTACTGGCCACATACATGCGAGCAGCGGCCGGCAAAAGTTGTATGAAAATCCATATCTGTCGTGTTTAGTGGCCAAATAAATTACATAGTAAACTCATATCTGTCGTGTAATAAAAAAATGGAACGATCTTTTACTCCGAAATATGGCAACCAAGGAGGTACTGAGCAAAGGTTTTATTTAAATTTTGTTTTTTTTTCTAAAATAGAAAGCTGTTTAAGAAAAAAAACAACAACTCTTTAACGCGGGAAAAAATATTGTTGTTCGTTGTGCGTCTGATTTTGAAAAGTAGTTTTAATTTCCGCGCATAATTTACACGTTTGTCCAACAATGCCTCTTTCGCTGGCTGCTGCAATAATGTACTATTTTTGTTCGATAGTCCATTTATCGAGAAAGGTTATAATGTATTCCATATCACGCTACGATTAATAGGAGCAGAGCTTTAATGAAAAACGTTGTAAAAACGGGAAAAAATATTACTTTTGGGAGCGTATGCTGTGTAAACGGTTAAAGTTACGTAAAAATCATGTATGACGAAATTATTCCCCATTAAAAGTTCTAAAAAAGACCGTGACAGCATTTATGTATATGTTTTAAGGTTGACTCACTATAACCATTTTTAAGATAAGTAATAAAATTTGTTCCAAACAAATGCATTATTTGCGAAGCTGTTTTCATTAACATGATATTAATCCTTATCTAAATAAATACGTTATTCATCACAAATATTTAATATTGAACAAAATTGCCCTTTACATAATTTAATTTTAATGAATAGAAATATTACACAGCATATTAGTTACTTATATATTATTATGAACTGTGCTAGTATAGAGATAGATATAAAAAAAGAGTAAAGACAGAACAACTTTTTGCCCCGAAAAAAAATTTGACATGTGCTGAAATATTGTAATGGGCAAGTGAATAAAAGTCGCGCAAGACAAAACGTGGGCAGAAGCTTGTAAAGTATTAAAATCAATTGGACAAAATTGGACAGCTTTGGGTATCATGTGTAGTACAGTAGACATTATGACATGTTTAATATGCGCCACCATTTTATGACGGATATCTGGAAAACTAAGCACTAACCGTTTTGTTAAGCTGGCCATAGACAATAGGTTATGCATGAAGGTATTGACCTTACAGGCATAATAAATAAATAAATAATTGCATACAATCACACTATTTATCTAGCCCACGTTAAGTTTCATGAAGAACTTGTGTTACGGATACTAGATAACGGATAAACATATTTATATACTTTTTTTTGTAAATACATACCTACATAATATACATATTAAACACCCAGACCAAGACAATAGATATGTTCATGCACACAAATATTTGTCTTGTCCGGGGATCAAACCCGGGACCGCTAGTGCAGAAAGCGGGTTTAGGGCCCCTGCGCCGTCGTCAAACTTTGCATAACCTATCCTTTATCCGCTAGTCGAACTCCTTGCCAGTCTGTGTTTCCCAATATCTAATGTACTAACAATCTGGGAGCCTTCAAGTCACGAGTGAATAGATATCTTCTAGACAATCGCTATTGAGCTACCGAGACTTATAAGCTCAATGGTTAGCGCATTGAGCCGGACTTCCACAGGTTGCGGGTTCGAGTCCTATTGAGCAATATAATACAAGTTGATTTTATAGTAAGTATATTTTCTTGTTAAAAAATAATTATAATTTTATTTAAGTCTTACCTAGTTTCATCGATGGCAATAAATTGTGAAAGAAATGATTGATTTAACAAACGCTAGTTTGAAAAGATTTAAAAAAAGAAAAAATCTATAAAGTACTAGTTACGAAAGGAAATTAAAAGTTCCTATTGCAGTTTCTAAAAGCTATTCCACACTGTAAGTACTTACTTAACTTTGGTAAATATGTACCTTATGTGAATAAATTAATACCTAAATACGTGTAAACCCGACATATGCTACATCTTCACTATATGATTGTGGTAATTTTACCACTAAAGTACCAAATTACTCGTGATGTGAATGAGTATTGCATGAAGCAAGGAACGGTTGCGTCACAGAGCAGTTTTAGACCTAGCGTATTCTTATAGTAAAATCTGTTACAAAGTGCCGCGCTTCAAATATTTTGTAATCTCTAACTACTATAAAGATGTTAAATACAGAAATTGACACCATTAAACGACCTTAATTAAACCAAACTTTTGTATAAATGCGAATATTACGTTATCTGCCTTTCATTCCTTTAAACTAACCGCTGACCTAATTTTGACGAGTTTAGAGCTAAATTAGACCTTTTAAAGGACATACACTCGTTTTATCGCTGTATAAATCTTGAAAGAGGTAAAAAGGGGTAACCTTTTGTATATGGAATCCATTTCAGGTAAGAAAAAGGATTCTAGTTGGGGTTAGAAATAAAACAGATAACTTTACATTTCTAAATTAATTTATTACTGGAAGAAACAACTTATTACTTGTTTGTGTGGACAGGACTCTTACACGCAATTTTTGGCTGCCCAGGGTCAATGCTCTTCCAGTCTAGTCATCCAGTCTCAGTGCAGCCAAACGATACGGGTTCGAGTCACGTCTGAGCACGTTTGATATTTGTGTACTTACCTCTTTTTTTTAAATAGCATTATGAATGCAAAATATACCTGTAAACAATGTTTTTCCAATATTTGTGTGTATGTTTAAGACTATCAAAATAATCTAAAATATATATATAATAAGAATAAAATAAAAACAAAATCCTAATTCTAATCCTTCTTATTCTTATCCTTATCGTAATCCTGGCTAATGTTATACGAGGGTGAATCAAAAAGTTCTTAGAAATGGATACACTAATATTTTTTTGTGAAAGTTTTTTATTTTTATTTTCAAGTGTCATTATCATTTTGTATTTACGCCAAATATTAATTGATTCCGTCTTGTCCTTTTTATATTATTAATTATTTTGTAAAACAAACTGATAAAGTCTATCAAACAAGGATAAAAACGAGATACGCGCGGTGATAAAGTACCAGTGCCGGCAAAAAATTGACAACTACGGATATTTATTTGGATATTCAGCAGTCATAAGGGACTGATGTTGTACTTTATTTCATGGTCGCTTAATGGGTAGTCGAGTTTAAAAGAGGCTAATCGAGCTATGAAGATGATTCTCGTTCTGGTCGAACGTCCGCCTCTTTAAACAAAGAAAATGACCAAAAATGGAAAGACTGGTACTTGATAACTCTCTTAAATAACCTGCAGAGACCCTAAAGAATTTATTTGGTAATTTCAAATAAGTTTCCAATCTATTTTCATAAAAACTTTTGGGTCTTGTTTCACCATGGTAACGCTTCAGCTCATCGCTCCGACGTTGAACTCACGGCAATACGTCAATATTGTTTTGAAATTTAAGATAACCCGTCATATTCACCGGACTTAACCCCTAGTGATTTTCACTTATTGAAAGAGCATGTTCATGGAACAAGATTTCACGACAATGACGCCGTAATGGCCGCGGTAAAGGAATTTTCGAGAGTCAAGGAAATTCTTTTTATTCGGAGGATTTAAAAAGTTTTCGAAACATTACACCAAATGTATAGAGTTAAAAGAAGATAACGTAGACAAATAAATTATTTTGTTGACATTTAACTGATGCTTTATTGGCAATTCTAAGGACTTTTTGATTCACCCTCGTAAATGCGAAAGTGTGTTTGTTTGTCCTTCCTTCACGCCCTAACTAAGCAACCAATCTACTTGATTTTTGGGAGAGAGTTAGTTGAAAGGAAGGAAAGTAACACAGGCTACTTTTTATCCCGATATTCCTACGGGAACGGGAACCACGCGGGTGAAACCGCGGGCAGAAGCTAGTTGTGTTAATAATATAGTCTGTCCTTCGTATGTATGCATGAGCATTCTTGCGTTGCGTCAGCCCAAACGCAATAATAGATATAGCCTAGAAATGCCCACGATTCTGATTATCGCCGCCATTTGTTTAATTCAGATAAGTTGTCTCGTTCCGTCATATTACGATGGGATTATTCTTACAAACAAACAGACTTATAATTATTTTCAATCCTTGATTCCGTGGTAAAGTGGTGCGTACATCGATTTCAAGGTGTTGCCTTCTCTGAGGTCCTGGGTTCTAATCCCGTAAGGGGCAAATGTTTGTATGATGAATACGAGCATTTGTACCTGAATCATGGACGTTATATAAATATTTCTACACATGAATACTTATATATGTATTTCTATCCGTTACCCTAGTATTCCATAACATAAGCCTTACAGTGCTTACTTTGGGGCTGGGGTGAGTCTAAGAAATATTTATTATAATAATAATTATTATAAAATTAATTATTAGAGCAAAACAAATCAAATGAAATCAATAATTTTCCTCACGATACGATATTCGTAACACAAGCTACCTATTTCAGACATAGAACATCGTGTGTAATTTTATCCATTTTTTTAGTTTATATTAGAAAGTAGGATTTAGAAAGAAAGTTCTAATTCTATAAACTAAATATTTTTTGGTGAATAATAAAGCTGAGCTTTTTCTTGTCACATTTATTTATTAACATTATTACGAAAAACGGGATTTTTACCAAGTTTGTATTTGTTTTCAAGTCCCCGATAGTCATGGTGAAAAAATCAGTTTTTCCTAATAATGTTAGTGATAGTGAGTTTAAAGTGTTATATTTTTTATACTCTACTACAAATAAAATATTTAGCATTAAACTCGTTTCTATACATTATACATGCTGTATCATAGAAACAACATAAAAACATCATCCACATATAGGTAGTTGGAAGCAGGGTACCACTATTTTATTTATCTATGGTTATGGGATAACTCATGGGGCTGTTATTGTCCCATCTGGCGCGAGGGGTGCGATGGGCCCAAAAAAAAATATTACGATCTTCGGAGACCCTGCTCGTTCTATACCTATAAGTATCTGCTTTTTACCGTAACATAAATTGATAGACAACGGGTCTTGATATTCGGTCTCTTTGCTTTGATCTGTGACGAATTTAGTACGTTTCGGCGGAATTGTATCCGATACACTGGAATGTGATAATTAAAAACAAAAACGGACATCTTTGCATAGATATGGACATGCCAATAGATATGTCTCAACAAAGTATCCTTTAAATGCATTTTTTTGTTGCATTTAAAGTTATTCAAAAATGAAAATCAAATAAAAAAAAATGATCATTACCTTTAAATTCTTTATTCTTTTCAATTCAATAGTTTCAAAAAGAGTTTTTGTGTGTGACTTTTTGTCGTACACTAACGCTCCATTTATTAGCTTTGCATTCTGTGGACTACTCAAATAAGTTTGACGACCTCCGTGGTAGAGTGGTACGGGTTTCAAGGTATCGCCTACTCTGAGGTGTTGAGTCTTATTCCGGTAGGGGCTACTACTATTAGGGTCTAAATGTTTGTATGATGAATACGAGCATTTTTTCCCGAGTCATGGACTTTTATATACAGGGTGGAAAAAAACACGGTAGCTGGAGAGAAAGTACCCTAAATATTGATGTTAGCAAATTTTACACAAAGGAAGCATTCCTTTATTTTCAAAAATAAGTTAAACTGCATTCAAATGTTTTTGATAAATCACTTACCTGTACCGGGAATAGAACCAGCTTAAATGAGAAAAATTACAATCCTACACTTTTATGGTACCAATCGATAGTCTTAAGTATGAAGATTAATTTAACTTCAGTAACTTAGTGTCTTTAATCAAAGACAAAGCCTGGAAAGGTAAAAGATTAATAGTTCAATACACTTTATTACGCACTTGTACAATCGGGGAACTCCCCGGTTGATTACTAAGTTCGGGAAGTTTTTTTGGGAATTATTTTGTCGGAAAATACTTATGTTTAAAAAATAATGTATTGTTCAAAATGAAATGCCTGTTAATGTTCTATTATTTGTGATATAAACGTTTTCTTTATATCTATTACTTTTTTAATAAAGGTCCACAAAAACCTCTACTAGTCAACCGGGAAGTTCCCCAACTGTACCTACAGTAAGTGGGTAATATATAAAAAAAAAAATCTTTATGTTTATCATAATGAGAGCAACAATACACCGATTTGAATTTTTAGGTAATTAACATTTATACTGATATTCACCATAAAAGACGACGAGACGCGAGTTCAATGGATAAATAAGTATGTGTCAATAAAGTTTTTTGAACATGCTTTTCAAGATTTGTCTATACTTTAAGACACTAATTTTCATAAGCTATATTGATCTTCATACTTAAGACTATCGATTGGTACCTTTTAAGTACAGAATGTAATTTTTCTCATTTAAGCCGGTTCAATTTCAGGTACAGGACTTGTACTATTAAGTATTCTGTGGAACGGTACAGGTAAGTGACTTAGCAAAAATCTTTGAATGCAATTTAACTTATTTTTGAAAATAAAGGAATTTTTCCTTTGAGTAAAATTTGCTTACATCAGTATATAGGGTAATTTCCCTCCAGGTACCGTCTTTTATTCCACCCTGTATATGTCTACACATAAATACTTATATATGTATAAATAAATGTATTTATATCCGTTACCCTAGTATCCCATAACACAAGCCGTACTATCCGACCAAAACAATTAGGCGCATGACAGCTGAGAAAACTTAAAAAATCTAACTAAAATACGATAATTTTAAGAAACGGCAACAAAACAGCTAGTTACTGTAGGGCAAATAATCAGATAATAGAAGAATTGCGGTGATAGAAGTGGGCTGCAGGTGCCAAAAATGCAATACCGCATTCCTGTCACGCGCCTAATTGTCTTGGTCGGATAGTACAGTGCTTACTTTGGGGCTAGGTTAATTGATATGAGTGTAAAAGAAGGTAAAATCTATTTTATTTAAAAGTAGTTAAAAATTGTCATAATTAAGTCGATATTACCCTTAAGTACCTAGGCATCCTTAAGCGGAATGTCTCATTGCGTTTCGCCAATTGGCAATTCCGGTTAGATTTATACGTTTCGTAGGGATTACTTGATTAGTTTAGGTTAAAGCCAAATTGTTCGCCGTTTTAGTAGCGTTTTATGGCAATTTGTCATCTAAATAATAGCCATAGCTTCTTCGTTTCCAATTATATTTGGAATTAATAGGATCGATTTAGCCAACGTTTATAATGTACCTAAGTTTTACAATATGGTAAAAATAAAGTTTGTTTTTCATAATTTATGATTCTCTTTGTAGATGTAATTTTTTTGTCCTCAATATATTATGTTAAATTTGTTTGTTTAAGAATTTGATTAATAAACATTTATGGACGCTTGTCTAGCATTGAATACAAACTAGTTTTAGATGATTTATTTCACAACAATTAAAAGCTTTTGAAGCTTAAAAAGGCATTTTTTTACTCAATACAACATAATTTATTCATTTATAGGTACACCAAGAGTTATACATGTAATTTCATACAACTAGGTCATATCGTTAACAATGTTTAAGTCATACATGAAAACCAATTACTGGTATACACAACATTTTCTATATTATTCTTATGTTTATAATCTCTCTATTATCTATCTATTTAAAATCTCTCTATTATATATCTATCTATTATTATACATTGATAAAATAAAAATAAAACAATCATACACAATCATAATAATCAGTAACAATATTTTTATGACAATGTAGAATCCAATAATGTACTGAGCTAACGCTATCACATCCTTAGATAAAGCTAAGTTGTTTGCAATCGCACGGATGAAAAAACACGGGGACGTATTAGGGGGCAACCCTCCCCTACGAGGGGTGATTGACCGAGAGGTCGCGAGTTTGGTTTCCGGCTGTCCCGCGCCGTGTGTAGGTGCCTTTAGTGCTAATGGTTTTTGTTATCTATTAAGTGGTTTTATAACTCTTGTTTCTTTCATTATACGGTTAAAAGGTGTTCCAAGGTGTTTGCGACCTGCTATTTTACATAGTTAAGTAGATAGATATCGCATCACATTTGGGCTTAAATAAATAAATTTCATACAATCACACCAATTATCTAGCCCACGTTAAGATAATTTTATATATTTTTTTTTATATATTGTTATTAAAGTGTAACTTTGTTCTACGTTGACATAAGCGACAAAAAGTGTGCTTACCTGAAAACAGAAAAGTAAAAATATCAATAAAATAAAAAGGCAATTAATTTTAAATTAGGTAAGTATATCAAAAAGAAGTTAGTCTTTTCTCAGTTACCTAAAGTTTGGATGAAGCGCAAACATTGTATTGTTTTAGTAAAAGTTTTGAGGCCTACAGCTTAGTGAAATTGAATAAGTGAGTTCTTGGATCTCTCTGAACATTTCAAAACTTTTGAAAATTTTCATCCAAAATAATTTACTTTTGGATTTTTGAAATAATTTCTCCTGCTCGCGTAGATTACAAAGTGAAATCCCAATTTCAATTTCCTCGTCTGAATTTTGTTTTCCTACTTACTCGTAGATATGTCAACTAAAAAGTGACTTCATTTCTTCATAATATTTAGTTGAAACATATTGTTACGTGGGTTGGAGAATTTAATAGAAAACTTCTATTCGTAGGTAATACTTAAGGTGTCTCGGTTCTGTCTGTTTCGCGAAATAGCTGAATAGTTTCCATTGAGGGTGGATTGAGGAGGCGTAGTCTCCATTTTATGCACGAGGAAGTAATGTATTCAATGGAAATCTGGCTAATGTTTCCACCTTGGTAAAGTCTACAAACAACATTGAATAATAATGTCGATTCTTTTTATGTTTTATTTTTTAACTTAGGTAAAGTTGAAATAAGTACTTAAGTAATTGGTTTTTAACATCTCAAACTCAGGACACAAAAAAAGTAGTAATCTATCTGTCACACGAAACACACATCCTCGGTCGGTTTCAAAAACATATCCTCAGTAAGAGATAGGCTTACTAGAGCTTTGTTGCCTAGATATTTTTGTTAATTAGCCTAAAATAACCTAAAATAACAGCGGTTGCTAAGTAACGTAACCAAGATAGGCCTACCTCTTGTTAGGAATAGATTATTGAAACCGGCCCATAAAGTAGTCCATATAGCCCCTAGCCCTAGGTAAGATTTTGAATTTGTTCAAGTTGCCATAGCAACGTTACTACTCTTGAGGAGACACTTCTGTCTGTATATTTACGCACTATTATGCGTAGCATACTCAAAAGGTTTCAAAGGGGTTTGAATATTTTTGCCTCGTCACCGGTCCGCCATTATAATTTTTTTTGAAAATCGCGCCGCACGGTAATACTTGGAATAATAAATGGTAATAAATGGATAGGGAACGTAAAGATAAACAAAAATATTTTACAACATAATTCCCTAAAGTGTCTGGTTACTGAGATAATTGGAGTTAAAGTGTACAGTCTAAAAAGCAGAATAAAGTATTGAGTATTGAAGATACAAAGGTGATACTTTGGGTCTTTGTTTTTTTGTTCCTCTGTGTGTTCATTTATATATAGGAATTATCGTGCGACGTCATTTAAAAAAAAAACAAAATGGCGTCTCATAGTACGGATTTGGATGAGGCCAGCCTCCATACCAAAAAAGTTTAAACCCTTTGATCGAATTGAATCAGACAAACCGCTCTTAAATCGCTTCTAAGACAATGATATATATGTGTTTACTTCTAGACAAATATTCCGTAGCATAGTAACTTTTGTATGTTTCAAAATGTTATGGTGAAATATAGATGTGTAGATTTTTGCATTCACAAAGCGGTTTTATAATGTGAAATTGTTAATAGAATAATGAGTAGTTAGCGTTACTGTTCTCTAGGTTAACATTTATAATGATCCTATTCTGTTTACGTACTGATTCTGTGATTTATTATCACTTGATTCGCGGTACTTGATAGCGTTCGCGATATATCGTGGTTCCAAGTGTTAAATGAAGTACATAAACGCACACATACATGCACAGTGAGCCTTGCATTGTTCTGACATGCATTATGCAGGAGTGCGCCGCGCGAGCTTCCTTGGCGGGCTTACGGTAGATGGTGTATTGCAATAATCTTCGAGTATGGTTATTAGGTGATAAAAAAAGAGATTTTACAAAAATATATTTTTTGCTTTACTAAATCTGATAATGTAATCTAATCATATATAAATAATTTATATTAACTGACTAAAACCAAGAAACAAAATATAGTAGAAAGAAGTAGAAAGAAAGTACACGAAATGCGGTCTTGTGACTAAGTGTAATTTTTCTAAGCGATTTTGACTGAAAAATTACTAAGGAACGCTGTACCTAGGACTAGTTTATAAGTTCTTGTTGTTATTATAAGTAAGTATTTTCGCCTCGGCACACATACGTTAGTCCATCAATGCCTAGTTGTGGCCAAGGCTTGTATAGTACTTTTCTCAAATAATGCGCGGAAATTAAAAATAAGTACTTTTCGAAATCTGGGCCCTTATTCTCTATGACCACTTTGCGATTCCTTGCTTCAAAACCACGCCAATATCGTACATGGTTACGGCATTTTCAAAATTCGTATTCTCTATGACACTTAAATGAAACCGTGTGATATGAACGTGACTTGCGCGTGGTTTGACCTGTCAAAAATTCCACGTTTGAGAAACGCGTGGAATCAACGTGGAATCTGCAAGGAATCTTTGTAACTGTGAAGAAATTGATTGTTTTTGTGCTAAAACTATTTAAATAAATCTATAAAGTAAGGTCAGAGACCTTCTAAACACCATCTCTTTCTGTAGGTATTTCAGTGAAATTTAGTGTCAGCTATCTTAAATATTATAATCTACTATTACTAAGATTTTGTATCGAATTAAACCACATGTAACTATAAAACTATTTTATTATGAACTTTTATGTGAGTATTTTGCACGCAACTACCGAAGACCATTCTTGATCTACACTTGTGAATCACATTTTTAAACAAATTGATTTCAATGAAGTAAGATGTTTTAGTTTTACATCGCTTTTAAATCTGGAACAAATGCAAAAAAATATTAGGGGTTATGTAAGTAAATTAGATAATATAAGACAAGTAACTTGTAAAATTTTTGGTACAAACGATTAGGTACTTACAATAACAAATCGCTTCAAATAAAATACCGCTACAACAAAATTCTTCAAACAAAATATACTCTTATGTACAATATGTTTTAAAGTGAATGTTTTAAAGAAATCATGGTGAAGTAGTTGTATTAATATTAGTGGAGCAATCGAAACTAATTAGTCTCATTTGCACCACTGGTGGTGCAAGACGGTGGTGCAAACGAATCAACGGGCAATTTATTGCTATTTTAATCTTGTACCTAAAAGTCAAAATAACATATTTGTTTTGATTGTTGACACTTAACACTGACACCTTTATTCTTAATTAGAAGTTGTATGGCAAAACTGAATTAAAACCTCTGTAGAAGCTCCTATAAGAACTACATAATATTTTACGTTTGAAATTTTCTACTCTGGGGTCATTTGAGCCCAGGGTATGCCACAGAAAAGAAGAAATTCGGGGCATTTCTTCTTTCGTCATGGTACACTCTACTACAAAATACGGTTCTTCTTGATCTCGGTCAAGGTAATCAAGAAATAAACAGTCGGCAAATAGTCAACAAGTCTTTTAAAGCAAGAAAGAACGCAAGTACGAAAAAGTCAGCAAGTAGTCGACATGACTTTTACTGCAAGAAAGAAAAAGTCAGCAAGTAGTCGGCAAGTCCTTTAACGCAAGAGAGCAACAGTTGTGCGACCACGTGCCTCCACCCATAGCCTGGTGGGACGTCTCTGAACTAACTCCCTGCCACGCGCCTATTTCTAGCGTTCTCAGCAGGCGAGTCCTCGACGCCCTTCCGCTACGTGCCACAGTCTGCGTTTCCACTGCAGCCGCTTCGACATATCGCCGGCCTACTAGTCCTGTTTGCTACACGTTCAGCACGCCCCCTGAGCTCCCGTCCTATCAGTTCCGTACCCTCTCCTTTATTTTAACATAGTTTATCTCTTTAGTCTTAGTGTTGTATATTTTATTTTATTTTTATATTTTTATTTTTATAATTTGGGACATTAAACAGTTATATGCTAAGTAATATTAACTTAAATTAAAATACATCATTTTTATACCAGCATATAACCCACACCAATGTCCACGAAATAATATATAAACGAGCCATTATTATCTTGTTAATACCAATTAGTATTTCCAATAATCTCCCTTTAATTTCTAAATTTAATTGCAGTTACCTTCCGTAATTTGACAAATGTAGGTACGTATAGTGCGAGTTCCCAGCTCACTCTGATGATGAGATTGATTTAATGAGAGTTACCATAATGGGCTTATAACATCAATTAAATGCAGAATGATATAAAAACGTTGAATGAGTAATAATTGTTATTTCGCAGTAAGTAAGTACCAAATCAGTGTCCCATAAAAAAAATATTACACTGTGCAGTGTAAATAAACATGTGCCTAGCGATAACAACTTTTGAAAAAAATATCGATAAGCGGCACACATGCGGCCCAGATGTGGCCAAGTTCGTGGTTTATGACTTTACACAGATAAAACCCCATGATTGTTAGAAAAAGAAATATTCCTAACAAAAGTGGCTGAGAAACGCGCCACGAACTAGGTATAATAACGGCCTACATGACTACCGTAATTACACAAACGTACAAACGTGCTTGTCAGGAAGTTTCGAATCCATTGAAGCGCTTTTACGTGAAATTGGACGTGTTGGTGCAACGAATAATGTAGTAGATAGGGTACAATATTGTAGCGACAAGATTATTTCGCATGCGCTACGGTCATCGCGCCTGTTTTTTCATTGCCGGATCCAAAAAGTTCGTGATACATTCCAGAGAGGTTTTCAACCTCAACCTTATTTTGATACAAAATAAGGTTGGTTACGGCTTAGGATGTAATGGCGGTTAAACCTTATTAAATAAAGAATGCGGTAGGTTCGCGGGCTATCGGTCTCATTCGGCTGCTGTCGGGTGGCACGTGCACACATGCAGATGGTCCTTCGAAGGGGCCGGAGCCGCACGTCGATACACGAGGCGACGCGTCGTTATTTATTAAAGTGGTTGATGCCTTCCGGATAAACTGATGATGCCTATGAGATTGAAATAATTACTTTATAAACTGATAAGCAATCTGTAAATATAGCCGCTGAAACTGACTTAATCGATTTACTATACTAATTAGTAACTGTCTTTAGCTGGGCAACAGTCAACATAACCAGAAAAGTTAAGCGAAACAGCTGATTAATCATATTCATCACATTGCTTAACAAACGTGATTGAATACGATCAGTCTGACAAGCGCGGCCATGAGTGCTTCAATTTATTTAGCGCATTTTTATTGTATGAATCCATAGCAACTGGTGCTTTCAGGGCGAGGGGTTCAAAGGGGATAAAAGATTAATTCAATTATTTATTATAATAACGATTAATTAGGGAGTTACTTTTAGTTTACCCTTGGTTATTTGAAATTAGCTGGTGTAGATGATACTCATATTGTCAACAATTTATGATTTTTGATTTTTTTGCATTTTTAAATGCTATTTTTATACTTATGATAAATTTTAAATTGAAAAATATTGGAAAAAATTATCTCGGCTACAAGTGAATTTCCATCTGAGAAGTCACTTGTGGCCGAGTTAATTTTTTCCAAATTTTTCTATTTAAAATTTATTAACAATTTTCACAAAAACTGTTTTTTTTTTATTTTTTTTTTATTTATTTATTTATCTAATTACAACGGCAAATATTGCCACTTACAGTAACTAGTACACAACAGAAAGATAATACGGAAATGAAAATATTAACACAAAATAAATATTACACACATGTGGATTTGGGTTCAGATTTCTCACAAAATTGTAAACAAACTCGTGAGATAAATCTCAATTCATCCATAAACACATCACACTCAGGCTGGTCAGCTAGGAATTTATTAATATCTGTCAATATGCGGCAGAGAGGTGACTGTGCACGCGCCACTGTGCGTGTGCGCGGCGTCACGAACAAGTGGCGGGTACGCCCGGCACGGCGTCGTGTGTACCGTTCGGGCACATATAGTTGGCAAAGTTTGTTGTGCAGCTCAGTGTTGTCAATACTGCCCCGCAGAACCTTTAAACCTGATAAAATTTGGTTTGTTGCTCTGCGTGTTCTAAGAGAGTTCAAGCCAAGAGTGCCTAGAATAAATAAGGTCGGATATAACCGGGGATAGTATGAATACTTGCGCTTATATAAGTACCTAAGAAATGCCTTTTGGACTTTCTCGACCATCAAAGTGTATGTGCTTTCATGGGGGTGCCAGACAGAACTACCAGCTTCGAGTTTGCTGCGAACGAGTGCGTAATAAAGTAGCTTGATTAATTGAGGACTCTTGAAATCACGAGAATTTCGTAAAACAAAGCCTAAACGTCTAAAACTTTCTTTTACTAAGGATATTATATGATTATGAAATGTTAATTTGGGATCGAACATAACACCTAGGTCCGTTGTTGACTCCACATGTATTAGATTTTCATCGCCCAGTACATATTGGCGACATGCTTTTATTTGTTTTCTTCCAAAGGTCATTACACAACACTTTTTAGGATTAAATAGCATTTTATTTCTTTCAGCCCAATTAAACACAGAGTCAATATCCTGTTGTAGCAAGCGACTATCTTCTTCTTTCTTTATTTCAAAAACCAACTTGAGGTCGTCTGCGTACAAAATACACTTCGCATTGCTTACTACCTTTACAAGGTCGTTAATCATGATAATGAATAAAAGAGGACCGAGTATAGAACCCTGGCTAACTCCAGAACGCGTGTGATAAGGTTTAGAAGTAAAGCAGCCAAATTTTACATATTGTTACATATAGCTGCGAAAGCATTTTACTTGTATTAAAATTAAATTAATAATATAAAGTTTTACTTTAGTAACTCACATCTTATAGACAACAATCAAACTTAATCGTTTTTCTCATACCAACTATAATATTGGTCACCCATCCTTCGTCTTGGTTAAAATTGCATAGTTTCCACTATCGGATTGCAAATAAGAGATAATAATATAGCCAGTCCAGCAATAGGCATGTGTTTGTTTCAATAGATTTCGACCTCTCTTCTCCGTGCCTTCCCTTTGTTCCCCGTCTTGGATTTACGTCTGAAACTTTGTAACATGGCTGTAAAAATAACAAACTTCATTTGTAAGTCTATGAATTTGTTGTTAAAAAATGGGTTTAAACGAAATCAACAAGCTGATACTATAATGATGTAATGCCAAATTTCTTTTTCGTACGACTACGGAGAAAGAATGAGTAATGCTTTGACAAGTATTATTTAATTAAGTTATTTCATCATAAGTTATTTGTAGAACTCATCATTACAGACAACCTTTTATATGGAAGCAATATTGAAATTGAATAACAGCTGTTTCATAAATATTAGCAAAGTTCAAATAAAGTTTTGTATGGAATGTTCCTTTTTTTAACTATTACAGGGTTGCTTCCATTCAAATCAAAATTGCACATCGAACTATTCGGTAGAATATGCGTAAACCATGTGATTAAAATCTGTATTGTATCACATTCGAGCAAATAAATGATTTACTTATTTTAAAAAAGTTGTTCAATAAATGGTTTTGAGTAAACAAAAAATAACGTTGTAATAGTAATAGCCATAGATACCAAAAACCGACATCAACTTATCAATATGTACAATTTTCCGAATCGCTCGTTTCCAAAACCAATTGGAGTTACACAGTTTTGTATAACCACAACACAACCACGATTCTGTCATGTTAACGTGATGGTAATAGCGCCAAAATTGAAATTGTTGCTGTTTTCTAGTTTTGTTTCTAAAACACAAAATGCCAAATACATTAGTAAAGACGTCCACCAAAATAATAATGCTCCTTAATATTAATCTCCTTTATTCACTCTCTCGAACATATTATCACACCAAATCACACATCAAAAAGCCCCGCTCATTCCCCGCCATTTATACAGTTTCTCACACCTTTTTTCACACTACGCTACTTCCGCTTACTTTTGACTATTTGCATAGATTTAACAATTTTAACTTTAAATTAATGAAATGTTACTTTAAAATTTCTAACAATAAATAATTATCATAATAAATTGCTTTTTATACATTTTACAATCAAACATTATTTTAAAAGTTACTAATGCAGTCGTAGTCAATCATGATACTTTTATTTATAATTACCAGCAAAATACTAACTTTAGAATTTATTACTGAATCTAACAGGAAATTATTATTAAATTAATCATAAACCTTACATATTCATGAACTAAAATATTTTCTATATGCGATAGACCATTTAAACACGATTATTGCGTTGACATTAGGCCAATCTACGTCCTGATACGCTGTTGACTGTACCTACACATCAGCAGTTCAGACTTTACAATTTGATCTTAATAGCACCCTTATGTCATTCGTAATAGGGGTGGTTTTCCTAAGTAAAGTGTAAAGTCCGACGTACTGTCGTCAGCACCAGTTCCAGTCTAGTGGCAGGTCGCTCCTACTGGACAGATGTTGACAAATGAGGTGTCTGTCGATTCGTATTTATAGCTCGAAGGATAGAGGCTACGTAAAATTTGAAAATCTTACGCCTGCCTACGATATCGTCTACAGATCTTTTCAGAATGTCCATATTTTTTCACCAATGGAAATTGTTAATGACCACATGTTTGGAACACTGAAAATATATGTTAATTTTCACATACTTAATAATTATTTAACTGTGTCTCCCGTTTAATTATTACCAATAAATAAAATAAATAAATAAATATTTTGTTATATTTATTTTACCACCTAAAAGAAGCAAACGCAAAATTTCTCTAGACGTACCCAAAACCATCATTAACTGTTTATGTTTAGACTCTGGTATTAGTGTGATAACACTTATTTGCAAACCTACGAACTGTACTAAGGTACGTACTTATAAAACCGCATTGCCGTTCAATATGATACTTAGGATACATGTTGGGCGCCATTTATTATCTAAAGGATACTTTATTTTAAGTTAACCAACTGGCCTACCGTAATCTATTAGAAACCATCATGTCATAAGAACGTTTTGTTTGCGTTTGTTTTTTACTGAAGTTGTCAAATTTTAACACACTTCACACATTGGAGGCGATGATTGAGCGAAGACGTCACAAAACTTCTGTCAAAAAACAGGCTTACTTTGAGAGAACCTTAGTACGAAATATCATAGTAAGATTGAAACAATACTGCGCTGAGAGATAGCGGTAGGCCCCCAGAAACTTCAAAGACGAAAGCTTAAGACTTTGTGAAACAGACCACAAACGTTGTACAAAAACAAAAACGTTTACTAATAAATCAAAAGAAACTCAAATACCTATTAAATTTACCGCCTTATTTTAACCGCCTCTATGATCTAGTGGTACAACCACCGGTATCAGACCCATCGGGGGTACATATTGTATTCGGTATGGTTGGTGGTAGGATTTGTTGTAAGTCCGCCTGGCTAGCTACCACCATCTTATCTAATTCTGAAGCCATAACAACAATGTTTTCAGCATTGTTGTGTTCCGGCAGTTAGAGATAAGATAGCCAGTTCCTCCATGTTGAGCCTTATCATCAGGAATGATGAAAGACTCCCCGGGGTTCATAAAAAAAAAACCTTAGTGTCAGTTTTACAATTTCATGAAAATAAGTGATGTTGCCTTCGATAACCCGGCCTCATATTTAAGTATAAGTTGACACCTCGTTACAAGTACGGGACTATGTTAGAAACCACTTGTCCTCTACGACCTTGGAATAAGGTCCACTTTCCTGTAGCTGAAAGCTCGATATTCTGTAAATGTACAAAATGTAATAGGTATGCTTAAGCTCCCGTCTCAAGGACAGAACAAAATTCTAGTTTGATAGTTTCCACCCATTTTCGGATGAGATGATATCTAGTATTTGGTTAAGTAAAAGCCAGGCATTTTGCCTCAAATTTTAAAACTAATCAGACAACCAAGAAGTTTTATGATGATTGAATATTTTCCGCTTATTTAAAGCTTGCCGTTCGAAACTTAGATTACACTGTAATTACACTTTTTATTTATTATGTAATCATTACAGTACATATAAAAAGTTAAATAAGTTAAGTGAATATATTGCAGAAATCTCACCACACCGATCCCCCAATACAGTTATGAGAAATTTTGGGAAATTTTTGGTCCAGCTTACCTTTGCCATATTTTGACCCCTCCTCACTGATTTTTAGGTTAAAATAAACATAGTTCAGAGAAAGTCCTATTAATATTATGAATGCGAAAGTATGTCAGTTGTTTGTTTTTTTGTTACTATTTCATGCTAAAACTACTTAACGGATTTGGATAAAATTTTGCACACAGATACTTTTTATTGATAATCCCTCAGGACCGGGAATCACGCGGATGAAACCACGGGAGGTTTTTTCCACGAGATCTTTATAATACTGTAAAAATCCTGAGGAAACCGGATTCTAGCCGTATTTATTTATTAAAATAGAGACAAAATTATCGAAATCTTGAAAGTATCTTACCTTACATCATAATAATATGCCCATATAAGAGCTCGATGTATGGCGTGCTTTGTCTGCGATTGTGCCGATTCAGCAACTTTAGCAATGGTCGGTCACGGGATGGGTGATCAAAAATATATTATATCAATCTATTCCGTGCTTCGGAAGCAACGTTAAGCCGGTGGTCCCGGCTGTAATTGAAGTAGTTAAAACCCACCAATCCGCATTGGGCCCGCGTGATGGGGCATTGCATATTATTGCCATCCACACTTACGTAAGGAATATCAGTGCCCTGGCAGTGGGGACATTAAAATGACTGACGAAGATGATAATGATAGTATCTTTCTATATTGTATATTTATTATTATATGTTTATCCTGATATAATAAAGCCGTAAGAGTTGTTTTTCTGCCAAATCTGTACCTCCATGCTTACCTGTCGAAAGTTTATTAAATTCTATAGGAAGGTTGTAGGCTTTGAACGTCACGTTACAAATTTAAATCCTGGAGAAAGAAGCGGGCAGAGCTAATCAGTGATATAACTGTATCTTTCCAGTCCAAGTTTCATAAACCAGCTTCGTCCATGAGGATGACTTCATTGTGAAAGGCGTGCATACAACCTTGGTACCGCGCACAGAGCAAACTCGCTTTGTGTGATTTTTTATATGATGCTAAATAATAAGTTATGATGCTAAATGCAGGATTTATTTATTTTCTGGGAATTCTAGTATGTGTTAATAATATTTTTCCTTAGTAAATTAATGACGGTGAGTGAGGTTAACACACATTAGATCTCGTTGAATTAAATAATAAACTTAAGTTTGAATGCAATATAATACTTATCTTAGTAGTAAAGTTGTATCTTATTTCCACTTTTAGAGCATAACTTACAAATAATAGATATAAAACACAATAAATACTGAACGGAATTGGATGAAATTGGGTCACAGATAATAGATAAGATAGCCTGAATTAAAATAAAGGACACTTTTTTTCATCCTGAACGGGTTTCACGGAAACGGGAACATCGCGTGTGGAGCCACGGGTGGCCGCTAGTAGATAACACGAGACGAGAAAAACACAAACACAGACACAGATCAAGCAAAGTTAGCCACGAGTGCGTTCGATCGAACCCACGACTTCTAACTCAATAGGACGCAGAATTACTACCCACTGCGCCATCAGGGCAATAATGAATGATTGAATATTGACATTAGTTTGCGCCGAAATTCATCAATTTGTTCGGCTCGTAAACACCACACAAATAACGACCTCACTCCCACGAGCGTGAATCAAACCATTCAAGGTCCATCCCTAGTAAAAGGTACAGCTATTTTATATTATGTAAAAGAACCTCTAACGCGAACGTTATGAAAGAGATTAGGGACCTCCTCAAATTGGTCGGATTGCTAGGGAGTCTACTGCGAAAGCCAAACTCGATGATCGGTCGAAATTTCGTTACTTTCGCGACTTAATCTGCATCAAAATAAGGTCCAATATTCAGAAAATCGTATGACAAAAATCGTCTTGCTATTGCGATTTGTCTGTCGTAGTAGATCCTCAATTTCTTAGTTCTGCGCAGATTATACGACTATAGGCAAATGGGCGTTCGAAGAGATTGATGACGTAATTCTAATGAAGGTAATATTATTTTATGCTTCGTCAATTTTCGACGTTCATGTTGATGATCATAAGTTATCTATAGATAGTAAATAACTGTTTTATTTTACTACGTCGACTATGACAGTCAGTGAGCAAAAGGAGAATTTATAAATCTACATCTCGAATATATAAACCACTACAGGCAGACTAACCAACCATACCTGATTACAATTTGTACCCCACTGGGAATCGAACCTGGGACCTCTGGGTCTGATACTCGTGGTAGACCACAAAGGCGGTTATTTCTAAACTTCATGTCTATACTGCTACTATGCTAAACTTACTAATGATACAATTTCGTATTGGTATTTCTGTAACATAAAAGTATTGTAAGAACAGTGAGGAGGAGCGAGATCTTCTAGTACAAGTATTCTTTATACTTAAAAGAGGATCTCCATGCACTGTTATAGTCGGTAGTTCTATTGTTACTTTTGTTTTTTTTTTTTGTCTTTTTAGTTCATTTTTGCAACATGGTAACCCAGGCGTCAATACCTTCTGTATGGTCTAAATGTCAACTCTACCGAATTGTTCCATTTCACAGAGCCAAAATAAAATTAAGTTAGTTTATTTTAATATAGATTTACTTCAAATCAATAATATTACGCTATTACGTATAATAATGTACAGTCAGTGCCATATAATTATTGACTCAGGCAATGTGCCCAAATATTCAGTAACATCCAAAGTAATCATTAATATCGATACAACATTTGAAATTGTTGAGAACGTCTTAGAACGCTCTATAGAGTTGTCATTTTTAATAACACTATGATTATACTGATTAATATTTGATCACTTTGGACGTTACTAATTTTATTAAATAAGCACGTGAGCTGTGTATATATACATATATGATGCTGACTACCTAATGATATGAATCACCTTCCACTGTACTCGCGTGTTGTCGGATAGGATTGAGGTATGGTATAGTAAATGGTTATCCCGTCCCCTTTCCCTATTCCCGTATTACGTAAAGCTCTATCTTAATGTCCTGACGCTCACATCACTACAAAAATATATAGATTTCGCTGTGCTGTTTGTTTGGAAGAAAATATTTTCTACAATGATAAAGAATAAAGTTATATTAATAAAAATCGGCCAAGTGCAAGTCGAACTCGCACATGAAGGGTTTCGTCTGTCACCCAAGGTTGCCTGGAAGAGATTGGTATGTAGCAATAAGACCGCCTATTGTGTTTTCCTCTTTTTTGTCTTATTCTCTGTATGTGTTTTTATATCGTGTGCAATAATGTTTCTATTATTATATTAAATACACCTACCCAAAATGCCACTATAATTTTTCGCCTGCAAAAATAACATTGTTTTTCATAGTGTATGTATGAATGACAAAGTTATATATTTGCGGTTTTGGCAAATGTGCTATAGCTCTGAAACTACATAATATATTTCGTTCAAACTAATTTTCGTTTAAAGTTTTTATAAAGGTCTACAGCATATATTTGTTTTAGAGTTTTCACTTTCTTATTTTAAAAGTTAGAGGGGGGGGGGGGACACACATTTTTTATTTTTAAAGACCTATCTATAGATAGCCCACACGTATAGGTGTTATAAAAAAATAAAAATTTTTCGTTTCGCTTTGGGAAATGTGCTATATTTCTAAAACTGCCAACTATATTTTGTTCAAAGACATTTTGCCACCCTTGGAAGTGTACATCTTTCAAACGGTTGACTTTGAAAAAAAAATGGTTTTAGAAACCTCAATGTCATTTTTAAAGACCTATCTATAGATACCCCGCACGCATAAGTTTAATTAAAAAAAAAACAGTTTCAGTTGTATGTATGGGGAGCCCTCCCTTAATATATATATATATATATATATATATATATATATATATATATATATATTTGTGTAAAAACCGTAAAGCGTTTTACAGAATACATCTACCTACCAAGTTTCAACTGTGTAATCTATAAGGGTTTCGTTTTTTGCCATTAGGCTACGAATCTCTAAAAATTACTACATTCAGACGTATGACTTAATTTGGCTCTGTAGTTATTCAAATCGAAAAAAAAGAGCTATTGTTTCATACTGAACTACTTGCTAATAAAATGTATTTCACATTTTATTAGCAAGTAGTTCGGTATAATAAACCGGTTGACAAAAAATTACTAAATTGAGCGAATAAAAATCTAAATTGGGTTTTATGAACAACGGGGAGACCCTTAGCAAATACTATAGACACTAGCGAGTTCTCTTACGGCCGGTTTCAATAATCTATCCCTAACAAGAGATAGGCCTATCTTGGTTACGTTACTTAGCAACCGCTGTTATTTTGGGCCGATTAACAAAAATATCTAGGCAACAAAGCTCTAGTAAGCCTATCTCTTATTGTGGATAGGTTATTGAAACCGACCGTTAGTCTTCATCATATCTGTGATAGGTTAAGTAAGATTGGCGACTAAGTTGCTCACCTAGTATTTTTGCCGCTCAAAAAGTTTTTAAGTCGATCGTTTAAATACTAGCCGTAAAATGTATTAAACAGCTGTATTTTTTTGCACAGAGATGTTCGTAATGGTGAGCTCTACAAATGGTTTTAAGTAAACGTGACATAATATTTAAGGACAAAAGGAAAATTAACTATGGTGGTGGGTGGTTGGAAAAGTTATCACTAGATTTTCATATGCAAAATATGGTAGTGAGATTACTTGCGCATCCCGTGGGATGAAGTAATTTAATTTTATTGCCAAGAAACTTAAAGTTCAGAACTTAATTTTGACGGCTATAGAGAGGAAATATGTGAAAATGTTTTGAAGCTCAGTTTCACGCAAATCAGCTATATTTTGTAGTTCCGTTTAATATACTCCAAATTATAACTGAAGTTATTTATGTATTAAAGCAATTTTTCTTTGAGCAGTTTTATTGACAAATTTTTGTTTAAAGTCAAGTATATAATATAAAAACTAGAATTTTTCATATCTGTTCATGTTTTGTTCGACTTTTATTACCATCTTGGCAAATTACTTAAGTTATATTTGGTAAGCTCTAAAATAATAATTTTAAATATTGCAAGCAAACATTCGCATATTCTTATACTTTAGTAATAAACGCTTCATAAAGTTCCTATTCTTACACAATAACTAGACAAAGACTAATCTAAGAGTTACGTAAACCAAGTTTTTGGTTATCTAATTACATAAGTACTAGCGGCCGTCAGTGGTTTTATCCGCGTGGTTCACGTGTCCGTGGGAATAACGGGATAAAAAGTATTCTATGTTTTCATACAGGCTTTCTACTATATCTGTGCCCATCCATATCCGTTCAGTAGTTTTCGCGTGAAAGAATAACTTGCAAACAAATACACAAAAAATGACATGCTTTCGCAATTATGATATTATTAGGAAGTATTTAATAGAATCAATAAGCTTCCCGAAAACCGTAATTATCTAAATTCAAAAATTTAAGTTAACTATCTAGCTTCCTCCATTTGTTTTGGTTATATAATTCTAAAGCTTTTATAGATGGATAGATATTTTTGTTTTTTTACTTATCTTTTTTAGCTACTCCGTATGGCCATGGCCAGATGTAATACTTGAGACTCTACTCAATACGGACGTCTTATGTTTTTACCAGGGTTGTTTCACCTCTGCCTTCTGCCTCTTGAACTAACTAACATCTATTAAAACTAAAACCCACAGCTTCCGTCATTTGTTTTACTATTACATTTTAAATCTTTTATAAGAAAGATGGAGTTTATAGTTTTTTACTTACTAACTTTTTTCAGTTACTCTGTATGGCCATGGCCAGATCTAATACTTGAGCCTGTACCTCAATACGGACGTCTTATGTTTTTTACCGAGGGTGTTTCACCTCTGCCTCCGCCTCTTGAATATTTATGACTCCCCCTCAGCACTCAGTCCATTGCACCAATCTGTTTGTGCTACCACTATGAATTTTGACTGAAATGCCCTTTTTTCTATTTGGAAGATATGTGATGGGTCTTTGAGAGGTAATATCAGCTTTTTGATTGTGAATCCTAACTGTACAAACTAAGAAGTGTTAGTTAACTTAGTCAAAAATAATGTCCTAATTTTATTTCTTTCCAAATTAAATGTGTCAAAAATTAAATTCTTTGATCTTGGTTGTCATATTTGTCTTTTCATTGTTTTATGACTGTAAAAGTTTATTTATTTAATTACATTGCATTTTATTTATTTTATCAGCCTGGATATAAAATTTATTTACTCCTGATAGAAGTGAATGAGAGGGAATTTTCTGCAATGAAATACAAGAGTGGACGAAATAAGAATGAATTCTAGTTCTAGTTCAAGTTCTAATTTAAAAAAAATGTTAAGACCCACGACGGTTAAAACTTACCTAATTGAATAAGGGTAACGTTGATGTTGCAAACTACTCTGTACTCTGTATACTTATTCTATATTATTATACTGTTTATCTTATAACCACCTTTGTGGCTTATTTGTCAAAATTTTAAATTTCAAAGAGAATAATGTCGTTCGTTGTCATGGAATTGTTATCTATTTTCGGCATTCTAAATTAAACAAAATTAAAATTACAATGTGATTGAATTATATTTGTATCCATCATCAATTTATAAAAAAAGGAAAACCTGTAGATTTCTGCAGGTTTTTCTCATTTACTTACTTCAAATAAATATACTAAACTGGGAATACGCATTTTTACTGCAACAGTAGTTTTGGAGATAACTTTGGAGGAGGTAACATTTGTTTGCAAAACAAATGTTTACTGCAGTGCACTACCTGGTGAGTTGTCTGTCACCGTAACATCTATCTAAGAACATGCACCAATTAAACCCGAACCCCTCACTGAAAGTCGCATTAAAATTGGATTAGTAGATTTAGAGATAAATGGCAACAATAGTTTGTACAAACACGCAAACATCCTCTCACCCTAAACGCATATACCGTCGTCGTGGGTAAATATTACCTTAGCATTGGTACGATTAATTACTGAGTTTTTGTTAAAAGCATTTGTTATTGTTATTATTTCACGGCTTTACTTTTAAATAAGTATATCAGCGATACCTATGTAAATTTAAAACACTCATAAAACTGTTAATAATAAAAAACTAATATTAATAAAAACTTTTTATAAAAAAAAAACAACTTCAAAAAGTTAAAAATTAAACTTTTGGAGTCAGCCAGCCAAGGCACTTCTATTAACTTTATTTTTATTTTTCTTGCCTTGGCTGGCACAGACTCCAAAAGTTATATATTTTAATTTTTAAAAAAGTTGTTATTTCACATATTTTAGTTACAACAATAGACGTTACTTACACTAAAAATCAGCCCATACACAACAATGATGTCATCTAGGTAAACGATTACTTGCGTAAATTGTATTTTTCAGGATTATGAAAAAACTACTAGCCAGATCTTCGTTACAATTATATGAAACCACACTTGAATTATTTTCTTTCAGATAAAAAAATAATTATTGAAATCGGTTGACAACAGACGAAGTAATATTAAAACAAACATTTTAAAAAAGGATACAGTCGACTTAAGTCGGTTATAAAACTATCATTATAAAGTAAAAGTTATTAAGGAAAAAGGCGTGGCTTCAAGGATCTATATCTATTATCTACGTAGGTTACTTTAGAATTGAAACAACATGCTAAGAATGTCATCTATTTAATCAAAAACCTTCTTTTTGTCGACCTTACACTAAAAATCGATCAATAAACAAAGCAGTTATCAGTATTATCTAGTTTTCCTGAAAACTAATGCAACGATTCAAAAAATGGGATCAGCTTGGTGATAAATGGACTAACATTTGAATATTTCAATGAATTCAGCCGTCTTCGAGTAATCGGAAAAAAAAATACTTTAAAATAAAAGTATTTTTTCTTTTTTGAAGTCGTTTAAAACGTTAAAATGACAAAAGCTACAAGATCATCCAATATGATTTACGTATACTTATATAATAAATATATGAATACGTGAAAGTATCGTTCATGCAGGTAAGTTAGAATTATAATTATAATAAGGCTGCGGGCAAACTGAGACAAACGCTTAGAACAATATGCTAATAAGCAGGTAACTAGCGCTCTTGCCTCCCAAAGCGTGCTCGAATTTCGTGTAATCAACCTAGCATATGAATTTTCTTGTGTAACAATTCGTTTTCATATTACCTGCTTCAATTTTACCACGAGTAAGTTTAAAATAAATCACTTTCACGTTGCTTTACATCCTTGTTAATTGTTAATTAAAATGCTAGAAGCAGTTTTTTTCGTTTCTTGTGCTTGTCAGCTCCACGTAACTACTTTGGTAAGAAAGTTAGTTTATTTACCATCAGATTAACGCAATTTCAATAGATTAAAACTCAAATTTCCTAAAGTGTTTTCTTCCAATCACATTTTTTATCTTTCACTTCACATTTTAGCGACAAGAAGTTCTTCTTGTCAGCGGGCGGAAGAAACTGATTTGATTATCTGTAAACAATGATATTATAATTATAAGTGTGTACTTGAAGCTGATGTCATACGAGCTCGCATTGTGAAACATTGGGAAGACCTTATATGGGGTTCGATTCAATTTGCTATCTCTGTAATTTCCGTGCTTTTTCGTATCTTTTGCGTCTTACTTGTCAATTGTCAAAGTGGGCAGTCTGCGTCACAGATCTCAACGCAAATTACTATAAAGGTAACATATCTATTATAAACCATCAATGGCTTTAAAAGAAGTAATGGCATTAACATTCAGGGGGGTTGCTCTCGACGGAATCGAGTTAATATCATGATCGAAGAAATGACAAAATGGTACTATGGAAATCATAGCAACCGTTTTCAAAGTACCAAAATAACAGATTTTTGACCTAATGTGAACTCGATTCAGTCCAGAGTAAGGGAGCATTATATCTCTATTAATTATTCAATGAAAATAAAATAAGTTAAAATGTAGTAAGTAAATAAAAAAATATAAAGTCTACCTTGTGTTTAATTAATTAATTTATTTATATTGGTGGTTAAAGATTGTCACATTGCTAGAGTTTTATAGTAGTTCTGTACCTATACACTCACTAGCTTAGCGGAACAAAATTGGCTATAAAAATCAATAGAACAGAAAGCCTTAGTCTAAAAACCAAGACACAATAGATTTAACTCCAATAAAAAAAGTGTTATCCTTACAACTACCTGCGGACGGAAGGACGAGTATGGGCTATAACGACGACCTATTATCGGGCAACATTAGTTTACCATAACAAATAGTGTAGAGTCAAACACTCGATCGTATCAACGAAACTGCCACCATCTAAACTTTGCCAGTTATTACCAACGTTGGCGCAAACGTTGGCGTGACTTATAAAAACCATATAAAACGGGCCCGCGACAAGCTCGCAGGAAAATGAAACAGAACACGATTATCAACGCAACCGCACAGCTGGTAGTCAGGCAACTCATTGCCGGTACACCGACCCCACCAATCAAAACCTCAACTTACATCGCTCCTTTACAATCACTGACGAAACAAAACATTCATCTCCCCCTCGCATTGGACTTGAAACAACGCGAAACGAATCCAAGTTACAAACCTTGGTAGAAGCACTACAACACAATCGAGACGAGACAACTCACACAAGCAACCTTTTCACATCTAAAGAATGATAGAAGCTATTTCGAGGAAGATAACGGTGTTGATTGAGGATAAATTATACTCTATTTCATTATGCCTTAGGGTTTATAATCTTCAAAATGTTTTAGGCCCTCTTTCTGATTGTTTGGGTATAAAACGAAGGGCGCTTTTGATGGCATGACAATAACTTCTATTTAATCTAGACACAGAAACAATTAGACTTGTATTTTCTCAGCGTCTAGTTGTACGAACAGCTGATCGAATTTTGTATGATAAGTTGATATTTTTTGCCTTTTTGGAAAAGTCGTAGAACAAGTCATCATTAATTGTCTATGATGTTAGTAATCTACTTTTGCGGGTTGTTGGAGTTTTACATTATAACCCTGTATAGTCCTAATTCCTTCTAATATTATAAATGCAAGAATTTGTGACGATGTTTGGATGTTTGTTACTCTTTCACGCAAAAATTACTGAACCGATTCGGATGAAATTTGGCATACAGATAGAAGATTGTCTGGATTAAAACATGGGCTATTTTGTATCTACTTCGAGATGTGGGAGCGGGAACCACGAGGGTGAAACCGCGGGCGGCCGCCAGTTAACTAATATTTGTTTAAACCCCTAGATATCTCTATCTACCAAAATCCGATGACACTGTTAATCTGTTAGTTAGCGATCAGATCAGTTATGCTAATGACCTAAGGACATGCAAGCAGGGAAGGCGATTAATTTGACGCTCACTTTGAGAAGGTTAAATGAGTTTCGAGAGAATATTGGTAAAGGATAGATTACTATGACGAGAGACAAAGGTTGGTTGTCAAGAAAATAACGATTGAAAGTTTGTACCAAAATTCTAGTATTTTCATTGTATATACTACAAGTTTATTAATATTAAATCTATCTTGGTAACACAACATTCACTGCTAAGACTGCTATCACAATTATCACCCATTTTAAAGTTCCCACTGCTGAAGCTCTGGCCTTCTTGATGAACGGATAAGGAGAAAGGGCTATGTCGCGGCCCATGAGGATTCGTAGAGTTTATTGCTGGCAAATACAGCCGGAACCAAAGGTTTAACGTGCTCTCCGAAGCACAGAGGAGCTACATATTTGTGAACAAACCATCCCATGACCGACCACTGCCAAAGTTGCTTTACCGCTACAGGTAGCACACACAAACAACTGCCCTACTGTACGATACGGAATCTCGACGCACAAAACATCGATGCACGCTAATTAGATAGCCAGATAGCTAAGATAGCCAGTTCCTCAGTGATTGAGGATTCCGGGAGAGGCTCGCTTCCATCTTCAGCCTTATCAATACTTAACAACAGGGTCCGTATTCACTATGACCACTTACCGATTCCTTGCTCAAACCACGCGAATGTCGTATTTGGTTCCGACATTTTCAAAATTCGTTATCTCTATGACACTTACAAATTTTAAAGCTATTTTACTTGTTTAATAATTATACAACTTGTGACTATCATGTACTTGTACGATAACTCTATAATTTGGGAGTAAAATGGAGAAAACGATTTTTGAAAATGTCAAAATCAAGTACGACATTGCCGTGGTTTGAACAAGGAATCGCTAAGTGGTCATAGTGAATAAGGGCCCAGGTATGGTGAATGCTAAGAGTCTCCATATCGTTCATAAAAAAAAACCATACTACAAGATCTCGATGCACGTTACCGCGAAAGATCGTAACCTACAAACAAAAATTATACTAAAACCCAATAAATAACATAATATAAATAAACTGTTTAAAAATAGCTAACTTTGTTTTACGGGTGACCGTAACTTTCACCAACGGCAACCAACTAACTTTGGCATCGCATAAAAATCAGCTGTTCTATTCATTTTCATAAACCGGCTTTGAAGTTGTATGGAACAGCTGTTTTAGCGGCTTCGCAGTCGCATGTGTTAATACAAAATGTACAGTATACAACAACACATTTAGTGTGACAACATGTTTTTGTACTGTCGGAAGTTAGTCTAAGTTATATTAATTTCTGTATATTTTAACGAGCACCTAAGATAATTTAGTACAGTCATCAGCATGTCTGGCTTTAAGATTGCACTACAAAATATCCCGCCTCTATTACCTACGACACGGATGACCATAATAAAACTGTAAAGTCTTGCTGCCGTGTGTACACGTCTTATCTCTTCTTATGTCCAGTTTCTGATATCGATTCAACCCCAAACGATATTATTTTAGTCCAAAGTTAACATCGCCTATCCAAATATATCCTATCATGTAAACTTTTTATAAGAAATCCATAATCACTTTGTTCCGTTTCGATGGCTCAGGACTCCAAAGAATCAGATATAGCATTTGGAAATCAGATTTAGTATATTATATGAACCTGTTATAGTGTTACAAATGCATAGACAGGTATTAAAAAAATATGTGATGCATTGTTTTTTTGAAGTCAGCTAAAAATGGGATGCGCTTTGCTGTCTATAAATACTTATATGCATGATTAGGCCCTACTATTAGCTGTGGCCGCAAAATTGATGTTGGTTACGAGACTGAGCTAAACTCTGCGTGGGTGCGATTCGGTTGGCATAAAAACAGTTGATCTAATTTCAATGTCACTAACGTTCACTTCATATTATAATTTTCATTTGACCAAAAAATATGTGAAATAATTTTTTTTATAATTATTCTTTTCCATATTTTCAATTGTCCTAACGTTTAAATACCGTATGTGTCATTTGATATATTGTTTTCTTTATATAACTATCATTTCATATACGTATCATTTGACCAAACTTTATATGTAAATAAACTCTTGTTCTAAAATTGAAACAACTACCGGAAATAACAAACGGCGAAGCCGGCCAGCAAGCCGATGCTGCGGTGATGAGCTAAAACCATCTGCGACGATATGCACGCGTGGGACAACTGCTGGAGCCTCGCAGCGCCGGAGCCGTGACAGAACACTTGCCTGCTGCATGCTTGCTTGGATGGCTGCTTGGATACTTGCTTGCATGCTTGCTTGCATGTTTGCTTGCATGCTTACTTGCATGCTTGCTTGCATACTTGCTTATATGTTTGCTTGCATGCTTGATTGCATGCTTGCTTGCCACTTGATTGCATGTTTGCTTGCATGCTTGATTGTATGCTCGCTTGCGTTGGGCGTTAGGACAAAAAAATATGCGTTCCAATATGTATACCTAATGAATTATACTAAAATCACCACAATACTCTAAAATATTTTTTTTAGTGCTAGGCTTGAGTTTTTATGGCATTTAAAGTATAGGTAAAATAAATTATGGGAAATGTTGATTAGACTATATAAAATATTTTTTTGAGTGCTAGGTTTGAGTTTTTATGGCATTTAAAGTATAGGTAAAATAAAATTATGTGAAATGTTGATTAGACTATATGAATGTTATAACGACCTTTTACTGTCGCTTAACAATTTTATTATTATTTGTTTATTTATTAGGAAAACCAACAGCAAAAATAATACATTAACCAATAATATTCAAACAGATAGTCAGGTCAGGTTTTCTATTGTGAATTAAATTGTGAAGTACTATAAAAATGACATCGAGATTTCAAATGTCACATTTTCTTAATAATTATAATTTTTCGATAGTCAAATAAAATTAAAAATATGAAAGAAAAAAAAAACAACTTTATAAGAAAGAAAAAATCTGGTCTTTCTGCAACTTATTGCTGTTTTAATTCTATAGAATGCCAAAAAAGTATCTATCTTAAATACAATTTATATATTCATCCGACGTGACATTTTCCTAAGAAGTCGGAAGAAGCCCATTTTCACGAAAAAATTAAATGGAATAATAACGAAACAAAGTTCAAAAATAGGACTGCTATTCATTCAGTATCTCAAAAAAAAAACTAGCATTTCTTAAATTCGCGCTACCTCTGCGCGTACCTCTGTATTTGGCCAATAAAGTTTTAATATTTTTTTACGAAAATTGCTTTAGATATTTTTTTTACACTTTCAAAACTCCATAAATGTATGAAAACTACGAATCTTTGATTTTGTATACCTTGACTTGGTGTAATCCTACAACGTTTGTGCCATATCAACTATTGCTCCAAACGACTTGCTTTGTACCAAATTTTTTGGTGGCCGATACTTTCAGAAAACGCCCCAAAAATGTATGGAACCTGAATGATCTTCTTTAATAATATTTTTGTTACGTAACCTCAACCTTTTCCAACAAATCAACAATTTCCAGGTAAGTGAACTTGTACTAAAAAATGCAAAGTTATTTTGTCCTTTGTCACTTCCGATTTTGGTGACTGTTTTTTTGACGTTTGTTACCTTCAGGTAGGCAACCCTGGATCCTGCATAAGTTACCAACCTTTTTTCGTCTAGTTTGTTTTTATTTCATATAATTTCATTTACATAACACGATAATTTATTCAAATAAACACAATGATGGGGTTTTTTACGTTATCCTGTCTGTCCACACAAGAGTGACAAAAAATTGCTATTTGTGACTCTTAAACCAATTTGGATTATAATTTACTATTACTGTTCTGTTTAGTATGAAGATAATATTAATCACAAAAACATAGGTATATAAAGTCTTCCTAATTTAATTGAAATTATTATTTAATATAAAAATGTGTTATTAAAGGAATTTAAGTATGGTCTATAGATACTAGCTTCCGCCCGCGGTTTCACCCGGTAGTTCTCATGAGAATATCGGGATCTTCTTCTTCTTCTTATCGAGCGAGGATAAGTGGCCACCTCTGGTGTCAGAGTTTATCAAGCCGCCTATACGGCCCCTCACTTACTGTAATCAAATGACAACCGCCGGGACCGACGGTTTAACGTGCCCTCCGAAGCACGGAAGCGCTCAGTTATAATGCCACTTTACGGTCACCCATTCGACACCTGACCGGGCCGAACGTTGCTTAACAAACGTGAGCCAATACGATCAGTTTGTAAAGCGCGACCAAGAGCGCTTCAAAATCGGGATTAAAAGTATCCTATGTTGCTCTGTCTTTTCAAATAACTTTAAGCGAAAAAATCTAGTCGAATGGTTGCTTACTTAGAGCGTGAAGGAAGGACAAACAGAGACACTTTCGCATTATAATATTAGTTGGGATTAGGATATTTTAATTACTTATTTATATTTGTATGTAATGATTTGTATTAAAATCTAAACATTTTGACCTTGAAAGCACCTTTAAGTCACTCGTAATAGCAGCCGATTTCTCATTCGTAGTATAAATGCAAAGTCTGACGTGCTAATAAATAAATAAATCAATAACTGTTTATTTCTTTTCTACACAATCTCATCGTTTACAAAATAAGTTGACAAAAATTACATGAAAATTAAGTCACATAGCACAAGATTGTGGAGAGACTGGTATCTGAACTAAGCCGTGGCCTGTATCTCAGAGAACCAGTACTCTCCCCTCTTAACCACTGGCACTTTAAACACATTAACATGATTGTTTTTATTACCAAAAATTTACGTTATTGAGTAGAAATAATAACAAAAATAGGTAAGTAAATATGTAGTGGCTATATACAGGTTAGTATATAAATGTACATACAGTATTAATTTTCCATGTGATATAACGATATTTTGATCGATCCTGAACCAAGTCTCAAGTATTTAACTATACGAGCATTTAAATGCCTTAAGCTCTGACAGCTTTATCAGTAATGCTATACAATTAGAATCAGTGTTCGTACCGCCAAACGGATTTAGGCTAAAGCACTATGATTAACGTATTATTGTTCGATTTGTGGAATTCAAGTAAGTACCTATATAATTAAGATGGTATTCTTAGAATATTATTGCAATACTGATCTGAAAACTAACACATTTTTAAGTTTAAAACACAAGTTTAGACAACAAATAATGTAATTAAATAAGTATAAGTAATATAATTGTATTTTCAAGCAAAGTTGGTAAACTAAATTAAATAAAAACAGTTTTTCAAACCAGCAACGCACTAAACTGTGCGTAACACTAATAAAAGATATCAAATCAACGTATAAGTTAACGACTAAATAGTTTTCACACACCGTTCAATTTTACTTTTAAAAAAGGTTTTCTAAAAATTTCCAACGCGATGCACACGATGAAAGGTTTTTTATTGAGTTTGCTTAGGGTTTATATTTGAATAGCAGCACGAAAGGCCAATGCCACAAACACATGTCGGCGTCGAGGCACCAGCCAGGTTGACCTCCCGCGCCTCCCTTCGAGGTCTGGGTTTGTATGGCAGGGAGGGTATGGGGAAGGTTTCCAGGGGTCTCACAGGCTGGTGGCCGCTAGCAAGGGGGGCAGGAGCGGAATCAATGAACTTGGTTCGAGTCGACCGACAAAAGGACGTTTCGGTATGGCAGGTAATTAACTTAATATCAGTCCCTATTTTCTTTGATACAACACTTACAAGCGGTTAAATATGTTGGAACGTGGGTTTTTGTAGCTTCGTCAGATTTATAACTTAAACTTATGTGCCGGTCCTTAACACAGTCTGGTTTCTGCTTTAGACTTTGACACGATCAAAGACTCTTGATAATCAATCTTAGATTTGAGGCAAATTACGCTTAAGGCCCGCCTTGCCACTACTATATAAGTATTTTTTACTTTAAAATCCAGTGAGATCTGTAAGTGTAAAACGACAATGCCTGAGTGTTACATATTTATACGTCTTAAATTATAAATCATCAACAGTTTGCGAATTGAATATTATAATGCCAAATTAATCATGATTAAAATGTGTCTCGATTAAAAATGTATGACAGATAAGAAAGCTTTTTAATACTCTAGTGTGCAAGTCAATTTACGTCGGTATCGCTCAATATCCACAACCAAAACCATCAAAGAAGCCTTTGTTAGCGGTATCGATACCGGTCGGAATTGAGAATTTCAAGTAGAGAACGTCACAATCTCAACATGAAGCAAATTGTTTATACAATATCATGTAATAGATTGAGACTTGAGACGTTTTCAACTTGGAATTTTCAACAATTTTCAACTTTTCAAACCAACCAGTACACAACGTATCTACAACAAATAATTTGACCCTGCTAAAATAAGAAAGCTTTCATACAAAAAGCAACAGACCTATAACAAGAGAGACCGTAAAAGTGTACCTACCTTGCGTGCCAAAAGTTTGATCCACGGTCAAAGTTTTACGACCATCCAGCGCTTGAGACTATTGCCATGAAAATACGCGTCAATCATAAATTAAAATAGTAAATTGTGTAGTGCTTTCTTGCAAGAGTCAATAACTTTTACACATCACTAAATCCATTCGTGACGTAATCGTAGGTACGAAAAATTCGACACGCTAGGTTCTCGTATAGTTTGAAGCGCTCTTTTCGTCTATCTCAATATAGGTCTGTGCAAAAAGCTGTTCGTAATGATTAGTTCTTCAAATAGTTTTGATGTTTTGGGTACCTAAACGTAAAAGACCGTTGTATAAATACTACTACTTGAATTAATGTTACAATGTTAATGCTACTAAAAGTTTACATTAAGTTTTATTGTTCCCTCGAGGTCAACTCACGTGACGCTCAGAAGCCTCTCACAAAACATCAATAAGATTCATAAAAAATGACTATCAGCCCTTCACGAGTCAAAGTTGAGAACCCCCGCGCCAAACCGGTTACTTAACAGACAAAAACAACTGAATCCTATTACTACTGCGTTAAAGTTTAAATTAAATGAGACCGTTTTCCGAGTGGGGTTCGTAACCCTCAGAATGCTTGTTCGTTTCTCGCATAATACTCTGAGTTTTATTGACACATTGAGTGATACTTAATAGAAATACGTCGCAGCTCCCATTAGTACGCATGTTTAGTAGCAAATTATTTGTAGGACAAGGTTTAAGGTACAGATTATAGTACTATTAACTAAAAATCAAAGGCAGTAGTAGTCTTAATATTATTAATGTGAAAGTTTGGATGCTTGTTTGTTACTGAATCACGAAAAAACGGTTAAACGTATTAATACGTATAATAGGTATGTATTTACAAAAAAAGTATATAAGTATGTTAATCCGTTATCTAGTATCCATAAAACAAGTTTCTCATGAAACTTAACGTCGGCTAGATAATTGGTTTGATTGTATAGAAATATTTATTTATTTATTCTTTAACCGACTTCAAACAAATTTAATCAGGCTATCAATTCGTCATGTTTTTTTTTGTATTGTTTTATAAATACAAAAACTAGTGGCCGCCTACAGTTCCGTCCGCTTGGTACCCGATTCCTTGAGAATATCGGGATAAAACGAACTATCTATGTGCTGATTTTCATCTTAACCACTGAGCTACCGAGACTTAAGTCTTAAGCTATCGAGACTTAAGTCTCGGTAGGTTGAGCATGGACATGTTCATGCATGCATTCATTCATGCACACAAATATTTGTCTTGTACGGGAATCGAACAAGAAGGTGAGTTTATTACCCCAGCGGCAGCGTCATCGTTAAAAATGCTAGGAATAGTCTTTATCACACTATTTGTATTTAAAAAGAGTTATTGACCCGAATTATGATGTTTCCTCTTTCATAGTTCTTTGACAGTTTTGTAATGGCTGTGCTTAATATTATAAATTTCCAAACATGATAATGTCATCAACATAAAGTGGATATTACGAAGTTTCAGAACTGAAACTGCAAACTTCCGAGTTTTGTTACCTGAGAATAAGCGGATAGGAATGCCCAGAAGGCATATTATGATGCGTTCACTTGGAAATTCGCAATAGAAAAGCACATTTTGAAATAGATTTATATTTTTTGCAATTTGAGACATTTCATCATCTGAATTAGTGTAAATGATGTAGTTTTACATGATTTACACTAATTTCCTAAACAAATTCAGGATCTGCTTAAGTTAGTAAAGGGGAATTTTCATTGTTTAACATAAATATTAACGTTGTCTTTAAAAATTAAGCTTTTACTTGAATCTATCGATAATTGAACTCTTAATATAACTAGTCATAAATGAAATAAGGTCATTTATAAATAATTTAAGTGTCGTAAAGAAAATTCCGGGAAAATCAGTAATACGTTAGGGTCCTATTAAAGGTTGCCATGGCGGCGGAGGGGGAGCTTCACGTAAATTTTACTATGAAGGACGCGGCCGAAGCCGGCAATCAGATTGTCTTTGTTCGGAAATTAAAGTTAATTTCGACTTATCTTTGACGATTTTGCCTGGCCAATAGTGTTATGGACAGTGATCTTGACCGTTAAGCTAGGAGTCGTGGGTTCGATAATATGAATAACAATATTCTGTCTGTATTGAAAACTATACGCAAAGTTTATAAACTTTTGTCGGTTCATAATTTCATATACGTAACACAGGTGTTTGGGGTACTTATTTGATTAGTATATTATTTTGTATATTATGTAAATGTTGCGTTAATCTACAGTAAGATATATTTGGTAGAAATAAAACACTTGAATCAACCTATTAATTGACTATAACCCGCAAATCTCCAAAGAATCGCTAATTCAAATAGATCTAAAATATTAAAAATCGGCCATGTGCATGTCAGGCCACGCGCAGTATAGGGTTCCGTAGTGAAAATACCACTAACATTTTTTGTCTGCAAAAATAACTTTGTTTTTCATAGTGTTTGTATCAATAACAAAGTTAGATTTGCGGTTACGGAAAATGTAAACTATATCTAAAACTGCTAGCTATATTTCGTTCAAAACAATTTTACCACTTTGGAAGTGTACTTTTCAAACGGTTGACTTTGAGAAAAAAACGTTTTAGGAACCTCAATGTCATTTTTATTATCCTATGTATAGGATTGATGAAAAATTAAAAAAAAATCAGTTTCAGTTCCATGTATAAGGACCCCTTAATCTTTAATTTTTTTATTTTTGTGTAAAATCGCAAAGCGGTTTACAGAAAACATCTACCTACCAAGTTTCAACTGTGTAATCTCAATAGTTTCGGAATAAAAGTGGCTATGACAGACGGCAGGACAGACGGACGGACAGACAGACAGACAGACATGACGAATCTATAAGGGTTCCGTTTTTGCCATTAGGCTACGGAACCCTATGAAAGTAATAACTCATTTAATAATATCAGTGAATTATTACGAGCGGAAAAGACTTGATCTTACTTTATTATTATCATCAATTTTTTGATTTCAGCATATTGATTAAAATGTTATTTGAGTTAGTTTGTTCTAAGGTATATAATGTTTGCTGTCAGTAGATTGCAATTAATTTATACTTTTTTTATACTGTACAGTACACTCTTTATTTACAAAAACACCAATTACCTTCTTAAATAAAAAGGATTTGGCTGACATTTGATACACATATAAATTTACAGTCTGTATATACCCTAAAGGATCCTCTTTTCCTATTTTATCCCGGTAGTATATATTTTCCAATTTTGAGAAGTCACGGCCGGAAGCTTGTATGAATAATTTTGAGCCAATTATACCTTAACCCCGATTTCAGTATTTAGCAATTGTAGTACATAGCGTTAGGTAATGATAAATAATATAAGGTGCAGTGAAGTATATTTAATTTTGCCTATCCTTGCGTCTAGACGGAGGACGCGATCAAAACATGGGCATCTTTTTGGAATTAACCCTGTAATAACAGTAATGGATTTAAGTATTAGCTCTGCATCTCGCGCATCATTGGATCGGGGCCAGGAGTTTAATACTAGAACCGTTGGTCGATTTTCGAGTGGAATTTGGAGGTTAAGAAGTCTTATGAGGAAATGGCGTGGTCATAGGAGTAGATGAAGAGTAGCTATAATTTAGGGGCATATAGCACGACTTACGCACGTTCGCGACTTTGACCTCGTGAAGATAATTCAAATAGATTTTCCCAGTTTAGTAAAATGTTTTTGAATTATTATTTTAAACAGAAGCCTAACGCAACATTTCAAGTTTCTAACAACAATGATAGCCAAGAGCATTTCAAATTCAAAATTACAAACTTATTGTAAGGTTTTTTGAGGCTATGTAAAAGTATATCTACTCATTGTATTTTTTAGTAAAAGTCCATAAAAATAAATAATCATTTACTAGTATAGTTAGGCATTGAATATATAATGAGGTAGGTTAAAAAGTACTGCTGACTGAAACTGCTTAAATGAAATATCAATATAGAAATGCAATAAGTATAAAAGTTTATTTTTACAAAAAAATCAGCGCAAAAATACTTAGCTTGATCAATTCTATCGGTTCCTTTATCGCCCTCCGTCGCATCTACTTGTACGCCCTATTACGACGCGCCATTGTGATTTGCGTTGCTCCCGGTTTGTCTGAGTTTAGATAAGCATTTCTTGTAGCTATTCGTCGAGGTAGATTAATGTTCACTTGATTTGTTTGAAGATCTAATATGACGGCTTATAGTTTCACAAGTATTTGACTACTGAATGGAAGGTGGATGCAAAAAAAAACTATAATTATGAAAAAATGCCAGAAGCACACCTGACGTTTTACCGGTATTGTAGTACAAGTGTAAGGCCTTACGTGCTGTTGACTGTACATGATGCTGTAGTTGCCTTTTACATTCAAATAACTAATTTTACACCCCAAATAAAATTTTACAACTTGAATTAAGTTTGAAGGGTTTGAATTATTAGAAGCAATGTGGAAAGTAGGGTATTTACCGTTTTCTCTAATTCAAGAGAAGCTGGTTGAGGATATAAACAGGCTAAGTATTGGGATAAGCGAAAAGTTGTGTTGATAAATTGCTTCTTTACAACAATCGCCCTACTTATTGCAAAGTTATGTTTGGACTTTACAATTTAAATTCTGAAGTCATAAGGTACACAATAATATTTTGGGTTAATGGGTTTTGGAAAAGATAACAGTACAATCGGGGAACTTCCCTGTCGACCAGTAGATAATTTTAGGATACGTTACTTTTTGAAATAACGCTGCCTAAAGTAACTCTACTAGACGACGGGAAGTTCCCGGACTTTACATATTGTTTCTAAATTGATAGATATAATTGAAGCCGTCGGTCGCTCTAAAAACTAACAGTCACCTGTAACTTGTCCAAATTGACTACCTGTCTATAAGCAAATTGAATTTCACGAGTTCGACAAGCAGTTCCAGAGATTAGTGATTCAAAGAAACTGACAAAATGAACAGCTTTATTATAATTGAATAGATGTTTAACTATTTATTATTGGAATATTTTGAGATCGAATCTAAACGTTACTGTTGGTTTTATATAATCTGTGTTTATATGAAAGCGAAACAATATGAAAAAAATCATCCTCAAGCCGATTTAAAATATGGTACCAACTTGGGAACAATCTGATGTTATAACGTTTGAACCATAGGTTCAGCTGTCTTCCAGTAATCGGTGAGAAGATGCATCAAAAAAATATCCTCCTTCTTTTTTGAACATTAATTAATCATATCACATTGAAATTGTTACCGCCGGCCATATTGGAATGGTGATGTACCTTCTGCGTATTGAGCGGATCTTGGGCGACGGTGAAAGTGTATTCACGTTCTAATTATTTGCATTCGATTCTTGGAATTGCATTCTGAGGTTCTTTTATACTGATATTCTCAATGCGTTAGTACTAATTAACTTGCTTCTCTTCTTTTGATTTGCAGAAGCAGTTTCGTTTTCGATTATTCGTTCGAAAAGGTTATAAATCTTTGTACTGTGAATTGTGTATAATCAAACGAGGAATATTGTATTCGTACAATCTATGATTTTTCTACCTATATTATTTTATTTTTGTCAGAAAGAAAGTAATGTAGTTATGTCGTTGATGAGAGCTGGCTAGATATTTTTTTAATAAGGAGCGGAACCCAGAAATATAGAAAGATCATATTTATATCCCGCTTGCTTCCGCCTGCAGTTTCATCCGCGTGGTTCTCGTTTCCGTTAGAATATCGGGATAAAAAGTATTCTATGTAACTCTCCGTACTTTCAACTAACTCTATGCCAAAAATCAAGTTGATTGGTTGCTTAGTTAGGTCGTCAAGAAAGGACAAACAATCATAATATTATTATTATTATTATTATTATTATTTTAACAGGCAAGCAGTTGATGCAACTGATACCGCCTGTATCCTGATAGTCGCATAGTTTATTTAATCCATATATTGTAGGTATTTATCAAGTCTGTTCTTGAATTGGTTGATGTTGGCAGCTGAAACAACATCTTCTGGAAGCTTGTTCCACTGTCTTACGACTCTGTTGCAGATGAAGTTTTTACAGGGATTATTATTAGCGACGCCGGTACATAATTTTAGACTGTGACCTCTAAGCCTGCTATTTTCATTACGCTTAAATATATTGTGTATATCACAAAGGTCGTAGTGTCCACTTAGTATTTTGAATGTCTCAATTAAGTCGCCACGGTTCCTGCGGTCGTGCAATGTTGTGAGGTTAAGCACATCTAGTCGCTCTTCGTATGTGAGTCGTTTCAGCGATCTAGGTATTTTGGTAAAACTTCTTTGTACTCTCTCCAACTGCTCAATATCTTTGACAAAGTAGGGACTCCAAACCTGAAACGCGTACTCCAAAATGGGTCTGACAAAAGTTTTATAGATTTTCAACATCATCTCAGAAGTCAAAGTCCCAAAAGCTTTCCTAATTAAGTAGATCAGGCTTTTAGCTTTTTTCGATGTAGATGTTATGTGATTCTCCCATTTCAAGTCTTCAGAAATCTTCACTCCTAAGTCCGTTTGTACTTTGACTTCTGTTAGAGAAACATCTTCTAGCTTGTAAGACAGGTGAGGATTCCGATTGCCTATGTGCAACACCGTGCATTTCGAAGCGTTAAGCCTGAGAAGCCAGTCTTTGGACCAGTTAGCTATTGCGTTCAGATCTGATTGGAGTCGATCGTAGTCAAGTAGCGGGTTCGCAAACAACTTGGTATCGTCTGCAAACATGCTGACGTTACAATGCAAGCAGCGTGGAAGATCGAATGTGTAAATCACGAACAATACCGGACCAAGGACCGAGCCCTGTGGCACGCCACTGAGCACCTCACGCTCGTCCGACAGCTCGTCTCCTATTCTTACTTGAAAGGTCCTATTCTGTAGAAATGCTTCTATCCATTTTAGAAGTTTGCCCCTTATTCCCACATATGCTAGTTTATGCAGTAGTCTTTCTATAGGAACTTTGTCAAATGCCTTCTCATAGTCAAGGTAAATAACGTCAGTAGGTTGTCTTTCATTAAATTGCTCCACCCACTGCGATAAACATGACAGTAGGTTAGACACAGTTGAGCGGCGTGGACAAAAACCATGTTGGTGTTCTGAGATAACTCTGTGTTTGGCAAGAAAGTCTCTTATTACTTTCACAATAATTTTCTCCATCAACTTGCATGGTACACAGGTTAGACTTATAGGTCTGTAGTTAGCGGGGTCAAGTTTGTTCCCTTTTTTGAATATAGGAGTAATTGTGGCATTTCTCCAACTATCTGGTAGAATTCCAGTATCGTAAGATAACTGCATTAAAGAAGTTAAACTGGCGACAAGATTGCATCTTTTTAAGACAGCTACCGTAATATCATCAGGCCCGGGTGAAGAATCTATTTTCATTTCTTCCAGCGCGTTTAGAATGATGTCTTCAGTGAATATGATGTCCTCCACAGAATCTTTAACCAGGAGATCAGGATCCAAGTCGGGTAGTGGCCCGGTTGGTTCTTTTTGATATACACTCGAAAACTGTTCCGCGAAGACTTCTGCGATTTCGTGTGATCCAGTTACAATTTGACCCTGCTTGTTACATAGAACTGTTGGTATGCTGACTTTAGAACATAGTTGTTTTTTAAGATATGAGTAGAATTTTTTTGGCCCATGGTTAAGAAGATCGCTCTCATATGCAATGCGAGCTGATTTGTTCAGGTTTGCCAGCTTGTTGTTTATTTTTCTATAGTCGTCGTATATGGTGTCAAGTCCGGTTAAAATATATCTTTTCCAAAGATAATGTTTTTTATTTAAGAGCATTCTCGTATCTTTTGATATCCATGGCTTGTCTAAAGCTCCACGTCGTCGTACTTGGATAATAGGCGTACACTCGTTAATTGCTTTCTTGATGGTGTCGGTGAAAATAACATATTGTGTGTTGAGGGAATCAAAGTCTTTCAGTTTTTCAGGTATTGAATTTTTCAAAAGCGAGTTTAATTTGTCGTAATCGGTTTTTTTATAATTCAATCGTATACGGTGAGTATTGACATCTTGCTCATTTGTTTGAAATTGCATTGAAAAAATCATACAGCTGTGATCGCTCTTCCCAATAGGAGCTTGGTGTTCAATGTTCGCTATGAGCGTTTCGTCGTTTGTTAAAATTAGGTCTAGTTAAAATTAGGTCTCATGAATATGAAAATATGATAACGTCTGGATATTTTTAATGCAAATTCAAAATATCCACGAATCATTTATCCACGATGATAGCTAGGTAACATGTCAGATAGTGTGCAGTTAAACGCAATCGGATATAGCCTGCTTGGGTTACGTGGGCGCATAAAAAATAAAGCCCCACGTCCACTAGACGCGCTGGCCGTAGGATCACTACATTTCCCCGGGAAAGTGTCGAAATCTCGGGAAATCCAAAAAAATATAACATGGCACGTAATATTTAACCGAATGTGGTTAAGCGTTTTAATCCGTAAAAGTTGTTTTACTTTAATACATTTTTGACAGATTTACAAGCAAATAACTTGAATATACGAATTTATAAACAAGCATAAATTAATATAAAGTAAGGTCTGAATCAGGTAATGTAGGTATTAGCAACTTGGTCTTTAGTTTCTAGAAGACCAATATCAAATGAAAATATCCATGGCGTGTTACTGTCGGTGATGCAGTGCTCTAAACTTTCAGACAGTTTGAATTAATAAAGCACAAGTGCTTTGTTGTCACAAGTCATTTCTTCAATCACAAATTTCATAATTTTATTATTGACTTTGTAGATATTTAATGGAAATGATGCAGTCAGATGCGGGATTGGTGACCAAAAATCTCGAAATCTCGAGCTTCACCTTGTTTTGCACGTTAACAGGTTTACACTTAAAGTCAAATCGTAAATATGACCCCCAAGTCCAATACCTTTCCTTTAATTCCATTTTTAATTCTGCAGTTTTACATAAAAAAAACCGGCTGAAAATGTCCGGTACTTATCTGATAGCAGTGTTTGTTCTATCAAGTCCACTTTTGTAAACTCCAAACCTTATGAGTACCAGCTCACAAAAAAGCATAGAAAATGATCATTGTGAACCTGTTAAGTTGTTGGGTTCTGTATTCTAGTACGAATTGGCATTAACTATCAACGTTATCGAAAATTATCGGATGCACGCACTGCTCATGCCGGTGGAGCAGTCTATGGGTATGAAGGATATAAAGCGATAGTTTTTGATGACGAATATCGTTTGTCAAAGTCGTACTTATGGTACTGGTTGTGTTTGCAGTCGATAATACTAAGGATGGGTAATGCCAGCGGGGACATCAAAATGGCTGATGACGATGAAGTGGTTGAGTGGTTGAGGTGTTCAGTTAACAAATTTTCCTAGAGTTATTTGCGTAAATTCTATATTCATATTGAAGACGATTTTCATTTTTTTTATGATTTTGTATTTTTGCATTTTTCAATGCTATTTTTATACTTATGGTAAATTTTAAATAGAAAAATATTGGAAAAATTAACTCAGCCACAAGTGAATTCTCAGAGGGGAATCGAACCCGCGACCTTTGGAAATCCGGTCCAATGCTCTAACCGCTGAGCTACCGAGACTTGCGAACCACCGTCGAAGTTCTCCAATACTTTTATATTTTTAATACGCTGTAGGCCAGCGTTGTTACATCAATGCTAGGAATATCCTTGCAAAGAAACATCTTTTCAGGTGTTTAACGATCGATTAAGATGCAACTGCCAATAATTTATGATTTTGTAATTTTTGTCCACGATTTTCATATTATTTTCCACTTTCTGGGGCAATTTTTGTCTTTATTTACAGAGGAAGTATGCATCTTAGATATCAGTATCATTTGATTTACTTGACTTGGAAAACAGTAAGTAACTTTTACAGCTCAAGAAGCTTTAAAAGTAGTACTTATTTGATATTAATTTCAAGTTAATAACGTTTCTAAGAAAATTAGTAAGTAAAGTGAATCCTCAATGTTCCGTTTGGACACTTATTAAACTTTTCTAAAAGGGAACCGTTAGTTAAGATGCGTTAGATAGTAAGATTTTTTTTATAATCGTGATCTTGAAACCGCGAAGGCGTTAGAAGTAAGTATTAATTTAGGAAATTTATTTAGTTTTTCGTACGGATGCCTGTTATAAGTTTATCTTACCCGGCGATGTAAGTACCTAAAGGTTTACACAAATTCAAGAACGAAGTTGGAAATGTTGGTACATTTTAGTTTTTAAGCGACTTAAAAAGAGAGGAGGTTCTAAATTCGTCGGGATCTTTTTTATTTTTTTTATTTATGTTACTCGATTACTCGATGACGGCTAGACCGACTTAAGTAATTCTTTTTTGTTTTCTTTCTTAAGTTAAGTAATTCTTCTTTCTTTTTTGTATTCTTAAGTAATTTATGCTCGTCTTAATGCATGTGATGAAGTGGAGCTGATGATGAAATACCAGGAGAACTACTCAATAATTAACGTCCCTGCAACGGGAACAGCAGCATTTTGTTAAAGGTGATGAGCAGTGACATAAGTTTATTTATTAGTGTAGGCACGAGACTTCTTCTACCTTTAGAAATTGAGAAATAAAAAACTGTTCATAAAGAACTCAATTTCTGAGGGAAAGCCGTAGGTACATTTTATGTTATAAACAGTGAGTTTTTAACAAGCAATTTCAGGGTCTATACATCAAAATATACAACTTTTACTGTAGTCTTACCTTAAATTGGGCTGTTTTTTGACATTTTGGTCGAATAAGTGTTAAACCTTTCCTTAGAAAAAAAGACTGTAACGTCACGAAATTTTTTGAGAACCGAACCCAATAAACTAAATCTTCAAGTTATTCAGGAAAATATTAATCGACGACATAATAAAGAAGAGCCAGCACTCCTAGCAATGTTTTGATGCGTCTCGTTGCGGTTCCGAGGCTAGTGAAAGCGTGACGTCATCACTCATGCTGCTTGCTATGCAGGCGGGCTGCTCGTTCCACTTGCCTGCTGCCGAGCGAGGCTTGATTGGACTCGGGCAGCCATATTCAATGCACAATATGAAGTCATATATATCTCAAAAAGTTACGGATTACAATATCACACATTTTGTATTTTAGGTTTGGTTTTATACGTTTTTGTCGTCAGTCATCCCGTGGCCTGTTGTAATTTTTTGTAGAGATAACTCTCTATTTGCTTATATCTCTTATTTTTTATGTGAAAAGGCAAAAATTGCCACAGAAAACATAATCATCCCATGAATTCGACGTAGGCAGCAACTTAAGTATATTAACTGCCTCAAATAATTCCCAAACTGAAACACGTTATAAATGTAAGGTGTTGTTTTCTAATTGTTTGACTAGATAACTTTGACAAGTATTTGAATTACTTATTCCTTTTTTATTTAATGAAATAAACATTCATATGCTGCACTAATTCGACAGTAGATACTTCTCTGTAAAGCGGTTATCAAAATGGGAATCAGAAATGATGTCTACAATACATTGGTTTCGAATATCGTCTATTTATTGTTGAAGTTTTTATAGGTTCGTAACACTACTCTGCATTACGTACTTACGTACCGCTAATTTTTTTCAATAATGTGTCGTAGGATAATTCGACGCATATTGCGAAAACACGGATAATTAGACAATGTTGACGACATTTCTCATTCTTACTAGGGTTTTTGCGAAAACACGAATTGTGTAGGTAATACTGAATATTCCTCACTCTGATTGCCTTGGGTTTGTTTATAAATCAAAAGTAACGGGACTCAACGCGACATTCATTATGTAGTACAGTCAAGTACAAAGACATGTATCCATTTGAAGTTACAAAAACATGTAGCGATTAATGATGTTATCATTGTTTCTTACAAATACTTCTAAACACGATTTAAGTCAGATTTATGTTTTAATATATTGTGCCAAATTAATGTACACAGCCAAAATTACACTGTCATGTGTAGATTCAGATACAAATTGATATATGTATACAGACCTGATATTCTGTTCTCAAATTTTAGAATAGTGCGGGCATACTTGTTTTCTCTCTTTCATTTCGTGCATGACGTAATAATTGCCATGTCATTTGTTTATCAATATGGACTTACGAATTATTTTCGATTCACATTTTTACAATAGGTAAGATTCAGATAGACCGAATAGCGCTCATACAAAGTTTAAAGAAAAAGTTATATTTTGTTATATATAAAAAATAATATAAATATAAAAGAAATAAAAAACTAAAATAATAAAAACAGGAATATTATAGTTAAATCAAAGTTATTTAGAATAGGAATAAATTGTTAATTAAAATAACAATAAAAACAACTCGGTAAATGTTGACATTGACATGAGGTACAAGACACAGACAATTTAAAAATAAAGGTTGTGGTCACGTTCTGTAATCCTATCATAGGTTGTGAAATCTGACCCAGCCTAAATATTTTTTTTTTTGTAGCAAATAGTTTAATCTAATTGTTATTGTTTTTTATGATTCAAGGACCTAAAATAATATAATAAACCCAAAATGGAGTATTATAATTAATTCAAAGGTATTTATGTTACAAAAACATGTACCCATTTTAAGAAGAATATAGGTATAGTTCGTTAAAATGACATGACACATGATATATGACGGATATTATATGTTCACTTTATGTGTTTAAAATCTTGATTTTTGCTTGTTTTTATGTCTATGATATTAAACCTCAATGCTGCAGAGTAAAACTAGAAACCAATCAGAATATGGTTGGCTAGCAAGCAAGCAAATGAAGTTAATCAGAGTTTTGAATATTCAATGTTTTCACAAGACTCCTTAGTAAGATTGAAGAATTCGTCACCATTGTCTAATTATAACTGTTTTCGCAATATCCATAGGATTTCCGCGTAAACTCGATTTATCTTGTTATACTACGACATATGCAATATTTATAAAATGGATAGTAACTAACAACGCTAATCGCGTAACAGAATGAAAATTATAAACACTCATATCTAAACGTTGTTGGTACAAATGGTCACGGCATGTAATGTGACAATAAGAGTTTACATCCGTGCCACTATTCTTATACAAAAATTCCAAGAAAATATATGCATCGGTTTGGGCGAGAAAATATTGTGAAAACCTTAACATCAATTTTAACTTATTATGTTTTCCTTGTAAGCCGCTACTTCTTAACATAACATTTCCCTCTCTTGACCTTTTAGGAAAAAAGAGGGGTTACAGAAAATAAGAGGGAAGTATTATTCTGTTTAGTATAATATTAAGCTGATCCCTCTGCCTATTGCATTCGTGCCTGACGTTAATTTAAGATTAATTGTGACTTTACTACAATTAATAATTTTCATTACTCTACAAGACGTTGGCGGGATTCTAATGTACGTAAGAAACGTAAGAAACCATAATTAAAAAAATATATATGTAGAGACATTGTATTAAGAATGTTGTATGTCAGCGGTTTTGTATAATTGTGTGTCGTATGACCGAGGAGTCGTGACAGTACCTGCCACTGCGAACTGGGAACTGGCTGACTCGTGTGAATGTGTATTAGTATTTGGGAAATATGACGTAAAATAAATTCGTAGTTTGATTGGCAATTTCGATTTTTGATTGAAGGTTAGTGGCTTTGAGTGAAGGTAGTAACTCCCAGATAGTGTAGGATCATCACACTAACATATAGGAAAGTTATTGAGTAAAAAAGTAGATTCAGAATTAAATTTTAATAGAACATTACATTGCATATCAGGAACACGACTTATAACATTGATATATATATCCGAGTATACTTACTCTAATATAATAAGGATCAAGAGTTTGATTGCACAAATGCGCAAAATTCTGGTACTACTACTGGTCTGGAAGCGATTGCGATAAAAAGAAGGATGACGGGAAAGAAGGCAATATGCTATCTTTTATAATGGTATCATATTAAATGGAAAATATGCCTTAAATCATAGGTAACAAACTTGACGAATTAACAGTTACACTATACTAATAAAACAATACCGTGACTGACTGCCAGACAACGCAGTTACTGCGATAAATCATCATCATTTCACATGAAATTCACAGAAATAAATCATCATCATCGATAGAGGAAGGCAACCCGTTTCATTTATCACAAGAAAATGTTCACCCAGCATTCAAGCAGAGAGTCGTGACAGAGGCCATCATGACAGGAGTTTAAAGGCATTTATTCCATTTATTTCAAATAATAGTTTAATTACAAAAAAAAAATAGTTAATGTTATCAAACGAACACCTACGTAGCTATGTATTTTTCTATTGATCTTGGCTTTGAAGAGCATGCGGCGTGTCTCGCCTTGACCTGCTTATACTTGTACGAACTAAAAGTAACCAAACTTTGTTCGGATCATCTTACAATAGTATAATAATTACCAAACTAATACCAATTAAATATATAATAATACAAAAGTAAAAAGTTCAAAGAATTACCAAATAGATAATGAATCAGTCACGTGGATATTTTCCCAATTCCAATTAGTGTCGGCATAAGGTTTGGTGGATTTAAAAACTTTTGATAAAAAAAATCGATATCAAAAAGTAAAAAATCTATCTTTTGGAGTCGGTGCCAGCCAAGGCATTCTACATTGCATTTATATTAACTATACCGACTCCAAAAGTTTTATTTTTTTACTTTTTGAAGTCGGTTTTAATGCTTTTATAAAAAGTTTTTTATTTCACATATTTTAGTTACCTTAAGTGCCGTTCTTACAATAAAAATCAGCCCATACACAACAATGATGTCATCTAAGTAAACGACTACTTGTCAAAAGGTAAATTATATTTTTAGGATTATAAAACACTACTAGCCGGATCTTGAACTAAGTTCTTTATAAAAAAAATATTTTTAATATCGGTTGACAACTGACGACGTCATATTAAAAAATAAATAAAAAAATGTACAGACGACTTGAGAACCTCCTCCTTTTTTTGAAGTCGGTTTAAAAGAATTTGTATTGACTTCATGTACTTGCAAATATGTACGTAATTTCTCATCCTTCAATAATGTCCCTTTCCCTGATATGCACACTAAATATTGCTATTGCTCTCGCACCCACGCGAGAGAGTGAGTGAAATCAATAAGATTGAACGAGCAATGAACGAGAAATGAACAACGAATGAACAATATGTTATCCAATAGGATGACATATTGTTTTTTCCTTCAAATCTCTCCGCTGTACGATCCACATGCGCTGATCAATAAAATTGATAATAAACGTATCCGCCTAGCTAATTAACTTTAAAATAACGTATTAAATAACTAATTGTGTACCTACAAATGAAAATCTAGGTGCTTTCCCCAAATAAACTGTATCAAGCAAAACCGTCAGGCTGAGTTGATCCAGAGATCTCTGAGACGTCACCATCATCAGCAAATCAAGTAAGTGTGCATGTCTTTTCTTCCTGAACGAGCTGTGATTGCATCCTTTGTTTCTCATCTTGTATCTCAGTATTCCCGTCCTATGTTCTACGTGTTTACAAGTACATGAAATAATACTTCGTTTTCACGATAGAAACCGCTCCATACAGTCCACTTAAAATTTAGATAACCAACAACGTTACAAACGTACAATCAGAAACCTTCTAGTCGACGTAGAATATTTTTGAAAACCTTTATTTGGAAAATAATAGGGTTAAATAAATATTTATTATCAAGTGAAATACCTAATAATGTTCTACTACTTTTTGTGACATACTTAAACGTTTTCTATTATGTTCTTTTTCAAAATATCACGCCCTAAAAGCTCTTCTGTCATTATCACGCCCTAAAATGCTCTTCTGGCCATATCACGTCCTAAAAAGTTCCCCGACTAGAAATGATACTGCCCAGCAGTGTAAACTCTGAAATTGTGAAACAAGTCTGATATCTTAGGCACGTCTGTACGTTTAGGCAAAAGCTCGCCTTTCCATAGCATATTGCCAAGCGTATTGCTTAACCAAAGCTTAGACGACTGCACACAAGCATAACAAGTACCTATGCCGCAAAGATACTCCTTCAACCGTCATCGTCATCAGCCATTTTTATTGTCCTCACTGCTGGGGAAATGGCCTTCCTTATGGATGGATAAGGAGGAAGGGACCATGACCCACCACGCGGGCCTAATGCGTTTTAACGACTGCAAATGCAGCCGGGACCAACGACTTGTCTTCTGAAGCACGGAGGACTTCGAGATTAAGAAAGTTTTGGTCACCCATCCCGTGACCGACCAATGTGAAGGTTGCTTAACCTCAACAACCACAGGCCGAGCGCGTGAACCACAGCGCCACCGATCTCTTCGTTCACTCGTTCAACCGATAACCAATTAATGTAGTGAAAGTTACCTTAATAAAGTAGGTACCTAAGGCGACAAAGCCATGCCCGTTTGCAGCTAAATTAGGACCTATGATATAAAATGAAATTATCATTATTTAAAAAAAAAATATAAGCATTTTCGAATCGTCAGTGTTCTACCATGCATTAAAGATTGTGTTTTTTTTTAATCGATGACTATATGATTCGAGCAACATCATGAATAGTATTCGAGAAATTCAAAGAAGTGATTAATTATTTTTAAAGAATGTCGCTTATGATAACATATATACAACTTAATTGAAGATTTTGTTTTATTTAATATGTATTTTTGTTCTCTCTGCGTTTCAGCAGCAGACAACAAACTAATTTGCATGTTCGAAGATTAAACATTTTCATTATTAGAAATTCTACCTTTCATCCTGTCCCTAAATAGATAGAAAACTATACAGTCTCGGTTATTATAATTGCTTTCTAGATTCATAAAAGGAAACTCTACATTATACCTTATTATTAATATTTGTATCTGTGCTTTTGATTAGGATCTTATTAGTACTTGAATGTGCTTAAATGTAATTAAGCTTTGGCCGATAAGATAATTTACTTATTGTGTAATAGTATACTCGTCATAAAAAAAATAAATCATTTCTTTTGGATTGACCTATCGAATGATTGTATTGAACGTATAAATGATTTGAACACATGACCTCTTTTTTTTCGAGACTGGGCAAGTATTTCACCACCATCTTGTTTGGCAACAGGATGTGGCCTAGGATGTTACTTATACTTGCCCAGGAAATGCCTATTCACTCTCGTCCTGAAGAAGCCAGGGTTGTAGGAATCGAGAAACACATATGAGCGGCGGCGCATTCCATTTCTAAGCGGTTCGCATAATAAATGCACTCTAGGTAAGATGTCCCAACCACTGCACCATACAGGTCGTCTAAAAATGCGAAATTTCTTTTGGATAGATCTATTTTAAAGAAAAATAACTTTGTAAATGGTATTTGTTTGAGACTTAAGCTATGATATTTGTTTAAAAAAGTAATACATAGTGGCAGAAATTGAATCATAGGTATTTCTGAATTAAGGCAAGGAGAAATCAGTAAAAAAATCTCTATTTTCTTAAATCGTTGTTAATGAAAATAAGACGTCAAAGAGTAGCAAACCGCGAGGTTGTATTTAAATAAAACTACTGAAAGTATATTCTCTAAACACAAGAAGTATAATATTAAACCGATAAAAAGAAAAAAAAACACAAACAAAACATTTCAAGACTTCTACTATTTCATCATCTCGAAATGTCAATACTAACGGATTCAATACAGAAGCAATAAATAAAAAGCTGTTTATCTAACCGATTAGCCATCATCAGTAAGTTAGTTACATATCGTATAGTTGATTCGAAGCAATAAAAGCTACAACACCTGAGCTGAGACATTTTTAATTATCGAAAGTAAACATGCCGGAATCCGTTACGGGACTTCATAAATGTAAATTGGAGGCGCATCCCGTTTAGCAGGGTGGGGCGGGTTAACCCCCCACCCGCCCGGGAACGGGGCGACGACTGCGGAGGTACTCGGTATCACTGCTCTATGGATACTATTTAGCTATGCTCGAATTTCGAACACAATATTTTGAGTCTATGGTTAGTTTCAACATCGTATAATTTTTACTGATAGAAAAACTGTTATAAATTCTTAGTATGTAAGTATAAAAATTAAATATATGTTGTTTGAAAAAAAAAAACGGGGTGATGACTTTGTCTTTTCAAAGTGATATTGCAACCTACATCGCAGATACAATTCGGTACTGTCTGTGCAAGGTTGAAGGCATGAAAAGGTAAATATTTTTGGTATTAATAACATTTTTATGATAAATTAATGTTTAAATAAATAATTATTTTATTCAATAAATTTCGCGAAATCTCGGAAACTAGTCTAACTATAAACTTAAAGCTAGTCATAGAATAGCTGGGGCACAAATTTGAATTGCTCGTAGGACTCCAAAACAGTATAATAGCTATCTAATTATCATCATCTTCAAAATCGTCAGCGGTTAGACACTGGTAGCGCACATCGCGTGTTATTGGTTCCGACTGAACAAGAGGAATTGCATTGGACGCTGTTGCATTTAAGTCCCTATTGCAACTTCCACTATATTGTCATGAACATTCTCTGTGACAGAATATACTGTCTTCACGGTGCTCGGCCCTCAGTCTTTTCTGTTTTGCCACAATACTTTCTTGAGTCCAAGCATACGAAGAAACCACTTTTTTAATCACTTGACTTGACTAATCGTTAATAAACGTTAATCCTGTAAATCGAACATGAATATTCAGGCGATTGCATTCTATGACTGAGGTTATCACACTTTTTAGAATTTCACAGATAGAATGCGGTCACGCGTTTGGCACAAATCATGCTTTTCTTGTTGGAGATTATGTGAAACAAATCTATATACATTAATTCCGTTATAATCGTTTAAATCTCTCTTAAGTCTGAAATCATCAGAACAAATTGTAGAATCAGCTATGAGGCCTGTGAGTGAGGTTATGGCACCGCATAGTTACATGCCTTTGATTTCGACGCTCATATTTTGGGATAGAATGATTGCCAACATTTTTACAGCCTAAGACACAGCAAATCTGCATTTTCTTAGCAATTAGACTAGCAGAAAACAGATTGAAAAAATGCAAAAGAGTACAAGAGCGTCCCCTGACGGCGATTAAACACAGTTTTACCTCCTATTACTGCACTGTTTAATCCATTTCATAGTTGACAGCTGCTATAATTATTAATGTCCTCCATATAAAGTTTTCAGAACGATGAAGATTTGGCATACGTTTTTATGCAAATGGTGGTACCTAATAACTTATTATATTAGCCATAAAACATCTTTTTTGACTATTATTAAAGTTGTTTCAGTTATGCAGTGTTATAGTTTGTTTGACAGCAGTCATAGTAATATTAAAGTAATGTTGATTAAAGAATTTGAATGAATTGATGGGGATATTACTTTGACATTGTTCGACAGTTTGTAGTAGGGTCTACCAGTTGGATAGCTATATTTTTTGTACAAATGAGGATAACTACGGGAAGAACAGAAAGCTACGTTTAGTCGCGAAAATGTATTTTATCGAAAGGGGGATGCCCCTTAAAAAATATGGATGATATTTTAAATAGGGGAATGGAAAAATGTCCGTGCGAAGAGAGTCGCTAGCAGTTGCTAATAAAAGACGAATTCTCTCCGAATACGTAAATAGGTAATTAGGTGGGATTTTATGGCCAGTCTGAGGACACCTCAAACAAAGTTAGTTACAATTAATTAGCTGTAGTTTACTACCAGAACACATTGTTGTAAACTCTCGCCTGTTAAATTAGCCTTTATACCGTTGGCTTAAGAGAGGGTTTTGGTTGAATGACAAAGTAAATAATTTATCAAGTAGGTAGATTCATAATTTAAGATATTTAGGTTAAAATTATTGTCGTTGTATTTTCGTATGATTATTTATATTTATTTGCGCTATAATATTTTGATTCGTTTCCTAAATTACGTTTTTACTTAAATAACATGATATATAAATAGACAGAGTAGTTGGACCACCTGCCCCGAACGGAATAAAATCATGTGTATATGTACGCTTTTCAGAAAATAACTGACCAGATTGAAAGAAAGAAATTAACTAAGTATTGTAACTGCGGAAAGTCTCTAATTTCGAAAATTGTAGTGTTAAACCCACGCAGTCATAATTATTACAAATATTAAAAAGCTTGAACTTCAGTAAAAAGGATAATTATTCATGTTTCAGAAATGTAAACCAGGTATAAGACGCGATGGAAAAAAACCTTGCAATCCTTCGTTCTCCGCAGATATTCCTCGCGATTTATGTCTATCAACCGGGCTTACTACGCTACGGGTCGCTAAAGATGATATTTTTTTCTCTTGAAACTCCAAGTCTTTACTGTTTTCTTGATATTATATTAAAAAGGGAAATTATAAGTTCTTTGAGTACCAAAATGCATAACCATATTTTGTGATTTACAGTCGTTTTTTTATAAAAAATTAAAATGAGTTATTTTGATATTATTGCTTAATTTATTTATTTATTTCAAAATCCACAGCTCTAAATTAAAACTTAACAAAACTTAAATACTACACATACAGCAAATAACGGATTTTACATTTGTTAACTAAATAAAATTATAGGTAAGAGGAGACGCACACATGTAAAGAGTGTAGAAATTTTTAAGAATTTATGTTAATAGGCTAAGGTTAACATACATACATAAATAAATACATACATACATATATAAAATAAGTACAAACGTATATATATATATATAAATAGATAAATAACTACTTCAAGTGGAAAGAATGTTGCCAATGTTTTTTAAAAAAATGCTCAATCTTAACCCATAGGAGTCGTAGAACCGTAGGTACTGGTATTACATGCCATTATGATAATTAATTAACTACTGTGGTTGATTACAAATATATATGCACCTGAGATACAGTGTAAACAAGTTCAGGTGCAGATGTCAATTTCCAGATCTAAGATGTAGGTACTTAAGAAATAGTTATTTGTTATGTAAGGCTGGAAAGTTGGTAATTTAGCGGCGAGTTACCTCTATTGCAAGCTGAGCAAGTGAAGGATTCTAGGATTGATTCTAGGGTTCAAAGATTGAATCCTTAGAGACGCGAGGATTTCAAAGGTACAAGACGCTAAAAACTTTTCTGCCTAGCGCAACACATACTTTTTCACCTCACAACAGCGAGGAACATTTTATGGTTGTTTCCGCGGTCAACTTCCGGTAAAAAATTATTTAAACATAAGGTTTAATCTAAATATACCTTATTCTCGTTGTCTTAATGATATAAAAAACTAAAATAATAAAAAAGGGAGTATTATAGTAAATTCAAAGTTATTTTATGTAGGAATATATTGTTACTTATTAATAAGAATAAAAACGATTCCGTAAATGTTGACACTGACATGAGGTAAAAGGTACAAGACAAAGACAATAAAAAAAAAATATGTCAAGTTCCGAAATCCAATCATATGTTGTGAAATCTCACCCAGCCTAATATAAAATTCTTATAACAAATAGTTTAATCTTATTGTTATTGTACTTATGGTAAATTTTAAATAGAAAAATATTGGAAAAAATTAACTCGGCCACAAGTGAATTCTCAGGCTGGAATCGAACCAGCGACCTTTGGAAATCCGGTCCAATGCTTGGATTGGATTTGACCGCATTGGACCGGATTTCCAAAGGTCGCTGGTTCGATTCCAGCCTGAGAATTCACTTGTGGCCGAGTTAATTTTTTCCAATATTTTTCTATTTAAAATTTACCATAAGTATAAAAATAGCATTGAAAAATGCAAAAATTACAAAATCATAAATTATTGTTATTGTTTTTATAATTCAATGAACTAAAATAATATAATAAAACCAACACGGAGTATTATAATTTATACAAAGCTATTTAAAATAAGAATAAAATGTAACAAAAAAGTCAATAGTGCGATTCGGAACGCATTATGACATATTTTTTGGTATTAAATTAAAAAAGTACTTTACCGCGCTAGGCCGCAAAAAGCGATTTTCTACGCTGAAACTGAAAGATTCTCCTTTTTAGAGCGTGTGAAGTGAAAAGAAAATTTATCTATATTTCTGTAGGAATAATGTGTCAAAATTATTATTATTAATTATTATATTATAGAATAAGATTTTCGCAAGTTTACAGCTGAATATTTGAACAAGTAAAATACAGTATCAAATAGCTAAACAGAAAAGAAGGAAAATTACAAAAAAAAATATCCTAACGATCTCCAAGTCCCCGTAGATGAAAAAAGAGATATTCCAATCAGGTTTTTGTTTTGATTCCCTTCCTGAATATTTTACTCGATTATTCGCTCTGAATACCGATACCTTTAATAACGTATTCGATACAGTTCTGATATATTATATGAAACGATTCTTTCTCAAAACTAAACATGTTAAATCTATTAACTTATACTGTAATACTTAGCGGTCGCCTGCGGTTTCACCCGCGTGGTTTCCGGTCCCGTGGGAACATCTGGATAAAAAGTATCCTATGTTAAATCAAGGCTATCTACTCTGTGCCTAATTTATCCAAATCCATTGAGCAATTTTAACGTGAAAGTACCAAACAAATAAACAAACAAACAGACTGACATACTTTCGCATTTATAATAATAGTAGGATGTGCCTTATTTTCTTAACCGCTATCAGGTAAAGAATGGTACTAACTAACTAAATTAATAAATACAATATAAAATAATAATTAAAGATATTGCCATATAACACACATTATCTAGCCCAATGTGATTTTCAAACTTGTGTTATGGATACTAGATGACATACAAACATACGTAATAATTACATGCTTTTTTGCTAATGCATACTATATACCAGTACCTACATTTCGAACACCCAGACCAAGACAAATAGACATGTCGATGCACTCAAATATTTGTCTTGTCCGGGAATCGTACCCGGGACCTCCTCCTACTTACCCTTGCGCTTAACAGGTCGTCAATAATTGTTAATTGAACTTTTTGAATTGTAAATTATGTTTTCTAGTAAATTTCATTACCTTTTTGAAAAAGCCTGGAAGACTAGATTTAGTAATTATATTTATTGGAAAAATTGTACTTAATAATAGTAAATTTAAGGATTTTAACTACTGCTAACTCACCAGTTCATCGATCAATAAAATCAACAAAGATTTCGTTTTAGTTTGGTGCTAATTATTTGAGTCAAGGTAAACCGTAACTAGCTTAGAATGTGCGAATGTTAGTTACATTTTACTATAGGTAGGTATAATAAGTTCGTACGGCTTATGTTTTTTTTTTTCAAATAATTATATTTTTGTTGATACTATATTACTTACAGATATCAGATGGAACAAAGGTATCATAAACACGGATAATTTTATACTTGTACTTATACATAAGTACTTGCATAGCTTTCAGTTTTATTTAATCAATGCATAGATCAAGGTACTTTTCCCCATTTAATGAAATATAGTAAGCTTTAAATCAGGTGACAAAAGTGACCCCACAAATTTTAGACCGATATCAGTCTTACCGGCACTTAGTAAAATTTTTACTATACTATATATATACTATATATATATAGCTATATACAATAAATAATATACCTACTCTCAATTATTAGACTATTTCACAATACCTACATCAAATCCATGTGTGTGTCTACAGCTTCCTCATAAGACATAGAGAAATTCTAAGCATGCCATATTTTAGTGCATATTAGGAGCAATAAAAACGTGTCAGTGATATTTTAGGTGCAACCATAACTTCGTTACTAGGAGTTTTTTTTTGTGTGTTAGCTGGAGAAACGTGTCCCCAGCTGACACATGCCGTTTTAGGGCAAACCAGTGAGGTTAGGGCTTTAGACTATAGTCAGGAATTTAGTGCACAATACGAGCAATGAGAACCAAAAAAACTAACCGTCACACTCAAATACTGTTGAAACTACGATCATTAAAGTGTGTGTTAGCTGGAGACCCGTGTCTCTGGCTTACACACACCTGTATCTTTTTCTCGTTCTCAAAGATATTTAAATACTTCAGGCTATCACTATTTGACATTTGAAAGGGATTGTGATCGGGACGCGTTTTGAAAGGTATGGAATAAACGAAATTGAACTGTCTAAGCAAATGTGGCAGAGAAAATAACACAATCACAATAACTCTGAAAGGGATTGTGATAGATTTTGAAATTAGACAATTAGGGGGCAGTTTCCATAGTAATTTCACTCTAAAATTTGGATAAGTCGCTTGCCATACAAAATCGATCGATATTATTGATATTATTATTATTATTATTGATATTTGATGCTGGAAGGGGGTTTTATGGGTTACGTAGGGGGTCGAAAAATACCTTATTTTTGTGCTACGATGCACCGTTTCCGAGATATATAAAAAAATATAGAAGAGCAGCGGAGGACTTCGATACTGTTTTTATATTCAGCAATTATATTATTATTTTACAATATTTTTAAATATTTATTTGACATGGCAATTGTTCATATCTACGCACGACGGGCTCTCTTGCTTAATTTTATTAAAAACAAAACCAGCCAGCAACGGCGGTGTTGCGGCCTCCTTGTAGTGCGGAGACATGTATGATCTCCACAGTACTTAAGGTACCTCTAGATTAGATTAGGTTAGAACTGTGACAAAAAGAGGCGCGAATCGAGCTAGAAAAGCAAGTGTGACAGAATTTCAGAGACGACAGTTTTTTTTTATAAAAGTACTAAAATACGAATATGTAACCCCTTTTGCAACACCTGGATCGCGAGTCCCGGATTATTTTATAATAAGTACCATAATGCTAAAGTCGTTGTTTCCACACTATGTTATCGACTAATTTTGCATTTCCGAAATTTTTGGAATCCTGGAATTAATATAAAAAAAAACAAAATGTTTTAAGATGCTGCTTCCACAATTTTTCAGCCAAAAATTAACTTTATCTGATCACTGGTTATGGTGAATATTAATAAAATTTTTGACTTTTTTTGATACTCTAACTTATACGGTTACAGTGATTCAAAACGTGTAACGTGTCTCCAGCTTACACATGCTTATCGGTTCGTAGCTTAAAAACTATTCGAGCTAGAGATTAGAAAAATTTGGAGCTAACTGCTCCAATTCGACTCAAAAATTTGAGGTATATAAACATAATCCTACCTCAAATAATTACGAAGATACAGGTGTGTGTAAGCCAGAGACACGGGTCTCCAGCTAACACACACTTTAATGATCGTAGTTTCAACAGTATTTGAGTGTGACGGTTAGTTTTTTTGGTTCTCATTGCTCCTAATATTGTGCACTAAATTTCTGACTATAGTCTAAAGCCCTAACCTCACTGGTTTGCCTTAAAACGGCATGTGTCAGCTGGGGACACGTTTCTCCAGCTAACACACAAAAAAAACTCCTAGTAACGAAGTTATGGTTGCACCTAAAATATCACTGACACGCTTTGATTGCTCCTAATATGCACAAAAAAATGGCATGCTTAGAATTTCTCTATGTCTTATGAGGAAGCTGTAGACACACACATATCAAATCATTCATAATAATCAGTTCAGCATTTTTAAAGATAAAAATACTACTGATGCTGGAATTGCACTCCTCAAACATATTTTTGAGACTTGGGCGGGCAAGCAAGATGTGATTGGTATATTCTGTGACCTGTCTAAAGATTTCGATTGCATTAATTAATCACGTTACACTTTTAAAGAAACTAGAACATTATGGTGTCTCTAAAAATCAGTTAGCCTTTTGCAGTCATACTTGTACAATAGAAATCAAAAAGTAATTATCAATAATACTGCTTCTACTGGAGGGTTCCCAAAGCTTCAATATTGGGCCTTCTGCTGTTTTTAACCGACTTCAAAAAAAGAGGAGGTTCTCAATTCGGTTAGTATAATTTTTTTTTAATATTTTTTTATGTATGTACACCGATTACGCCAAAGATTTCTGAACCGATTTCCATGATTCTTTTTTTGTTCGATGCAGAATAGTTGCCAATTGGTCCCATAAAAATTTGGTTTTGTTTGACCCAGTACTTTTTATGTTATGAGCATTTTATATATTTCATTTCATTGTTGACTTGGGACGATGTAGTATTTACGATAATTTTGTTTATAATGTACATGAAACCTTATCTAATCTAGAAAAAACCTGCTGTAGTTTATAAAACAGCCTATTACAGACACTAAAAAGTAAAAAAAATATATATTAACGATCTTCCTTACTACGCGAGTAATGAATGTGAGACAGTACTATTTGCAGAATAAGACAACTTTATTTTTTTTAAATTGACAGAGGAAACAGTTGCTCTGACGAAGTATATAGCGCTCTCTCTCTCTCAAGTCTCACATTGGTTCAACAGTAATAATTTGTCTCTTATTTGATAGAATCACGCGTTACTTGGCGGAATTCCATATCTTAATTAAGCGACATATTTTCCGTTTTCTACTAAAATTTGTCTCTTAACCCTACTACAATTAAGTTTCTAAAATTCTCATTACCTAATGTAGGGCAGGTCAATATGCATATCCATTTGAATTGGGATGTAGTAGAGTTAGTTGAGAGTACAAAATTTCTTGGCATTACATTAGATTTAATACTACAATGGGATCCACATATTGAAGCCTTGTCGAGTAGACTTAGTTCTGCGGCTTTCGCAATAAGGAAAATAAGGCTCTTGACTGATATTGACACGGCAACTAACATAAAACATAATTATTGTAATTGTATAAAAGGAAAATATTCTAATAAAAAATATGAGAAAATTTACTTCATATATTAAATACCTATTTTTCAAGATTGTAGATTTGTGTTTGGCAAGGACATGTTCCATTGTAAATGTTGTTGTTTCTATTAAAGCTGACAAGTTTTCCGTTCGTTTTTTCCGCGGCCGTTCTTCTTATCAGTTATATGATGTGCTGAATGGCTAGTAGGGGAAAAAAAATTACTATTCGAGAGCATTAACTATAAGTCTATTTAAATAAATATCTTTGACTTTGAATATCACAAAGATAAAATCATAACCATGTATAAGCATGGTCATCATTACCACTGTACCATCGAGTTATAAAATTATTATAAAAACGTAAACCTATACATACGCAGAAACGGACGATATTTTTTTTAAATTTTCATCAAAATACGAAAACTATGCGGCCTAAAAAATTATTGAGAACGTTATTTCATAAATGATACTCCAGATGCCCTAGTAGCCCCATTTTGAATTTTTAAGACACCCTTTCAGTCCCTGTTGGATTTTTTTACCCTCTTATTTGCAAAATAGTTGGGCAAACGTCATCTAAAACTATTCCAAATTTAAAGTTAATAGCATTAGGTAGTAGTTCCAAGCTGTGACAGACTGAGCCACACACAACACACCATAAGGGTTCCTATTTACCATTTTGGTACGGAACCCTAAAAAAGAATCTCCGAGACCTTTATATTTTAAAAAATGCTGCTAAATTAAGCTCTCGCGCCAAAAATCTTAGTGTTCTAAGATCACAGTTACTGTGATCTTTTGCTGAAGTTTAAGTTTTTTGGTTCTGTGCAACTTAATTATTAATGTGGTCAAATAAATACTTAGTGAGTCTCGGACAAGAACTAATGTTTTTTCACATAGTTAACGTACTAATCAAATTTACTTTTGGTTCATTAAAACTTACGAATGATACCCCCTAAAATCATAATTGCTATACTTACATTGAATTTAACCTACTTCTTTTTAAGTAGGTTAAAATTATTTAAATAAATAAATAAATATAGCATATGATCTAAGCATGGACATGTTTTAGCAGAAAATTAACAAATAACAACACATAAATGGATTAATCACTTGTTTTATTCCATGAGTCAGAGGCAGTCAGAGCCTAGATTAGAGCTAGACTGCAGTAAAAAATTGGATGATTTGATGCCCTACCTATCACCTAGGTATTTAGGACATCAAACTCGATGTACAATGACCTCGGCGGGCGTTCGGCGTTCGCGCCAACCTTGCGCGCGACCGCGCCGCCCGACGCCCGCCATGCTGTATTCGAAATTAAAATTTTGAAATGACACGATTTGATCTTGCTTTGATGGGCAAGTGGAAAAGTATTAAACCTTTTATACGAGTAAGTGGATTATCTTAATTTGTTTAGAGAAAAATCTTTAATAAAAAAAAAACGACATCAAGATATAAAAAATAAGCCTTTTTGGGGTCGGTGCCAGCTAGTGTCTATAATATTTGGTGCCAGCCAAGCCAAGATAAAAATATAGAGGTACAATGTAGAATGAATGTAGACTTTTAATTTTTTAAAAAAGGAGGAGGTTCTCAAGTCGACTGTATATATATATTTTTATTTTTATTAAAACCGACTTTAAAAAGTTAAAAAATAAAACTTTTGGAGTCGGTGCCAGCCAAGGCAAGAAAAATAAATATATTGGTAATAGAAGTGCTATGTAGAATGCCTTGGCTGGCACCGACTTCAAAAGATTTATTATTTACTTTTTGAAGTTGGTTTAATTTTTTTATACTTAACATTTTTTTCAAGTAACAAAATTGTTAGTAATTCGAATTCATATACAATGACGTCATCTAGGTAACTCTTACGACAGCTATAGTAAGTATTATCAAGATTTCCTGAAAACCACTGAACTGATTTTAAAATTTCACAAAATGCGACCAAAACACCAACCCATTTCCCATTTCTTAATATATTTTTTTTCATTCTTGTAAACACATTGTTGCCTGGAAGAAATTGCTCTTTAGCGATAAGGCCGCCATTTGTACCACTCTTGTGCTGTCCATTTAAATTACCCAATGTATATTTAATGTATTTTTGGGTGTACAATAAAGAATATTTCATTCATTCATTCATTCAAGTTGAGAACAACTCTGTAATAACGTATGAATCATTTCAATCAGTTCAGCTGTCTCGTGTAATCGGTGAACATACATAAAAAATATACACGAAAGATACCTCCTTTTTTAAGTCGGTTAAAAAGAAGGTTACTTTTTATATCGTCAGTTAATATGTGGCAAGCGAAACTACTTGTACATCCATAGTTCCTGAAAATGTTTTGAAACTTCGGGAAATCTAAATACAACGTAAAATTACATTCAATTAAGACTGAAACATGTTAATTAAAAATGTGTTTAAATCCGTTAAGAGTTGTTTTATTTTTTATAACTTTTACTTGTTACCATAATATTATTTATTAAACATGAGTTACATTAACAAGAATGTTTCGTAGAAATATATAACAAGTGGAAATGGTGATCTCTGGCTATTGCGCAAATGCATCATTATAGTCTATCAAATCTAAGAAGTACCGTTTGAAGTTTTATATTTTATAAGCCGACATAACTTTGTACAGGCGTAACTCACACAATTAAAAAAAAAACTATGAATTATGAAGCTATTTCCATTTAATCACAAAATTTACAATTGTTCTTAATCACTTAATTAAACTTCAAATCAAATTAAGCCAAATGAACAATATACACTTATATCTTTTTTGTGTACGTACTTCGTTACAAAGTCACATCGTTACGTCCTTTCCCACAGTGTTGTGATATTTCGAATTCACTTACATACGAATAATCGAACTTTTTGATAACGAGCCACTGTTATACCAGCCGTATTTAAATATTTAATAATACTGAACTTTCAGCTGACATCCAACTTTCAATGAAAACCCAAACATGCGAGGTGCAACCTATGGTATGAAAAAATGACCCTACTTACTCCTTACTTCTACATTATTGAAGTCCTCCCCGTGGCCATGATTTAGCATAGCCGATCAGGAAGTCTTTAAATAGGCTTCGGACTCAGACCGCCCGGACCAAAGAAAACATGGTCAGGTGGGGCTTTTCGGCTGGTTCCGCGGAATGCCTTTGCGGTGCAGTCCAAACGATGGCCTACCTAACATCGTGCCCTGCGTGTCCTGAATTGCGCGCCGATCCATGCCATCCGACAAGGCTGTCAAAGTGGCTGAATTCTGGGCCTCAATACTTTAGTGTCTGCCATCGACACGCTAAGAGGAAGAATTGAAATTAGTATATAATATTTTTTTTCTTTATGAACGACGGGGAGACTTAGCCTTCATCATACCTGATGTTAAGTTTGATAAGGCTGAACATAAGAATTTTTATTAATCAGGCCAAACCATAGTATTTTCCATTTTATAGATTAGAACTGTTTATTAATGCTAAATATAGTGAGGCCACATTATGAAGTGTTAAATTTTAAGATTTGGCTACGACATAATGTAAGTACTCGTATATATCCGAACAACTATAATCGATTTATATCTTTAAATAAGTTAAATCGATATCTTGTATGATTCGAATAATATAGCTTTGTCCATCCTTATTTTTCCATCTTTCAAACGGTATTTTTTAGAATTGATAGACTATAATAGAGGAAATTACTTACATTAAATAGTACGTAATTATTAAGGCGCTACTCGGAAAAAGTATGGACTTTTTGATATAAAACTATAGCACGGTTACAGTTGTTACAAATCTGGTAATCTTATATATAAAATTCTCGTGTCACAGTTTTCGTTCCCATACTCCTCCGAAACGGCTTGACCGATTCTCATGAAATTTTGTGAGCGTATTGAGTAGGTCTGAGAATCGGCTACTATCTATTTTTTATTCCGAAATTCCACGGGAGCGAATCCCCGGGGCGCAGCTAGTAATATATATATTTCTTCATACCTTTATCTAGATTCGTCGTCGTCGTCGTCTCAGCCACATAACACCCACTGCTGGGTATAGGCCTCCCTCACTCAAGGATCCATCCAAAGATCAATTTTATTGGGTCCTTTCATAAGGGGGGTTTGCCATAATCGCCACGCTTGGCAGGCGGGTTGGCGATCGCAGTATGGCCAAGTTTGTAGGAGACGCTGCTGCCCGTCTCCTAAAGGCTGAGTCCCTTAGTCGCCTTTTACGACACCCACGGGATGAGAGTGGGTAGTGCTATTCTTAGCCGACACTACACAGCTATATCTCTCTATATTTTGCCTCAACACTTTTTCTTTTCGAAAAGACCTCTAAAAAATACGAAAATTCAAGATTATTCTTAAATGGGGTTACTTACACTATTGGAAATTGGTTTAATAAATGGACACCAATAATATTTAGGATCGTATAGAAGCATTTTTTGAAATCGCTGTACTATTTTAATACGAAGTGATTTTGTGTTTTTTTTGCCTTATCTGCAAAATCGGTCTCGCTCCCGTGCGCGTCGTTTTCTCATTGCTATTTCGCTTCAGCATATCTTTTTCGAGTATCGCCTTAACGTACTATTAGGCAAATACGTAAATACCTAAAAATATATACTTTCTGATTAAACTCAACATAAAGTGATGGAAAAAAATATATACAAAAATTATAAAACTGATGTTGAAATGTTGTTTGCCGAGTACACGCGCATCGTGTGCATAATATTAAAACTTTACAATTTGCTGTTGCTAACGAAATATTGGATGCGTATTTAAAGTTACATAATAGGTTGTTGACAAATGGGCCTGATGACAGATCAATATTATATCAAAATACAAGTATAGAAAAGGCAATGCGTAAATTTTAGACACATTTTTACGACAGTTTGGAATTATTATTAATTAAATATGTTGGCTGGGCAAGAACACTTGAAAAGTATGAAATTACTCAAAGTCTCATCTTATTCTCATTTTATAAAAAAATATCAAGATACCGTTTCGGAACACAACATTTAATATATAATTAATTTTCTTACGCGAGCATACAAAGTGCAAAATTGTGACGTTATAATTTTGCAGTCTTTTGTATTTACCGTTTTTAGGAGGGTTAAAATAGTAGATTGTATTACAAGGGAGCAAAATAATATTTGTGCGGCGAGGCCGAGGGCTATGATTTTTATTCAGAACGAAGCGAAGGATTCTAGAGTAAAATCCTGAGCGCAGTAAGGGATTCAAAAGAAAAGTCGTCCAAGAGAAAAATAGGGAAAAATATAGGAGTAATTGTATGACGTTATTAACTGCTATTTTTACTGTTTCAGAATTTCATATAGTGACAAAATAATTTAACATAGAATAGAACATTTTTTTTTACAAAATACAAATTACTAGCGGCCTCTCGCGGTTTCACCCGCGTGGTTTCCGTTCCCGTGAGAATATGGGGATAAAATGTATCCATGTTTATAACCAGGCTATCTACTATCTGTTTACCAAAATTCATCCAAATCCGTTCCCTAGTTTTGAAGCCAATACAAACAAACAAACAATCAAATCTATCCTCTTTATAATATTAGTATAGATAAAATCCGTTCCGATTACGAACAGAATTCTCTCGTTTCTTTTTTTCACTATGCGCGGGCGCGGGCCTCCCCGTGCGCCGCCGCATTGCCAATAATTGATACAACTTGCGTCCGATTTCTACGAACGATTCATGTTCCAAATTCAAAGCCTATTTCTCCTCGTTAAATCTTTGCTACAGAAAAGAGCTACTTTGCTCCCGCTTATCGAGGAACAAAATTACGTTATTCGAGTAGAAGGGTGAAAAAGAGATTTTTAAATTCTAATATTTCGGGGAGGTTTTAAACTATCGAAATAATACTTTAACCAATGTTTCTAACTTACTTGTACTATTAAGTATTCTGTGCTATTGTTGAGAAGTCATTATTACATAAAAAAGTGGTTTTGTATTTCCAAAGTTATTATTGAGGTAGCACATTATATTATAAATATTTTCACAGTTAATTAGCTAATAAAAATGTTTGACTTCGTGCACAAACCTAATCTGATATTTTGTATATTCCAACAATAAAGATTAAATCCTACTAATCCTATCCTACTTATATTATAAATGCGAAAGTAGGTATGTCTGTTTGTTTGTTACTCCTTCACGCAAAAACTACTGAGCCGATTTGGATGACATTTGGCGCAGAGATAGTGAGACAAGTTGCTTTTTCTAGTATATTTTCTTGTTTAGTATTTATCACATAAAAATAGCATCGTAAAATGCAAAATTAAAAAGTTATAGATAGAAATGGTTTTGAGGTTTCGAGTAAAAAAACATATACTTCTAATAAAATTTTACCAACTACGAGTTGAATCAGTAGTATTATCTATCAGTGCTTAATACGTACGAATAAATGCTTTGTTCTAGCTTTTATCTATCTCTCTTTGCTATTATAGTTATCACCAATCACCGCAAGTGTCATTTATGTATATAGAATAAGTATTAATGTATATTATCTTTTGTATAATAGTATCACTTTGTCACTTAAATATACGCACTAAGCATCTACATTACTAGTACTACGTACTGCCAGCAGCGTAATAAGTTAAACAAAACTGTCATTTTTTTTTAAATCGTCAAATCAATATCAAATGTCTTATACTTTATAATTTTAAAATTTTGCATTTTGAATGGTATTTTACATGATACAATATCATAGAAAAAAATATATTGGAATTTCACACACGTGAAATGAGTCGATTTTTTCCAGTCAGTTTTTTTTTAATTCATCAAACCTGAACCGGACACAGGTGTCCAGAGAACAATGGATTAACTATTGTGTCTCATAACCCGGGGTCTGAAAGGTAAAAACGTTTTGTCCGTTAAGATAACTATTGTTGCTGTTGACTGTACCTATGTTTCGGAGTGGCAGCGAGCTGTTTGCAACTTCGAGAACTAACTTCGACGGTGTTGTTTGACGTGTCACTTTGTCACGGCAATTGAAACTTGAAAATATCTTGCAATTTTTTAACACGTACTTACATTAAACTTAATTATAAGTCTGATGGGTCGAATGTATAATTATTGTTGTCGATTATAGAAGACCCTTTTAAATTTCCAATATTTTCGTATGATTAGTGTAGATATTGTTTTTGAATAAGTAGTAGCAATGGGCTGGGCCCCAATTTTCATGCATTAGAAAAACAGATTTTCAGAAAGATCAGAAAAAAGAGATCGAAGGAAAATTCATATTATTTTTGCTTGAAAATATTACCTATTTTTTCAAGTGATAGTTTAGTCAATATTAGTATTTTTGATGATGATGGGTTTTTATAATTCTTAGCTAATAATTTATGATGATAGGAAATATTGAGCTAGTCTTGTGCCCAAGAATTTCCTATGGTGTAAACAATTATTTATATGAATATTAAGTTTAACTGTGCTAAGATCGTGATCAAGTCTTACTGCAATGAAATCCATATCACCACTTTTATAATAGCTGTTACAATGATGTGTTGCAATGGTAAAAGTCAATCAAATCGAGCGGGTGACCTAGCAACAGTAGCGGCGCATAATGAGCCGCATACTGCTACAGAAACTGCCACATCGCTGACGTTTGCATCGCACATTCTACGTCACGTAACCCGCCACGCCAATTTGAGGACAAGACGATGCGCCTGCGACGCCGGGTGAGAAAGAGAGAGTGCGCACAGCCACACAGGTGTGCGTCGAGCCAGCCGGCCCATCAGCTGTTCGCCGCTCGTGCCCGTTGCGATGAATGCGTGCACCGCGGCCGGCGGCACTGAACCCAGTGGCCGTCGATTGCCGCAAGGGGACAGACGCGCACCCGCTCGTTTGCCCGACCGACTCTCTTTTCCCGCCCGCGTACTTTCGTATTCTCCGATGTGTCGGTGTGTGCATGTTAGTGGACCGTGTTGTCACTGACGCGCTGATCGCGAGCTCTTTGTCTAATTAGCAGGTAGGCAAATGCTTCACAAAATTTTTTCGTTCGCCGTATACGATCCGACCACTTTTGTGAAGGTTTTATTTTCTTTCGTACCTAATTGAATTTTATGTAGCTCGTGCACCGCGGTATGTGCACCTTATGACTTTTGAGGAGTTTAGAGGCGTTTATAGAACTATGAAGTTAGGAGACTGTATGAAACAGATGTAGCTATAAATAAAAACGTAAGCAACAAAGGTTACACTCAAACGCTGCGATAAAAAGGACCGAAACAGGTTTCCCATGGAAAGGCATCTGGCACGCACTAATTGATATAGCATCAACGACGGTTGTAATAAGTAACGACGCGACGAGTGGATCACTCCTGAAACATAATTATTCATGAAGAGTTTTAATTGTTTCGTAAACACCATTCTTGTGGCCGATTAAGAAATCGAGACAATACGTACAACATTATCGAGTTCGATTAAACTGCAATGAGATTTTTTGGAATTGATTCGTTGATTACCTTGAGTTTGGCGATTGTAGTTACCTTGACAAGGTCGCTTTTGGACTGCTCACGTTTTATAATATTGACCTCTATGGCGCTAGAAGTAGCTAGTTTCCATATGTTGCACAGAAGCGTCTGTGCAACATATGGAAACTATCTACTTGAAAAATTAATAGTTCGCCCTGTTAATAATCTCTCAAAGTGATTGATAAAGAGGGCAAACGGCAGAAGGAGAGAACGAGGGGAGGGGACAGAGTGACGCCCATGACGTAACCAAATGGTATGCGATTGGACAGACAAAGAAATTAGAATTAAGTGGAATACCTGCAGAGTTATTAAAATACTTGATGTATACCTGCACCACATAATATACGCTTTACATCATTATGCAAATGCAAACGTTACATTGATTAACTAGTTTATAGAGTAGATTGGATTGATCACCGGATATTGAGTGCCACAAGTGCATATCTACGTATTTTGTATAAACACTTCAGCAAAGTTCACGGAAATCCTTATCGGTTATCGGAAAAGATAAATGTATTAATTACGTGTAACTTGAATAATAAAGTGCCAAATATTTTTGACTGATAATTGCGAATTCAATATAGTCTAATTTCAAATGATTCAACCGATCAGATGTCTCAACAAATCGCGTTCCACTTGTGTAATTGTGTATTTAAATGTCAAGCAAATTTGAACTCTCTGGTTGCCAGTCAGACGCAACAGTAAAGGAGGAGGTTATATTCTGAACTTTAACTACATTGCAATAGAGTTGAAACCGAATAACGACTAATAATTTTGTGAAGATTTTACTCTTAATAAATTGTGAAAGCTTTTCATTGTTCTTTTTCACTATCAAAGTTATGAGATATTGTTAATCTGCTATGATATGATAAAGTTTTTCAAACGAATAGGGATTCGGTTTTATTTTTTTCGCAAAACGTTAATTATCAAAATATACCTTTTACAATTATATTCTGTCTTTTCTGTGTACTTGAAGCAGATTATATCTATTGTGAAGTTTGGGAAGCCCCTATATGGGGTCCGATTCAAATTGCTATCTCTTTCATTTGCGTGCTTTTTCGTATCTTTTGTCCTACTTGTCAATAGTCAATGTGTGCAGTCTGCGTCACAGATTTCAACGCAAATTACTATTTAATGAAGGTAACATATCTACTAAAAACATCGTTGCCTTTATGTTAATACGTCAATTAAAATAGTGTTTACGCAGAAAATGTAAATGAAAATCCAGTGTATTCTCGTCGATATACTGTAGTGTCACCATCAAAGTATTACGATATGGAGCCAAATTTAGTGTAAGCTATTTTTAAAACGAGCACCCGATACAAGATTTCAAACTAATTGCATAACCTTAAATTATCCAATAATTTTGACCTTTCGCTAATGTCTCTAATATAAACAATAAAATAGCTGAATGTAATAATAATGCGGTTTTGTGAACCAAACCTAATTGATTGATTGGTATTACTGAAGTCTCAGACAAATCTAGACTAGACCTTTCTAAGCGTCTAGTGAAATTCATTAAAATCACAGGCCTAAATCAAAATCAAAGTAGAACTTTGTGGTTCGGCGACAGAGAGCGTCTCGTAGAATTGCGTCCTTCGGCCGACCTATCAGGCATCGAACCCAGGGCCTCGGGTCAAACAAGTTCAGTATGGGCCAGGAAAGTAAAACAAACTTTTAAGAGCCACAGCTACGTAAACATTGATATTGATTTGTAACAACATGTGTTTATTGCAACGCAACGAGAAAATTTCAACCGCTCTTGATATAGTTTTATTGATCTGAAGATTTTTTAATTTATTTATTACTTATGGCGCTGGCAGAAGCTAACTCGTCATTTAAGAAAATAATCATTTGTTATGCAGATCTGGAAAGTTCGATTTCGAGGCGAGTTACCTGTATTGAATCCTGAGCGTAGCGAGGGTTTCAAAGGTACGAGACGTTAAAAACTTTTCTGCCGAGCGCAACAATATTTATTTGTTATGCAAGGCTGGAAAGTTGGTTATTTAGCGGCGAGTTACCTCTATTGAAATCTGAGCAAGTGAAGGATTCTAGAATTGAACCACTCGCTACGCTCGTGGTTCAAAGATTGAATCCTGGGAGAAGCGAGGATTTCAAAAGTTCAAGACGCTAAAATCTTTTCTGCCGAGCGCTACACACAATTTTTCACCTCACAACAGCGAGGAACATTTTATGGTTGTTTCCGCGGTCAACTTCCGGTAAAAAATTCTTTAAAGTTTAATCTAAATATACCTTATTCTCTTTGTTTTAATGATATAAAAAACTAAAATAATAAAAAAGGAGTATTATAGTTTATTCAAAGTTATTTAAAGTAGGAATATATTGTTACTTATTAATAAGAACAATAACGATTCCGTAAATGTTGACACTGACATGAGGTACAAGATAAAGACAATTTAAAAATAAAGATTTATGCCACAGTCCGAAATCCAATCATAGGTTGTGAAATCTCACCCAGTCTATGTACAAAATTCTTAAAACAAATAGTTTAATCTTATTGTTATCGTTTTATGATTCAAGAAACTAAAATAATATTAGGTCTTTACCTATAAAATTGCCGATTTGTATGAAGATTTTCAAAGAATCCTAGAGTCCTTGACTTGCTTAGGTTTCAATAGAGGTAATTTATAAATAATATTATATAATGTGGTAAATTTTGCTAGCAAAAAATCTTATATTTATCGTATAAGGAACGAAGATATTATCATAAAATATTCTTGATCGTTATGATCTTAATCTAATATAAAATCAAGCAATTGATGTGCATTTTAATCACAGAATTAGTTAGGTTCTCTAGAATTTTAAGAAAAAATCGGCATTTTCATAGCTGAAGACTTATTTTAATAAACCAAAATGGAGTATTATTATAAATAATATAAAGTTACATATGTAAAATAAAATAAGAATTAAATGTAATATAAAAAGTCAATAGTGCGATTCGGGACGTATTAAGACATATTTTTAGGTTTTAAATTAAAAAAGTACTTTACCGCCGCAAAATCCGATTTTCCACACAGAAATTGACTGTCAAAACCTACTTTTCCGAACGTGTAAAGTGAAAAGGAATTTTATTATGATTGGACTTTTTTATGGAACACTATCACTAACCTACCATCAATATTATTGTTTTTAATAGATATTGTATACTAGTACGATTTACCCTCAGTTCTTACGAGAATATGACCGATAACAGGAAGTAATTATTTGTCGACGATGTTCAATACGGAACTGATTCAAGGAAAGAAAATGCGAGCTGGCTCTACTTCTATCTTACCATAAGTTTTTAGTTAGAGCATTATCAAACTAATATTGTAATCGAGACGGCACCATAGCAGTGTATAGGTCCGATTTTTAATTAACATTACTTTATTACTGCGGTAACAGCTGATAGTAAGGGGAAAAGTCGGAGAGAGAATCGGGAAACACGGAAAATTAAATAAGAAAGTAAATTAATAAAAAAGCTGTACGCGAAAAAGTAACTGTAATGTATTTGATTAGTATGTACAAATCTAATACTCACCTATACCAAAATTCATTAGAATTAGTTCTGTGGAAAAATCAAAGGTGTTTGAACTTTTTGTATGCAGGCTGGCCTCATCCAAATCCATAGTATGAGACGCCATTTTGTTTTTTTTTTCAAAATGACGTTGCACTATAATACCTATATAAATAAACAGGGGACACACAGAGGAACAAAAAATGTTATGATATATAATGTCCTAAAGTGTCACGTTAGCCAGATAATTAGAGTTAAAAATGAATCATATCATAGCTATTCCCACTTTGGTTACAATATTCTGAATTATGTTTTATAGTGCTACTTTATTGCCGATACGGTAGGTCTAACACCTTTTACTGGTTGACTGGTAGAGAATGCCTGATGGCATTAAGTCCGCCATTTGCTGTATTTTTTATATTGCAATAAAGAATAAATAAATAAATAAAATAAATTAATCATGCCGACCCAAAGGTTCAAACCCCAAAGGTCTAAAACCTTGAATTGAAATGATAATTCTATACAAATCCAAATAAATAATTTCATCTCATATGTAAGTGCGAAAGCGGTAGATAAGTCGCACGACGTCGTCGACTGTGTAAATAATTTGGGCCAAGTTATAGTGCCCTAGGAATGAATAATATTGCTGGAAAAAATAATTTCTTAGTTTTACATAAAGGAATAGTTGGAACAGCTGATTTTGTTCAGGAAATATATGATTTGTTTCTAATGAGTTATTTTCCTTTGTGATGTAAGAGAAGTAATTATATCTAGTGGGAGTACAGTATAGAAGTTGGGGTAATTAAATTTGGGCATGATAACAATCTATTTGCGGCCTCGCTGGACCTCACAGAGAAGTGTTGTGATACTCGTAGTTTTATTAATGATTAACGACAATTTCATTTGAATATACATGATATTGGTATTTACTGCAAACGTTATTCCTATTCCTATTTTGTTTTATTAATACTTGTATTATAAAATGGTCATGTTTGTAAGTTTGTGAGTTTGTTTTCAGGTAGTAATCATTGGAACTACTGAACTGATTTCGAAAATCCTAACACCAGCAGAAAGTGGGTGTGACATTGGCTTTATTTGATTGTGAGATAATTTTATAACAAGTTAAAAATGTTGTCGCTCAGTGTCACACTCTCCCTAAACTCTAAACTATTTATTTATAAGTAATAATAATAAATAATAAAAATGCTGTTTTAAGACGCTATGCGCAAAAAGTATGTACTTTTTGTTTTGTACGACTATAAGGACGGTTAAAGATGTTACAGATCTGGTAATAAGATATATTGTTTCATACCTTTATCTAGATTTGTAATGTTTCAGAAACACGATTTTATGATTTTGCCTCGACACATTTTCTTTTCGATAAGCCCCTAAAAATAAATTGGAAATAAATATTGGAAATTGGTTTAATTAGTGGACACCAATAAAATGTAGGACCGTGTAGTTTCATTTCTCTTTAAACGCTATAGTTATTTACTACGAAATGATTTCGTGTTTTTTTCGCCTAATCTGCAAAATCGGTCTCACTCCCGCGCGCGTCGTTTTCTCATTGCTATCTCGCTTCAGTTGTATAGCGCCTTAAAAATATTAACGATATGTACGAAGTGGATTTATCACACATAAATCAATACGTTTACGATAATAAATTACGATAATTCATAATTCCATAGATATATCAAACTGTTTATATTATGTTTTGTTTATCGGTTAAAGTAAGTACTTCAATAACTATCATTACTATGTATCTACTCACAGATACACTGTGTGAGTACATTCTAATATTACAACATTTTATCGATATTATTCTTCGTTTCTACTTACTTATTTGACGTCAGACTATCGATACTTTCACTAAAACAATCCACTAGAAATCCACCACTAGAAACTCCTACGTTGGAATTGTGACGTCACGGTTATGACGTTAAGAGATGCCAGAAATATGTTAGCTTATAAACATACTTTATACAAAACCTATATTTATACGTGTATTTGAGGTAATAAAGCAGAACAGTATGTTGTAATTTTTAAAAATACTAGTAGTTTTGTGACGATTTTTGGATAAGGCAAGATTATTTTGTCGTGGAAATAAATCTAATATAGGGGACAAAATTGGTGAAAGTTTGTATAAGTATATATCTGAAAGTGTCCATCGGACGAAGCCGGTGACAGCCACTAGCTATGTCATATAAGGCTTCGTATTTGAATACTAGTAGAATTTCAGTGCGGTGTATGACATCAGTGTCATGATTATGACGTCACTATTTTAACAACGCACAACTAGTGATACTAATTTAGATGTCTAAAATAGTTCTGTACTAGATATTAAAGTACCCACTATAATAAACGCTCTTAATGGAGTACCTATCAAGGCAAATGTTTACCCAATAAATAAACCCTGTAATGCTGCTCTTGAGATAAGGATATGAAAAGAAAAAACAACAATTAACTACCGGCATCTCTTAGCGCAGTATTGTTTCAATCTTACCATGCTATTTTGTATTACGAATCTCTTAAAGTAAGCTTGTTTTTTGACGGAAGTTTTGCGACGTCTTCGCTTAATTATCGACTCCAAAGTTTGAAGTGTGTCAAAATGTGACAACTACAATCACTTATGGGTGATGGTAGGCCCGCAAGCTCAAACAAATGAAACAAGTACTTTTTAACCAACATCAACCGCTATAGTTTATTGTGTAGGATAGGACTGAACTAATCATATCATAATGTAATTTATAATTTTTTTGTATTTACAAAAAAAAACAGACTATTCTTCAATAAAGATAATATACTTACACGCAACGCGACACAACATTCAGAAACAATACGCACATCAACAATATGGTGTACGCTGGATTTTCTATTGCTCCATTTATTAAATTAGTTTCTTAAATATTTACCTGAGAAGTATCAGTAATGTCGCAAAGATATATCTTTCATCCTCTTTACAACCAATTTAATGACTTTATTTGAGTTTAGAGTACTAAATGAATAGATGTTGTTGATTACAATCTATTTGCGTCGCGGTAGGAAGCGTTCGCGACCTTTGGTGACGTCACGCGAGGCCGCGCTCTCCCGCCCTACCGCAGTAGAACGAGCTAATACAAACAAAAATAAATAAGTAAATAAATAAATAAAATAAATATTTGTTACACTCCCACCCATTTGCCTAGCTCCAACGTAGGCAACTAAGACTTGTGTAGGGACTAGAGTAACGGTTGGAAAATATATTAATTTATAAAATAAATATGAAACACCAAATGTGTTCCAAAGTTGTGTGAAATTCGAGAATGGTTCGATAAATTCGGCGAATTTTTTTTTCATATATTTGCTAACATAACGAGAAAAAAAACGTAAAAATTAAAACAATGCTTGCCTGCGAGGCAAATAATAAAAACAATGCTTTTCTTTTCGCATAAATAAAATCATAGATTTATGGCGGCCAACTTTAAAAAGTTACCGCTAAAAATGAGATGGTGCAATCTAAAAAACACAAGGACGAGCTTAGAAGAAGAAAGAACATAAGTTGAACCTAAGAAGTCACACTCTTAAATACAGAACCAGCCCATAGGTTTTATCATTTTCATTGTTTTAAAATTTCATTTATTTTTGTAATCAGTGCAATTGAATACCTACGTTTCGTTTTTTAACAGTTTTTTGTTTTTTTCGGATTTGATTTTATCGAAAATAAAGCTAGGTAGGTACACAGCGGCTATTAGTTATTTACAAGAATTTGGACGCTTCTATTTTTAATTATATAATCAATATTTGATATCAATAAACGAGAATATTCTCATCCTTGTTTTATTTCAGTAATAAGTGACTAAGTTAGTTCTTATGAAGTTATTACCTACTCTTAATTGAGGTAGAAAAGTGTGTAATATTATCTGATCGGATCTATACGTATACTTAAAAAAGGAATGTTCCTTTTTTTCAATACAGTGAAATCCTTAACTCGAATGACAAACAAATCATATCCGAGTATCAAGTGTATTTTCCCAAGTCAGCATTTTCCTGCAATAACATAACTTTATTTTGGAAAGTTTGATTTTCTTAATAAATTTTAAGTTACTTGAGTGACTCAAAAATGAATTACCAAATTTTGTTTATTGACCACTTCCGTCCATTTTTTTGCATTGTTAGATAAGATTATTAATACGTTAAGTTGATAACAGTTTTTTTCCCTATCATATTTCATGTGTTCTTACAATAAATATTAATTGGATCGTCATTTATGTAACGAAGGTAGGTAAAATCAACATCGTATCAAATTTAGCGTGTTCATCTTGAGATCGACTTTATTGCCCGGTAATAAGGGCGGTTTACGTACAGCAGCTGTCAAGCTTTATATGTTGTCCACTCTACTCACGGCAACGAGTCGAAGCAGAATATCATTGTTTATTCACGATAAGAACTCAATATATGCACGATTTGCTCCGACTTGTGCACGCGATATGAGCTCTAATGGTTTGCCCTACGATTTTAAAGTAGTTTGACAGGTATTCGATCTGTTTTGGCTTTGTTATATATTTGTCTCTTAGGGCCGATTTTTCAATCCTCGGATAAAAGTTATTAGTCAGTTTAATGTATAGCCAACTATTATAAATGACTACAACAAAATAAAAGCGAAGTAAACGACAATTTTTCCAATTTGTACGTATAATAGTACGATATGTGCGGTAAATGTTTATCTATAAATTATCATAAGGGCCGATTTTTTAATACTTTAAACGCTTTTGTCTTTAAAAGATCTGTTAAGAATTTTATTAAGCTTACCACTGGTTATATATTTTTGATTCATGAACATGGTCAGATATTAAAGAACTCGCCTGAAAAATCTTTTCATATGAAAGTACATATACGATTTACAAGAAATATTGTTCTGTGTTATCATAACTTAAAGTAGTAATTTACTTTCTGTAGTCACAAAAACGATGAATAAATTAGGAATAAATAAAACATAACGTAAAATTCTAAACGTAAGGTTACACAAATTTCATACAACTCAAATATAAAACGAGTACACCGACAGACCCGACAGTACTTGTATAGAGAAGTGAAATATTAATTCCTAGAACAAGAAAACCGTAGGGCTCCGACTAAGTAGCTAATATTCATATATTCATAACGTTGGCAAGATAGATGGGGCAAAGCGAACGCGGATTGTAACGTAACTTAAACGATTTGGTAAACAAATAAATACACTGTTTACCGTGAGACTAAAAAGTAACAGTTTGGTGAATGAGAAGTAGCGTTATTCCGAGTTATTAAACCGACAGTACTTGTGTAGAGAAGTGAAATATTAATAATTCCTAGAACAAGAAAACCGAAGGGGTCCGACTAAGTAGCTCAATATTTATAACGTTGCAAAGATAGATGGGGCAAAGCGAACCCAGATTGGAACGTAACTTAAACGATTTGGTTACCAAATAAATACGCTGTTGTAGGTTGTAGGGAGTGCGACAAACAAGTAACAGTTTGGTGTATGAGAGTGGTGTTATTTTAATTTACATGAATGGAGTGTAAACAATTAAATATAAAAATCTAATATATAGCTACGAATAGAATATTAAAAGAAACGTAAACGTAATTAGCAGAGATTCAACAAAAAATGCAAAGTGGTAAGAATCCCGTTTTTGTAATAATGTTAGAACTTTCGTCTATTTCATCAAGTGCATGATTTCAATTCTGAAGTGGATCAGAAATTAAGGTATTCCTCGAAGCGCACCTATTATCAAGCGCACTTTGCGAAGCGCACCTAAATTATTCCACGAAGCGCACCTTTTTATTATCGAGAAATAATAAAAAATATTATAGTATAATTTTATTCTTCGAAGCGCACCAGCATTCAAATTTTTGCATAGAGATGGGAGAGAGGAACTAGTGTGTCATAATTTAAATTGTGACGGGACTAACGGAAACATAACAACCATAAATACCAGGGCAGCATAAGAAAGTAAGAGTTATTGAGCTTACTTAAAAAACTACTGCCTATAATAAAATAAAAAAACTCTTCGAAACTTCGAAACTTTCCGAAAAAACTCTACTGGTCAACCGGGAAGTTCCCCGATTGTACTTCCAACTTAAAATTATATAATTCAATAGTATTCATAACACCCCTCTTAATAGCAATTATAGCACAAATGAGTATTAAAACTTCTGTCGATATCATAATATATTACGTTACGTTCATGCTCTTCCCTATGGGTGCGCTTCGTTAGGTGCGTCTATCAACGGACGTATCATTAAAATATTTTGTCTAATCCTAGTGACAAAAAATAGTAAAGACATGTTTAATTTAAATTAAAAATTAATTTAATGTTTGAATCGAACTAGTGAGTTATTGTGAACTGTAAAAATATGACTGGTCTTTGCGATATAAGCGTACCTTAGTCCAGACTTCCGAAAACAAAATTTATTTGAAACACAATGACTTTTGAAAAAAAAAATGTTATAAGTATAGAATTTCAGTCAAGCTTTAAAGGTTCTATAGTGCTAAAGTATTGCTTATACATTGCGTATATGCCTAACATAGAACACAATTAATTAAACGAACTATTCTCAATCAAACACAAAAGTTTCGATTTCTCTTTCCATGCGCGAAGTAGCCGCCTAATGCAAATGAATTGTGACGCGACTAAAATCTTGCAACATTAAAAAGAAACCAATTCGATCGTGTTATGTGGCAGACAGACTTATCGTTACAAGTTTACAACAATGGCGGCACCGGCCTTGCGTTTATCAGCCACTCAATTACGGAATGCAACCGTAGACATGAAAATGATTGCTACTTTTCATTCATTTTCATTCAATGAAATGATAGAATTTTTCATATGATTTCACATGTGAAATTTCGGCGTCTGTGATTCTACTGTTTGCTCCTAGTAATGAAATCGCGCTTGGGCTCAAGTATTTCAACCGACACATTGCATTGATTGAACAATGAAACAATATTATCTGCAATTTTCACAGTGTGAAATGCTTGTAGTGGTTGATATGAAGGGAAGGAGCAGGTATGAATAATGAAAATCATTTCATATTATTTTTCACAAGCTTTTGATAAAATGTTACATGCCTAGTAGGCAGGTACGACAGTATTTATGTTACCATTTTGTTCACGTTACACGACACTCAATCGAAAATACGATTGATGTAACGATTTACATACTCTAGTTTCCGTCTAATGAATACATCATATACCATCTGTTTCATGGCATTGACAGACGAGGCTGTATTTTAAAGTGTCCTTTGCCTATTTACAAGTTGACGATGACTTGTTTATTGTTGATAACAGGATAAACGCTTGTTTTGCTTTGAATCAGATATTCTCCAAGATAATGCATTATTTCTGTTGTTTTACTTTTAATATGAGTAGATAAAAATTTCATGCAAGGAGTTAAAATGTCAAAAGAGAATATTTTATTTTATTTCCAGCTAGCCAGGACTATTAGTCTGAATCTATTATTGATTGGAAGACTTTTTTGTTTGACTGGGGTTAGGCTATTCTTAAAAAGGTCTAACTCAGAAAGAAGATTAATGCCGTTAAAAGTAATAAAAAAGATAAACAAAAAACTGTCGGCTACCAAGCCCGTTGTATAGTCAGAGATTGAAGGATGCTTGGTAAGGTCAGGCGTTTATTTATTGGAAGCAACTTGAACGATACCTCGCCTCGGGGAGGGCAAACGGTATTTATTATGGAGAACCTGGCTGTCTAGTTTCTGATTCACATATTTATCATGTTATTCATAAATTGATGTTCAATTTAGCGTGATATTAGTTTGGTCAAAATTGTTTGAAACTTGTAAAAATCTGTTTCAAGCAAATAGCGTGAGAGTAACCTATATTTGCCTTTTAAAGCTTTCCTATTTTGCTGTTTATTTCTCAAACGAAAAACAGGAATGATTGCCTGTGTGTACACAAGTTAATTATACCTTTTATCTTCGTATAAAGTTAAAATATTATAATGATCGTTCCTTAGCAATTAAGAGCAAACGTTAATGACATATTTCTTAATGTTTGACCTTGCGCATTGAGTTCACGAAAACCGTTCTACTTGTGGACGTTTAAACTAATGAGTTAAAATACACAGGTTTAAATATCCTTGACACTGAAACACCCTCATAAATATAGCTAGGTAATTACACTCCATGCAATTATTGTTAGCCAATAATGCTTGAGAAAAGAAACAACTAAAACTGAACTATAAGTTCAGATAAAAAAAAGGTTGCAAAGCACTTAAAAAAAAAAAAAAACTATAAACTAATAAAACATTGTTGCCATTATCCCTTTTCCAAATACAAATATTTAAACAACAGCCCACGAACAAAGTAGCAAACGCAGCGCTGATATACAGCCTAGCGGCATGCCGAACAGATGGGTTGTCGTAAGGTCGAGAATGTGCTGGCCGGTCGGCACCGACTACCGAGCGAACAGGGGAATGACCACGGTGTGCGATGGCCGACCTACAAAATGCCCGCGTCAAAACTGGGACGATCGCCGACCACGTTTATCGTTAATGAATTTTTGCCTTATCTTTGTTCGTGTTGATTGGAGACGTCATAATACTAACTACGTTGCATATGCATTAAGTATTTAATGATTGTTTGTACCTGTAATTTTGGCGCTTAATTTACGAAGTAACTATTTATTAATCCGTGGCCAAATACAGGGTTTTAATATCGAACACGCAAAAACTACTAAGTTTGCTAACTCCTACTTATAATAGGTAACCTATTAAATTGCCGATTTGTACATCGATTGCTTGATTTTATATTAAATTCTCCCACGTGGTTCTCGTCCCTGTGGGAATATCGGTATAAAAAGTATCCTATGTTCATAACCAGGCTATCTACTATTTGTGTAGTGTACCAACCAATTTTATCCAAATCCGTTTAGTAGTTTTTGAGTTTATAATATATATAAGTATAAGTAAAGGTTAAGATCATAACGGTCAAGAATCAGTAATTATAAGATTATTATTTTCGTTTCTGATACGATAAAAGTACCTCAAAAGGTAAATTTTTTTTTGTTTAATATTATATAGAGGAAAGATTTGATTGTTTGTGTGCATTGAATAGACTCCGAAACTACTGAATGGATTTGGGTGAAATTTGGTACACAGATAGTATATACCTGGCTATGAACACGGGATACTTTTTATTCCGATATTCTCACGGGAAATGGAACCACGCGGGTGAAACCGCGAGCGAACGCTAGTCATTAATATAATATATTATATTCTCATATTTTGTTAAATAAAAATAAAGCATTAATCCTCATGCAAAGCTTGTATATAAAAAAATGTGGCATTAGCATTTGCGGTAGTAATTATAACAAAATGATGAAAAATAAATTCTTCATACAAATCGGCAATTTCATTGGTAAAGACCTAATATTAATTATATTATTCATAGGAAAGTATGGGGGTAAGTTTATTTTTATGTTTGTTACTCGAATTTGTGTTAAAGGCTGAACTGATTTGGATAAAATTGTGCATACTTATACATAAATCACGACATGAAAAAGAGCAAAAGATACATGTTATCCCAAAATTCCCACAGGAACGGAAACTATGCGGGATAAAACTCAGGCGGCTACTAGTATTAAACGTAATTGTTATTTTTAAGATAATTATCGTAATTAGACATGGAAAAAGAAATGTGTTTATGTCAAAGATTATAATATAGGTTGTAATACCTACCTACACATTTTCTAAATTATAGATCGGATTTTCTTGGAAAGTCTGAGTATATGGCTGCCGAGTAGCGAAAACTTTTCAAAACAAAGTTTTTAACGAATATAAATGTTTATACAAGTAAAATTGTATCGCTTTATTTTTATCTGTAACAAAGATAAATTGATTAAGATACCTTATCATTGTAAGTATGTAAAAGTTAAATTCTGTTAAGAAAATATTGGATAAACTTGTAGAGAAAATGAGATTACTACTAAATAGTTTTTTTCTGAAACTTATGATTATTATTCCAAATTGACCAATGGCCATACAAAAGTAGAATTTTCCCAGAAAATATAAATTACAAATATAACACAATAATAAACAAGCTGGACCTGCTCATGGGACGAGTTGGGGATAACCCCAGTTGTTTTAAGTTTTAAATTGTCATAAAAGTTGTTAAAGACCTTTATTATAATATTTCTTTAATATAAAAAATAACATTCTACGTTCCAGTGTTTGAATCTTTACGGCTGTAGCTATGCTTTCCGTAAAATCATTGTTAAAGAGAATGTATTGTTTGTCATAAAAGGAATCCGTATCGAAACACCTCGTTACCTACCTGCCCGTCTAATCAGACTTTTTTTTAGGAACGCGTGAAGGTATTAAGTCATATTAACAGCAAGTACTTATTTTACTTGGAAGCTATGAAAAACCAAGCTTCTAATTGAACGCTATATAAAATAAGTACTTAAATTGCCATTTAAGACGACTAATAGCTTCTGAGTATCTTTTGACCATTGAGCTAGCTGGAGGATTCTAAAATATTTCGCTATAAGTTATGTTAATTTGAATAAAGCTTTTGTTAGTTCAAAAAGTAGGATAACAAGTAGCACTTATGCGAATAAAAAGTTTTTTGTGTTTCAAAAATGAGATTACCAATCTTATGGACGATATACGACCTATGATTGACGACCTGTTTGGCGCAGGAGTACTAACCCCACCTTCTGCGCCAGAGGTCCCGGGGTCGATCCCCGGACAAGACAAATATTTGTGTGCATGAACATGTCTATTTGTCTTGGTCTGGATGTTTAATATGCATATTATGTATGTATGTATTTACAGAAAAAAAAGTATATAAGTATGTTTATCCGTTATCCAGTATCCATAACACAAGTTCTTCATGATACTTAACGTGGGCTAAATAATTGGTGTGATTGTATGGAAATATGTATATACCTTAAATACGTTATAATAGAAAAATACTAGAAAAAACGACTCATATTTCTCCGCTCCACAATTGTAATTTAATTGATTATTGCATTTTTGTATAAAAAGATGAATAGTTTCTTAGATCATATCCCAAGCTGGCTTGAGGATCAGTCTCCTTTTAAAAGTCATAAAATGAAATACGTTTGTACGGAATCCTCACCAATCAAACACCTGTCAGTTCTTTTGTTTAACGATAATTTGCAGCGATATTCTGCCAAGTTGGCTTCGTTATGAATACGTAGCAGTTTGCGTGCGAGATTTTGTTGCAAGACATGCGGGTGGAGGCGTGGTGAGAACACGCGCCGTTGTGCCGAGTAACGGGATTGTCGGGGTTTCTATAGTGGAAAAAAATATCCTTAATAAAGACCTTAGACGATTACAGCCTACAAAAATGAAAAAAAAACAGGTTTGAGCTTTAAAAAAGCTAAATTTTAAGTTTTATTTGACTTCATACTCTTTCTATGTTTGCGTCGTACTTCAGCTATTAAATAATCATTCAATAGCGAAGTCTGGTATTATAATATAAGCACAAGCAAATTATATACCCACAGAAGAGCATTAAAGAAAATAAACGATTTTCTATTCAATAGCTTCACAAAAGCGAACTCTTAAGGCAGAATTTTCACTTAATAAGATTTTTTATTAGATCTGTGAATCCATTTCTTGACTGAACTCAACAACATCTAAGTTTCATGTCATTTCTATTAATATCTGGACATATATATTATTATATCAACTTTATATCAAGTGACATGTTTTTCTCCTAGTTTGGGAGATTTCCCTAAACATGGTAACCCCGAGTTTGCGCGGCAAAACGGGGTGGGGCGGGACTGACTGCGATCGTGGGCTTCTCAATATTACGGGTACGGGCAGCGGGGAGCTTACGATGACCAAATATTCGAAACATGCTGAACATTATGTTTGATGTAACGGAGATTGTAACACAAACCGCTTTGCCAAAATGTTATGGCGTAAATAACTACTTACTGTTAATGTAGATTAAATGAACAGTTTTACTTTGTGATACCGCTATTGTGGAACTTAATTATAATAATGTAAAGCAAAACAATTATGATAGGTATTGCATATTAAATGATTTAGTTTTTATGAGAAAATAGTAAAAGTAAATTGGAATAAATAAGACTATTTGTGTGGTTATCTGAACCTTGAAAAATCGATTAAGTATAATGACATACAAAAGGGTTCCCAAATTTCCTGTGTCAATTTGTGCAAACACTCGGTATTGTTAGATAAATGTGGCATTAATGTGATTGTTATTAAAATAATGAGTTATATATGCGCTGCGGTTGCCAAGACATTTTAAATATGCGCATAACGTATTCGCATAGAGGTAATTATTAGTTGTTGAACTGATGTTTTTTTTGTTTGACGGTATTGTAAAATATAGTGAAAATAAATTAGAATGATTAAATACTTTAATTGTTTAGAAAGCACTTGTGTTTCTTTGTTTTGCGATTTCTTTAAATTTACCTTATATGTTAACATCCATATTTTGATTTCCTACGTCATTGTAACATAGTAAATTTAGCAAATCATTTAATTTATTAATATGTGTTTTCTTTCATTTGTATTTTTTGCTGAATTTTCAATGATATTTTTTATTTTTTTGGAGATGTTCGAAGTAAAATTTTGTTCCGGGTTTCATGGGGAATTACCTCAGGAACACACCTCGAACTATAAATTTTCCGCCGGTCGCCATTATGTGCAGAGCAGAAATACCTCTTAGTAAAGCTAAACCTAAAGGTTTTTAATAAATAATAATTAACAAATTATTAATAATTGCATACAAACACATACATTAGTTAGCCCACGTTAAGTTTCATGAAGAACTTGTGTTATAGATACTAGATAACGGATAAACTTTACTTAATACTTTTTTGTAAATATATACATAATATATTAAGCACCCCAGACAAATAGACATATTCACTCAAATATTTGTCTTGCCGGCAAACCCAGGACCTCTGAAAGCGGGTCAGAAGGCGGGCCTAGTACCCCTGCGCCAAACAGGTCATCAGGTTTGAAAATACGTCGTCGTCGTCTCAGCCACAAACTAAATAAAAGCAGTAGAACAAAACGTCGGCATCTCACGTTGTGTTACTTTTTGATTGGCTGTGATTGTTGAATAAACCTTTTGAAAGTGTTTAGACGTTGCACAAAAAGATTTTTGCAATGGACTCCGTTCTTTGCTTGCAGCCAGATCTTATTCATTCGTTCAGCTACATTTAGCATGGTTTTCTGTTACAGTTTTGCTTAAAATGTTGCACTAATATTTTAAAATATTGTGAAGTTATTTTTCTTCCTTATTACACACGTAATTAAGGAATTAAGAATTATTAGAAAAAGAAGTTTAATGCTCAAGTGCTTAAATGAAGGTCACCCTAGCCGCATCTCATCCCCCGATCTCGCCCCACGAAATGAATAACGAAATCAAAAGCAAATAGTTGTTCGTACTTATTCTATGGTGTTTACTTCCACTTTTCTGATATGTACTTAATCCCTTAATTCTCACTACTACAATTAGTATTTAATTGTAGGTATAAGGAATAAGGTTTATTATCATAAATAACTAGCGACCGCCCGTGGTTTCACCCGCGTGGTTCCCGTTCCCGTTGGAATATCGGGATAAAAAGTAGCGTATGTTTAATCCAGGCAATAAAAAACGTAACAAACAAATAAACAAACCGTATTTTTTTCGCATTTTTAATATTAGTGGGATTTTTAGCTTTATGAAAATACCTACATATCTTCTTGTCAGTAGGTGTTGTTTTGTATAATTAATCCATATTTTTGCTTAGCCTTTTAATAAATCTCTATCAGTTACTAAATTGCATTTAGCGTAATTTACGCACTGAAAGGACAAAATGTTATTTATAATCGTTCCAATTACAACTATATTTCAAATATTTTTGTACTGTGTTTATGTTACGAAAGTGCTTGCCGGTGATTGATAAATTGTCTAGATTGCCACAACGTTCATTTATAAATAAAAATTATACATAAAGAAGACAATAAATGAAATTAAGTTTGAATAATTTAATACTTAAGTTTTTTCATATTAAACTTTTCTATGTTTTCGGTAATACAATACCAGAATAAATAAGTAATGTAATAATGAAGCGCTCATGGCCGCGCTTGTCAGATTGATCGTATTCGATCACGTTTGTTAAGCAAAGTTCGGCACGGTCAGGTGTCGGATGGGTGACCGTAAAGTGGCATTATAACCGAGCGCTTCCGTGCTTCGGAGGGCACGTTTAACCGTCGGTCAAACTGTTGTCATTTGATTACAGTCGTTAAGCTAAGTCAGAGGCCTTATAGGCGGCTTGATAAACTCTGACACCAGAGGTGGCCACTAATCCTCACTCGATAAGAAGAAGAAGAAGAATAAGTAATATAGGTACGGCTTTATTGTAATAGCTTTATTGTAATAACTTAAGAGGGAATTCAAGTTCTGGTCTTTATTGAGTGTTCTTTTTTTACAGTGAGAAAATCTTAATCATTATGTATCAGTATAATTATCAATCAATAAATAAACAAACGACAATGTCTCAACCAAATCACTTAACCTGCGCAGTGAGCAATTTCAATCGGGCATACGATATTTGAAAGGGCGAAAGAAGTAATTAAGGGAGCAACTTCTGTCGTTGCTTGTACCTCACCCCAACTCCACTGGCCAAGTAAAATGTGCCACTAATTCTGCGCCTACAGACTTCCAAGCAAAAACGAACTGTATTACATAACTTTAGGGTTGCAAATTCTTTGTGCCACCGAGATAAAGCAAGGGGTAGTTTTTCAAAATAAATAATCGTGAGGGATTGTGGCTGTTAAGCGTCGACAATCAAATTATGGAGTATTGTATCGATTTTATGGCGTTGTGAACTCGAGCTATTTATAACATTAGTTATACAATTTGTTAGTGAAGTTATTCATGATTGGTTTTGCAAGAAAGAGTCAAACGCAGGTCGCAGGTTATAAAAACTTTATTTTTAAACTTGAACAGTAACATGCTTCTAAAATGGGAACTTGTAAGTTTAGATAGGTTTTTAATGGCCTTGCGCGAATTAATGAAGAATATAGTTTTTTTAACGTTAGTTTAGTTAACGTCGGGGACACCACTGTTCTCATGTTCGAATTCGAATAGCACAAACAAGTTACTATTAGAAAAGTTAGATTGACACTAAAATAATCTTAATCATTTTGAGACATAATATGTTCTTCTATAAGAAGGATTCTATAAAAGTTCAGAAGGTTAGCATTCATATTTTTTTGAGATTTAAAAGTTAAACACTCGCGATGAAAGCAGTGAATCTAACGATTTCTGATATTTTATAAAATATATATAACGCTTTGAATTAAACAGATTTCTATAAAACAAATGCGGAATAAATAAAAAGTGTGCGTGCATATTATATATCTATATAGATTTTAATGCTTATCGCATTAAAAAACCGGTAATTCAAACAATCAACAACCAAATACTATCTTTTGGTCTCACCATTAAGTCATACTGTGTGCCTAGCACGAATATCTTTCAAGTAAGTATCGAGGAAGTAAAGTAAAAAATGTATGAGATATTGAGCAGCGTTCCTAGTGGACGTAAACGAAACTACATTTTCAAATAGGTACATTTTTTCACATTACTTGATCGATACTTACTCGATACTATTTCGATAGTTTTTCGTGCTAAACCTACTGAACGCTATTGTAACTTTATCATACGTCATTTTGTTACACACACATTCGTTTAACAATAAACACAATGTTATCTGATAGATAAGGCTAAAGTTCAAGCTATGAATAAATGACTGGAGGTAAATTCTTGTTAATTGGATTCTGTTATTTAATACTTTTTAAACTGTAAAGTATAGGTAATTTACATATGTTATAGTCGTTTTAGTTGCACTAAGAAAATAGTTATACGAGTAAAAGGTTGATGTTCGGTCATTCTACATATCATATTCTAATATTATAAATGCGAAAGCGTGTTTGTTTGTCCTTCCTTCACGCCCTAACTAAGCAACCAATCGACTTGATTTTTGGCATAGAGTTAGTTGAAAGGACGGAGAGTAACATAGGCTACTTTTTATCCCGACATTCCCACGGGAACGGGAACCACGCGGGTGAAACCGCGGGCGGAAGATAGTAGCATTATAAAGATTTTTTAGTTTATAATGAAAGAACGCGTTAAAATTTAACACGTAGCATATATGTTATAATCTGTATCTTAGATTTTCTGCGTACTCTTTTATTAAACTATTTGAAATCACTTTTCCGAATCCTAGCACAACATATATATTAAAATACCTATGGCATTAAATTTTTTCTGTAAGGTTTCTTTATGCGATTTACTTTATAGTTTTAACAACAAAAAGGTAGGCCTTCTTCAACACAGACTTAATAAAAATAAGATACACCGAGCGCGCGGAAAACTCCCGTGCTCAATTACTTTTTAATAGTGTGGGTAGGCGCTCACATGCGGGTGTGAGTGAAATTCCCGCGCAATGCATCGAAGCAGTCGTTAAATATGTCCAGCGGATGGCGGCCTAACGGTGCCTGCCCGCCTGTTGTGATAATACAAGGGAATACGTTTAGGATACATTAGAATAAGAGGTTTATTTCAAGTGTCTTATATTATGAGAAACTCAACTCACAAAAATTAAGCAATGCATGTTTTTTTTTTAAATCGAACATAACTTGCACAACAAAGTTGTCAAGAAACCACTAGGTATACAAAACTATACAAGTTTTGAGTAAAACAGTATTGTTTATATTTATACCTTATACCTTGACATTTCTAAGGCCACACAAAGATTTTGGATTTTCTTAAAGAAAAAAAAAAAAGCATATTTTAAACGAATATACAAACGCAAGAACTCAAATTAATTTTATTAAATAGATTACAAATAGTGCTGAACGATATAAGTATTAAATCTTCTCTAAATAATATTCTACTGACCAAAATATTGAAGTAAGACACTCAGCGTCTTGTCAATTGTGCATTTTATAAAATAAACGAGAAAACACTTAAAAAAAAATTGTGTGCAACCATCACAACAATGTTGAAACTTAGTAAGTAACCCAACCTAATGATATCTTGATGTTGTTCTTCAAAATTAATCGTAAAAATTATGCGGCGTAATGAAGTCGCCATAATTCCACTCCTTTTACGATTCGAGGGGCCAGTTTGTCGATTTAGTCGTAAACTATTTGCGACTAAATGTCAGTCGCGTTTATTTACCGTCGAACACGATAACTATATTAGCATACACTTGGAACAAATTCTGCTAATACTAAAAGTTTTAAGAACAACATTATGATGAACTTAGACAAATAGATATAAAATAGTTATAGTATATTTGTATGTATGGGTTAAATATGTTTAACAAAGATTACTAGTATAAATTCTACTAATAATCTTGTCTGTGTAAGTGTACAAGTTCCTATACATTAAATAAGGCTATGAATTAGTAAGATACTGGCATATGCTAGGGACTTAATAATTCTCATGCAATCGGAAAAAGTTTACATTCGTAAAAGTTTCTTTAGTTATAGGAAAATTCAAAGGGATTTGTACCTTTTGGCCTCGCCACAAGTCAGCCATTTTGATTTTTTTTCTAAATGGATGGCGCCGCACTTTAATACCTATATAAATGGATAAGTTACGTAAAGACGAACAAAAATAGTATACAACATAATGCCCTAAAGTGTCAGGTTACTGAGATAATTGGAAGGTGATACTTTGGGTCGGCATTATTCATATATTAAATCTAATTATCTGGCTAACATGACACTTCAGGGCTTTTTTTTTTAAATGGCGTCTCATACAGCGGACTTTGTCAAGGCCAGCCTCCCTAAAAAAGTTTAAAGCCTTTTCCTCTTATTTAAACTTTTTGAAAGTGGAACTTTTTGACAAATGTAAACTTAGACTAGACTTTAGATTGGTGCCTGTAAACGGAGACATCTATACTATTCGAGCTCGTTTGTATAGTAATGTTTAAAATTAAAAATAAAACTTGTACCAACAAGTGCTATAAAATTCGCCATTATCTCCATGATAATGTTTACGTTGCCTCTAATTTCTTAGTACGGGCAGTACGGGTTCGTGAAGAGTCGGTAACACGGTCGGCTGCGCATGGCTACTGCACGTCATTGTACCCGCAGACCCGCTACAACAGAGGTTACATTACAATTACACATGTCACATGTTTCTCTAACGGTAGTTTTGTAGAAAATGATACTGACCATTTAAAGACGAGATAATAGTAAAAAAAAATGCAATAAAGTGTGTTTCAACAAATAGTTCCTTTGCCGTTATGTTGGTAGCCTTGTTTTCCAAGAAGGCGCGAATGAGTTAGAACCATAATTTCAAAACTGTTTTGGCTTTCATGATTTTTGTATATGATTTAAACACATAATCCAAAACTAAAAAAATCTGCAGAGAACTTGTTGCATATCTTCAATATACTTCTTGACAGATAAAACCGGAGTCTAAACATAACGGCAAAAGAGTATATATATATATAAGAGTATATATATAGTATGTATATATATAGTTTTGGATATATGCTAGTAGTGTGTTGATTTTGTTGAAAACTGATTATGATTAAGAATAGAAAATTATTAGTGACACGTTGGTGGTAGTAATAGTATCACAGTCTATATAACTTACAGGCAAAAAGCTCCAGTGCCCGTTCTTGAGTACCTATGTTGTAATACATTTTGATACTTCTTGGTTACACAGAGTCAAGTCGCTCGTAAAACAACTTGTGACGCAGTTAAATCTTTTAACCATCGAAAAAAACATGAAAAGAAGAAGGCTTCGAAATTCAAGTTATTGAACGTTGCCACAGAACACTAAATTTTCAGTTAATATGTTTCTTGATTACGCCCCACCTTTTTTGGGATTCTCTCCTTAATATTCTTATTTACTGCAATGTGGCGGGCGGGAGGTTAGTAGGGTGCCTCCCACCCGCCTCCGGGTCTCCTACTTGAAATTGAATGCCCTTTGCTCGAAAATCTTTCCACGAAAAATCATTAAATCGACAAATTGTCGTTCAAGCATCGATCTAGTGAACTGTCGAGCTTATGACTTTAAGATTTTATGATTTTTCAAGGAAAGGTTTTCGAGCATTTTATGTTAGAGCAAAGGGCATTCGATTTCAAGTAGGAGACCCGTTGCCTCCCCCCAAACGGGTGGGGTATCTCCATGCACGATAGAATATTCGGCCGAAGGACACGGCTCCGAGCCTGCAACTTGAAAGAAAAATTCTGCTATTTAGATATAGATACTCCTTTTCAATGATAGATGATTACCGGGACCTACATCATTTTAACTCTGTTCAGATTGTTAGTTGCAAACTTTAATGTTTTACGAAATGGAATTATGATATGAATTTAGTTTTTCATCATACACATAAATAATTATGTTTAGTAGGCATTTAATCGGATTACTTGATCTATACCAATCTGAAAACATAACAATAATATATTTTCAATAATGCAACATAGAATTTCCTTTTTTTTTTATTTTGAAGATATAATGAAAACCATGTGTAAGATTATATTTTATATTTACTCATTCCGCCAGCCCTAAAACCCTTATATTTAATTCATATTTTTCTATCAAACTAGTACTTAACAAAAAACTTTAACAAAAGTTTTATATACTAATATAAGTTTATCTTCTTTACTTCTTACAGTCTTAATTAACTCTAGAACGACTTAACTACATTTAATAGTTTTCTTTTTTGTAAGAATAATCAATATTTAATTATTGGAAATATTGGAATTAAAAAATATTGGAAAAAATCGACACGGCCACAAGTGAATTCTCAGATGGGACTCGAACCCAGGACCTTAAGAAATCCGGTCCATTGCTCTAACCACTGAGCTACCGAGACTTGCGGTATTATTTTAATACTTATATTTTTAATACGCTGTGTTAATAATCAAATCTAGATTTAGATCAAACCAAAATATTAAATCTAGATTTAAAAATTTTACATTTTCGCAGGGCTAAATCTAGGTTTAACAAAAGCGAGATTTTGGAAAATGTCCTTCAATGTAGTTAAAAATTGCTTGACTTAGTCAAGTATAAATAGCAGTCAAATTAAATTAATGACTTTATGTGAATTAGTAGAGTTATAGCTTAATAGAACTGGAACTTAATGCATAATGTTTTAATCGCGTAAGAATAATGTTTGATTAGTTTTGCATTTTGCCGTAGTTCATAAAATAGTTAATTTGTAGATATTAGTTATAATACTAAACAAAATAAGTAATGCTTATATCGATAAAAAGGATTATTTATTTTGTTATTATGTATAATATGTTGTAAGAAGAAATGTGTCAAGTAATACCGCTGATACACCATAGAGACTCCATATTCGTCCAAGGACTCCATTAATAACAAACGCAGAATCGAGGCTCTTGAGGATCGAGGATATGTAGGGCTAGCACAAAAAACTATCGTAATAGTATAGAGGGCCTAATGTCAAAAAATGTACAGGAAAATGTAGTTCCGTTTACGTCCTGTAAAAACGCTACCAAATACCTAAAACATATTTTTTTTACTTTACTTCCTCGATACTTACTCGAAAGTTTTTCTTGCTAGGCCTACTGCTTTCTTTTCTTTTACTTCAACATCTAGTGTGGAAATTCCTCTCGAACGAGAAAATACACTCCTGTTTCAGTATTTAATGAAGTATGTATTAACACTAATCGGATATTTATATTAGATTGTAGCAGTGACCTTTAGGCTCTGTTCCCACATATTTAACCCATTAGCGCGCATAAAGGGCATTTCATACCCCCGGAAAGTTCCTTTTAAGAAACATCGACTCGATCTTTATAGGTTACGTGGTTGAAGTTGATAGTAACTTTTCAGACCCGAAACCTTATAAATAAACAGGGATTAACTTGGTATAGTTAGCAAATTATTATTTAGCGTTTAATTTTTACCGCTTTTCTTATTCAGCGATTTGAGCTGCAGTATTTAGCTCTTTTAGTAACCGACTTCAAAAAAGGAGGAGGTTCTCAATTCGGTTGATATAGATTTTTATTCTAAGAGATAAATTCAGAACTAACTTACGGTTACCTTTGATTGCCTTAGGGTTTTTACTTTTTTGTATGTCAACAAAACGGCTGTTTTGTTGCTGATAACTTTTATCATATTGTTGTGTGTGAGAAATATGAAAAATGGTTTTTTTGTTTGTCTTTGCAGACAATAAAAGTAATAAATTTTACCTAACCAAAGTCGTATATTATTTAACCACTAAATTACGAATTAATCCATTGGCTTACACAACTTTTCTGATTCATTCTTCGAAGGCGTATTTAATAAGGATCACCTGAAATACTCCTTCAGTTGAAATGAATTTTACTTAAAGTTATATTAATTTATAGAAATAGATACAATAAAATTCATTATTGAACTGTCAAAATATACGCTACTAGAGGCCGTCGGTTTCACCCGCGTGGTTCCTGTTTCCGTGGGAATATAAAAAAATCCTTTCTTAGTGCTCGTCTCCATCGTTAAAGGATCCTGTATGCGAAATTTCAGCTTAATCGGTTCAGCCGCTTGGGTCTGTTCGTTGTCTGTCAGTCAAAAAGTCACGGTATTGTTTTATTATTATTATAGATAGATAGACAGACAACGCATTTCGATGAGAAAGCGTATCCGACATTTATGTATCACAAAATGGAAATACTAAATGTAAAATATCAATAAATAGCCAAACCTTCCAATATTTAATACGGATAATAAGCGATACGGATATATAACTGGAATTAAATTAACGATGTTTCTGGGAAAAGCTTACAATTTATTTCCACACAAATTTGAATGTAAAATATACAAAATTGGATTTTTTAATCGATAATTTCTATGAACAGGAAGGTAAACTGTAAATAATATACAATTGAGCTTCGAAGTTTCAGCGTCGATTGTTTACATTTGTAGAGTTCGTGTAACTGATAGAAACGGATCACCATCTAACTATGTATAACTATAGTAAAGCTAGACTTACTATGGGAAAATGAAGAAAAAACTTTAATGTACATATATGGAAGGATTTTCACAATATTGTACGAAATTAATTGCGAATTTAAACTTTAGAAATTATTGCATGACTATAGGACTATACCTATTTTAGTCTGTATCGGTTAAAAACGAGGAAAGGTTAATGATGTCCCATTTACTGTACTTTCTTAAAGGCGCTGTCCTCAAAAATCCTTAACATGAAACTATTTCAACAATGTTAATGAGCAATTGAAAAAGGGTAAAACATTAATTACCTACCACGTGAAGAGGTCATATTAAATAGGTACCATAGAAACTCGCGTGACATATATCTTTGTTTGTTGAATCAATATTAAATTTACACGAAAAGATTGATAACCTTTTTCTAATTTTGTAGTGCGGTGGGTAGAATATCACTCTCAATATTTAAAAATAGAACAATTATTAACGCTTTTTTATTTAAGAACTTCGGTCGACGTTACTAAAATAGAACCAATATCAATTTACTCTAATCGTTTAGTGAACTATCGCTCCACTTTGGTCACCGCATCGATTTCAAAAATAGAAGTTTGCTGCGTTTTCGATGTTACTCAGCTACTTCACGATAAACATGCTTCTGAGTTCTGATACAGGAATATGGTGGCTTATGAAACTTTATCGTTGAGTCGTACGGTTGATTTTTGCGTGGCTTAACCGCGGCTTTGTCGGTCCGGTCGGTTGAATGGAATTCGTGCTATATGCTCTCCCACGTTGTTGAGCGAGTTCAAACAAATAGAATGCTCGATTTACTCATTTATGAATGAATTATAATTTCATTTGTTACAATAAACTATCATCGCTTCCAAATACTAACTTATTATCTTTGTGTTGTTAATAATCTAATACTGTTTACGAAAACTGTTCAATATTTTACCGTGTTGAGCAAACTTTTTCAACTTACGTTTTAACCGGCGTGGGTTTTTTTTAATTTATATTTTTTGTTCCAGAATACAAATTAGAGACTTCTTTCGCCCTCAGCATACATAAAACAGGTATCTAACTTATTATTAACTAAAATATTATTTTAATTATTTTTTTCTAAAAAACATGAACTTCTTAAAGATTGTTTTTTGTGTTTAAAAAAAATAAGGGTAACTATTTCTGTAGGTAAAATAACGGTAAAGTGTCATATTGTTGGAATCGTAAATTGTTAGGTAAGTAGGTACGTCTTGTTAGGAGAACAACATTTCTTATTAAACATTTAATAAAATAGTGCTCCGAGTTTTTTCGATAAACGGACTTTCTAATACCTATTTAATATCGAATTCAATATTTGGGTAGTCGTAGACGTGAAATGGTTGCTCGTAATTCAAGCTGTCTTTGGCATACTAATTGTGTTTTCATTGGCTGCTCGGTATCAAATTTAACTAATAAGCGATTTTCTATAAATGGACGGTTATTTCCTTACGGTAATGTACCGTGACTCCTCATTGCACGCAATATTGATATGTTTTTATAAAGTTCCTTTAGTTTAATAAATGTCAGAATTTAAGAACAATTTAAAAACGTTTAAAAATATGTGAGTGCAACATATTGTTGTAATTGAGCGAGTTATTTCGTCCTTGTCACAGGTTGCGTCTACCAATGCTACCTAAGAAAGAACTAATTATAGGAGAATAATTTATCAAAAGTGAACTAATTGCTAACACCATGTAAACAAAACAACCCTTGACATATTCCATAAAATGATGAAAAAAAAGTTACGAAAACGAAGCCATTGATAATTTCAAAGTTAGCCCTCTTTACGAAATGTCGACATTCAAAAGTTTTCCGCTTCTTTATTTTCCCACAGTTTCGCGAGTATCGATTGTTTGTTTACATAACGTACAAGCGTTATTAAATAACGAGTTTGTTAACGCATTAGGTTGTGAAAAAACCGGCCAAGTGCGAGTCAAACTCCCGAACGAAGGGTTCCGTACCATTATCTATAAAAACGGCAAAATAATCACGTTTGTTATAAGGGAGCCCCCTCAAATATTTATTTTATTCTGTTTTTTAGTGTTTGTGGTTATAGCGGCAACAGAAATACATCATCTGTGAAAATTTCAACTGTCTCATTATCACGGATTATGAGATACAGCCTGGTGACAGACGGACAGACAGACAGTTATACGGACGAAGAGCGGAGTCTTAGTAATAGGGTCCAGTTTTACCCTTCCGGTACGGAACCCTAAAAACGGAAAAAGAATGGAGTACGCAAACCTAAGTATGCACTGGAGATCATTTTAAAATAAGAGCCCCATAGACAATGGAAGAAAACAAACGCCCATCTTTACCACGGCCATCGAATCGAAACAATAAGCAAAGGCAACCCAGCATATTCAACCTAAGCGCGAGGCGTTCCGATTCACAGGTGCGTCGTACACGCGGAATGATCGCATGCGATATTGATGTAATCGCGACGTTACGTTCAAAAAAACTCACTAGAGCGGGGAAAGTGACGCGCCGCGCCTCAAGATCGTGAAAGGTACTTAGTCGATCACCGCTCTAACAAGATCCGTTACGTCCCCAGTGGCAGAGGAAAAATTCACAGATTGAGGAACTAGGCTAATTTGTCGGAGATCAAGTTCCGCTGGTCGGGCAGACTTACGACACCGACGACGTTCGGAATTCGAACTACTTTCGCGTAATCTGTCTTTAGAGAATATGGCGCCCTACTTAGATTTTGGGTAAAATACAAATCATCACAAAATGACCTTAGAATAAATCGTTTAAAAAGAATTCTACCCATAAACTTATATTTAATTTATCAACATCCTCGTATTTGTTAAAAGGCGATATAATTTTTTCCGATAAAGAAAATTTTAAATCAACTTTTGCTTTTAATTGACAAGCTGAAAAAGCAATATCGTTTTATAAACTCCTTTCTCTGTTCGTGAAATTGACTAAGCAAAGAAAAATCTGAATCGTATTGGATTATTTCATTTCAATTAGCCTAAATAAAATTTCAAATTGTAACTCTTACGTTTTCATATTACTGTGTAAGAATAAAGGAGCAATGCTTATTTTACGAAATTATTTGGAAATACGATTTTGGACCACATCCTACGATATAATATTATAAATGCGAAAATAAATAAGTTCGTTTTTTATTTGTTTGTTTTTGTTACTATTTTGTTTGCTATTTTCCGTAAAAAATACTGGACCGATTTGGATGAAATTTGGTACACTTATAGCAAATACTTATTATCTCGGTATTCCCACGGGAACGGAAACCACACGGATAAAACCGTGGGCGGCTGCTAGTAATATATAAACTGAAAACCACATACTTACGTGAGTGAAAGGATTATCATCACAAAATTCGATTAAAAGCAAGGCAACAAAGTAAGTAAATGTAATTCACACCTAATCTAGACGATATACCGGTAAACTTTAGACAGTTAGTTACCTAACTTTTTAACTTTGTTACTTTAAAAGTACACATTGAATATTAACTTGTGGACTTATGTAGATCAATTTGGGTACGTTAGGCTGCATGAGTAATAAGTTTAAGCTAAATAAGACCGATATGGTTGTTTATAATGCAATTTATATGATGTCAATGCCGTATTAAAATAAAATAATTTATAGCCTATATCAGGGTAGTCGAACCTTTATGCATCAACGTGCCATTTTTTCTAAAGAAATGTTTGATGAGGTCATAGACGTGCCATAAAATAATTTTGACTTAGTGATTATTGGGAAATTAATAATACTAAATATTATCAACTCTTTATTTAAGTTCTACAAAAGGCAAATTTTGCAATATTTTAATTACACGCGTAATTTCAATTAAAGTCAAATTAGTGTGACTTCTGTTGTTGCAGATTAGATGACAAATAACTTATATTAGGGTTGTAAGATTTCAGTGACGTGCCCAAAATATTGTGTCGCGTGTCGCGTGCCATCGGTTCGCCATCTTTGGCCTAGATGAAGAGATACAATATATTTATTCCCCGATTTTTGAATGCCTATATTAAACAATCTACCTTTGATAGTAAAATATTGATTATATTAAAACGTAATTTGGAAATGAATTGTTATTAATTTCGTTTCGTGTTGTGAGTGAAGTTAGTAATAAATAAAGCTATTTACCAAATCTTTTAACCAAATAATGCCCTATTTCTTATTTTGGTAAAGCGCAATAGCGTAAAGAATAAACCTAAAAATAAACGTGTTATTGTGTAAACTAAGTCTACTACAAACGCTTAACGATTTTATATTAAAGACTTCAAATCGTGTAAACGACAGTTGTAAATCGCGTTAACTAGCTCAGAGCAGCAGTAAACAGCTTACTTTACATCCTAATCATAAACAACTGTGTTTACGAACGCGCTTTGATTAACAACTCTCACTTCGTGGCGTATTAATACGTCCGATTTTCAATTGAATCCTGGAGAAATAATGCACCTGCCCTCGTCCTCCCTTTGCCACTGGCATCTTTGGGCCCCAGACTCCTCATAAAGACTGTTTACTCAACCAATCCACCAACCTAAAAAAATCCACAGACTTGTCAACAGACAAATCCACGTCTCTAACTTTGGACAAAGAAGTCGGATCGAACCAAGCGGACGCGTCGCCAGATCGGTCGCACGACTGTTTGGAAACCTCGCAGTTGCGCCACAAATCCGAGGATCCGTCCGGTCGCCTTTTACACGTATATAGCAGTATAATTTACGGTGTTGAAGTGAAGATAATAAGGTGCTGTTAAATTTGTTAAAACTCGGCCGAGTTTTGGCAATTTCTTGTTTTAATCATTTAATTGAAGCACGAACATACCAATTTTTGTCACTAATCATTAGTAAACTGTAAGATTAGTCAGAATTTTTAACTTTGATGTAGTATTTAGAATAATAGTTACTTACTTTTGCAACGATTGCATGTAAAAATAAAACTTTATTTCTGTAGCTATATATTGGGTCGGTTTACGTTCGCCCATATTGATGTTATACGAAACCCTTTCCGGTTTATTTTGTACTCTTTTCGATACGAAACGATTGATTAATACTTAGTATATAAGTTTAACAAAATGATACTAAAAACAAATGCATTACATGGCGAATTAGATTAGTAGCTTAGATAATATGTATTAAAATAGAACTCACTAGTTTTACAAAGTAACCTACTTTTATAAGATGAATAATAAACGAATATAACGTATTGTCGTTAATCAATATTTCAGCAATTCAGGTAAGTTCAAATATTAGGTATACTTTAGCCCAGTAAATGAGTTTAGAACCGGTTATTTTATGTCAATCTCGTGCAGTTAGACATTGTGTGCAAGTATGTCAATTTTGTAATTGACCGAGCAAGCAAAGCGGCAGTTTCCAGATTGGTCAAAAATTCGTTTGTCCGTCTGTCAGTCAGTCGTTATATGGACGGATCACAATTATTATTTTTTCGGAAAATTTATACCCCCATTCCAACTAAGCATTGCTCTCCGCCTTCGCAAGACGAACCCGTAGATTGGACCAAGGGTGTACGCGAGTATTGGCTAAAACTCATACAACTATTTTCATCAAACAAAAGGCTACATAAGTAGGTAAGCCTATTGGAAAATTCAAGCACCTAAAATTCGATTTAAAATTGGACTTTTTTTTCTTTATCTAATCTAATCTAATCTAATCTACACAGTAATTAGCAGCTGCTCTTGATTTTGTTGGCGTGGATTAATGTTTCAAACGTCACGTTAAATAAGCTGTAAACTGTAACCCTTTGAAATGAAAAAAACATGGGACTGATAGTTATGAGGATATATCATAGAATATTAATAACAAATTCGCAAGTTTTATTAAAAGTAACAAAGAGATAGACTTATGTTTACGCCATAGTAGATTATTACGTAAAATAAGCGATGTCAAACGTAACAGTTTTCTTTACGTTAACAAAAGAATATATGATAAATTTTAAATAGTAAAATATTGGTAAAAAAAACAACTCGGCCACAGTGAATTCTCAGATGGGACTCGAACCCACGACCTTTGGAAATCCGGTCCAATACTCTAACACGAAATGAACCATTAATTATTATGAAAATGTCGGTTCGTTGGGCTATTATTTTTTAAATACCAATAAAAAAAAAAAACATTAAGATATTATTTAAATAGAAAGCAATAAGGCGTTTTTGAATCGTCAAAATTTTCCTACCAGTACCCGTTCGGTGCTTTTCAAGTTAGGGATACCTATAACCGAACAGCCATTTCATAAAAAAAATTAAACTAACATTATTTTTTAGACCATTTGAATACACGTGCAGACTTTTACTTTTTAATGGATGATTAAGTTTCCACGCCGTGTTAGTATCGTACTCATTATAAGTAACAAGTTCGTATTCGTAGGCGATCGAGTGCAATCTTAGGAGGACTAACCTCAGGTCTAGATCTGCGTCTAGTCCCGGTCTACATCACCCCAGCCCAGACGTCTTTACGCATATTCAGTCTGGAATTGTCTGGAAACGTTGCGAATTCGTCTGGAATATTTGTTACTGGTTACTCGTCGGGTAAATGTATAATCGTTACCCAACACTATACTTATTAACAAATTATTCGAAGTTCATGCAAGTACATGAGACGTTCGTTAAAAGAATAAGTCCTTTTCGGATTTATTAGACGAGTCCTTTTGAAAATAAGTCATTTCAACTGTCCACTTCCGTAATAGATCGCTATCTATTTTTAATAAGGCTTCATTTGCGTAATAGTAATTCCGTAAAAAATAACAAAGTTTGAAATAAAATATTAATATATATCTGCTATGTCCTCTTTTGGTTTGATACATGTAATTAAACTCCAAAAATTATAAAGATATATTTTGTAGCTTAATTACTACAATTTGGACATGCGACATACAAGAGTGAGGGGCTCACTTAATAATGGATCCAAATACACGCACGCCTCGGAAGTTTGTACTTGAACTAGTTCACTATTGTTGATACTGTGGTTTCCCGCGTCAAACGTTCATGGTTTACACTCTATGGAAAAAATGGAGTATGCTCTATGGAAAAAAATGGCGGAGGTCAAGTTATGCTGACCGAGAGTAATTTATGTACCTTGCCCAACTTTCCAAACTCGATTACCGACGGCATTTACATAAAAATGTTTTCACCGATGTTCAAAGTTGAATGTGTGATGTACTACAATTTTATAGGGGCTGAAAATTATTAACTTCACGCGCGTGGTTCCCATTCCCGTGGGAATATCGGGATAATAAGTCTCCTATGTTTTATTCCAGGTTATCAACTATCTCTGTGGCAAATTTCATCTTAATCCGTTCAGTCGTTTTAGCGTGAAAGAGTAACAAACAAATAAATAAAAAAACAAACTAGCATACTTTCGTATTTATAACATTAGTATGATATGAAGTATGATTATTATCAAGGTAAAATGGATTTTTTACCAAGGACTAGTTGCACGTTTTATGAGATTCTTAGAATAATCTAGACAAGAGTAATATTTTGAATCAATTAAAAGATAGAATTGTTTTTGATAATACGACGAAATAATCAACTTTACATTAGGTCGCTACAATAATAATTAGCTCTTATTAAGAAAAACTTGTATAATTTTGCGGAGCCTATCATTCGTGTAGATTGATTAAAAACTATAAATTCTACACCTAATAAGATTTAATTTAAATAAAACTTGCCCCTGAATTGATTCAAAGGGATTTCTTTTCGCCCTTACTGTTTACGACCCTTCGAAGGCAGGTCTGCCCCTAATCATATGGGGACATTTGCCCATTACAGGTTCCTGAGGGGAAATGTAACATCCAGACGCCTTTGTGTTACGATATTTTTGTTTTATTAGCTTAGTCGGGTATTCTATATATTAGTGAACTTGAAAATATATTTATATACGTACGTCACGTATTTAGTTGCCAATGCATTTATGTCACGCATAACAGCACTGAGGGTATGTTCTACTAATAAAAACTCAGATTTGTAATATTCAAAATTTAGATTTCCTAAAATTACCTAGCTGTATAATAATATCATCAATGAGGGACCCTATAGATGAAAATATCGATTCACGCACTTAGTAACGTTTTCAGTGTGTGCAGTCAATAGTATTATGTTTTACACGTAATGAAAAGCAATATTTTTCAGTCGTCAAAAAAGCATATCAAATATTGCTTTTTTGACGACTGAAAAATATTGCTTTCCATATTGTGTAAATATTAAACACAGCAATTTATCAATAGCAAGTATTCGAATTCGAGGCATTAACTAATCCTTCGTTACTTTGATTAAAATAATTCGTATACAGTTTACGTAGTACTTATTCAACTTTTTGTATGGAACTTAATCCAAATTTGCCGACATTGGATTGACCAAAAGCGACATTAACGTAACCTGTTGTCTGCACGATGAATAATTGTCCATGGTTTCCCTAATACCCTCGCTATAGACCGTACAGTATAGCACAGCGCCGTAAACCGATATACGAGTCGTTTGAATATAAGTTTATATCCAACAAAGCTTATGTACCATTTTGACTCGTCCTTCTCAGCCATAAAGTCGAATTTTGCAAGAACATTCCAAATATAAACGCGTGAGAATACTCCGTCCCGATCGAAGAGAAGCGGCATTCAGTTTTACTGCTAAGAAATAAAGTTGAAACTCGTTTGAACTGTTCCAATATTTCCGTGATGCTGTGAGAATACTTTGTGATCGCTCGGCGTAGAATGGAAGTGAGCTGATTTCAATCTGAATGAAACTCAATTTTTGCGGGACAATTACACGTTATAGACAACGAATGAAAATTAATATTTTCTGTGAGTACCTAACTAAAGTTTTTGTCATTCTATTGGGTTCTTTCAGAAATTCATGGAAAAAGGATTATTTATAATTTTTTACGTTAAATTTTAATGGAAAAATACTAGAAAAAATTGGCGGCTCTCAACTACTCAGTAGTCATTCTCAAACGGTGCCTGAGAATGACTTGTGAGCCGAGTCGATTATTCTAGTATATTTCTATTACAAATATTCCTAAAAGTTTTATTGATATCCTTATATAATTTTAAAATTGCTTACAATAATAATTCCTTTGATTTAGAGATCCACTCAAAATGCTTCGCCTAATAACATAAAGATGGCTGCTTATTTGTTTTGTTACGAAATTTCATTTAACCTTGTCTCCGAGCTGTCGAGCTCCTTACAATAAATGTTTACGTGCAAATTAACGTAGGTTTAGAATCCAACTAATATTATAAATGCGTAAGTGTGTTTGTTTGTCTTTCCTTCACGCCCCTAACTACGGAACCGAACGACTTGATTTTTTGCATAGAGTTAGTTGAAAGGACGGAGAGTAACATAGGCTAGTTTTAATCCCGACATTCCCACGGGAACGGGAACCACGCGGGTGAAACCGCGGACGGAAGATAGTGGGAACAATAAGTTCAAACAAGTCACTTAGTGTACGTACATCTTATGTTTTGGCGCGCACTGTTCATTGAAATAAAACAACTTTTACTGATATCCCGTGTCATCCCGTGACCACGGCAGCTGTAAAGGTGCCGAAACGTCGGGAAAATCAAAAACCCCTAAAAAACCTAAAAATACGGACAATTACAACTTAGTTCGTGGAAATATATCGCGTTTGATATCCGTAAAAGTTGTTTTATTTCGAGTCACTTAGTGCTTATATGTAATTGGATTTCATTATGTTGCTAAAATAGTGGAATTTTGCTGACAGACTTTTGCGGAGACGTCATGGGAAAGTAATCTTACAGGCAAACTCGATTATACTATACAAATATTATTGAAATTGTGTAGTGACAGAAATAACAAGAATTATTATTAGATCTGTAAGACATTTTATAGTTTGAGATTTCAAAACACACATTTGATGCCGTCAACACTTCTTTGCTTTTAAAGTACCTATTCTATCCGAATTCTAAGTAGAAATGTAACTTTCTTACTATTTACTGTTGGATTTGTTTACATTATGATAATTCTGAGAACACGCACGTGTGCTGTGGGACAAAAAATTATTGAAAGAAGATCCTTTGTTCTACAGTTAATGTTACTATTTCTTAGAGCTGTGATGCTGGAATTATAATCTCTGAAATAAAACTTAGCTCAGTTACTCTCCCGCAGGCCTCCATGGTGTTAAGAGTTATTTTACGTATCGTTTGTACCTCGTGGTTTATAAAGCTGAATATACGGGTTTATTTCATATCAGCTATATAGCGACGTCTTAAATAAAGACCCATTTCCAATATTAACTAACGTAAGTACGTATTTTGTATTTAAGTTTGCTCAAGATGTATTATGATATATGCTACGGAGATGGACTTATTAACTACCTATGGTCGATCAATGATTCGTACGTTTTCGATAACTTTGATAGTTAATATCAAACAGCACTAGCGCAGCGGTACTTTGGTGGTACGTTCGCCATGATCGAGTCCCATTCGTCTCATATAAAATACATACTTGATAGACGCGTAGGCGTGAGACGTCAAGCCTTTTTCATTCAACTTTGCCCTTTGGTTACCACCGTAAGGGTAATTTTATCTCATTACACTAGTCTGCCTACTGAATGCTGTCCCAAATAAGATGGTACCGCCAACAGCACGTCGGGCTTGGCACTTGTATTACGAAAACCACCTTTATTACGAGTGACATTAGGGCGCTTTGTAAATTCTTACCTGTCTTCTTTTGTGTGTAGTGTACCTAAACGCGCCCTAATCGTCGTGAATCATGAAACTGATAAAAGTTTAGTTTTGTAGAGCAACTACGGACGATGTGGTGTCAAATATAAAACAATTTGGAAGACATTAGAAATGTATGAATTGCCACCTATTTTAGAAAATAATAACATAGTTGTACTGTACTTCGGTATACTTAGAACGGACACTTCAACTGATTTCGGATATGCTATTGTGTATGTATAGTTATTAAGTTTTATTAAAAAACAAATTGCATATGCTAAGTTCACAGGAATATGGTATAGTAGTACCTACCTATATTTTTTTAACTTAAATCGCTAAAAAGTATTTGTTTAAGTAGTTCGGAGTCATGACCATGCCTTTAGCATATTTTAGATTTGTCTTCCCCAAAAAACAAACTTGTGTATTACTTCAGGACATTAATATTTTACTATCCATAAAGGAAGAGAAGAATAGAGTGAACGACGTGCATTTTAGTAATTTATACAAGAGAGCTTTTCACAAAACAAATTAAACAAATTTGTTTTGTGATTTGAAAAGCATTTAAATAAATAAATGGAATAACAAAAAAATGGAAAAGAACAAGCTTTAAATCCGATATCCACTAGGGAAAATCAACTCGTCGCCATATTGCTCAGACGGGAATCGAACCCGCAACCGTCTGAAGTCCAGCCCAATGCTCTAACTATTGGGCCACTAAGACTTATCTATACCGGGACATAAAAATAGAACTGATATGATAATGCAACAAAGCAAAAAGAAAAAATTCTCAGCAGGTCGCAAGTTTGAGTCCTGTCTGGGAAATACTTGTGGCCGTGTGGTAGTCGAAAATTTTCTATTAAAATTCTATCATAAAAATCCTAAGTTAAAAATCCATCAAAAATCAAGTTTTTTAATATATTTTCAAATCGCAAGCTGCCTGTCTGCAGTTGAGCCATGCAACAGATCTTAATTTGATTGTTTTGCATTGCCCTTATTTTCATTAAAACGCACAAGAAAGCATAAAGTACTCTTACTCTAGACTAGCTCGTCACACAATTGTGAAAGTCAATGACACTTTGGCAAATCTTCTACAAAGTGACACTGGTATCTAAAAATAAGTCCTCAAATGTTTGGACGCAATTCTTATCGTAGTATGCCGTAAGGTTTACGTCAAAACAATAATTATATTTAGAAGTGACCAATTATTGTTATAAGGTCGTAAACCTTTCAGGGTCATTGAAATTTTAAATTAAATCCTTATATGTGATTTTGGAACGTACCTCCTTTTGAGGCCTAATTTATAAGTGATGTTTCATTGTTTTACGACTCGTCGTTGCATACAAATTACTCTGTAACTTTATATATTGCTTAGACAATTATTAAATATTAAGAAGTGATTTTGATTTATTACACATAGTTTAGTACTTATCTGGTTTACTGACCTGTTAAAATGTGTTTATACTAATTCAACAGGTGATATAACTGAAATTTTGATTTTGACATAAACTAATTTCCATTCTAATTTCCATGTCACACTATATAAGTACTTTGTCAGGAATCCTTGAGTCTTAGTGGATAGAATAGACAATTCAAGCAAAACATTCGGGAAAACTGTTTATAAAAGCAAAACCCTTTTAACCGACTTCAAAAAAGAGGAGGAGGTTCTCAATTCGACGGAATCTTTTTTTTTTTGTTTTTTTTTATGTATGTTACTCGATTACTCAAAGACGGCTGGACCGATTTGAGTAAATATTTTTTTATCGAAAGGGTATACTTCACATGTGGTCCCATTGTCATCATGTCAGGATCTGATGATGGGATCCTAGAGAAATCCAGGGAACTCTTCAAATATTATAGGCACTCCTATAGCGATTTCGGTGTTTTCTATAGTAGCTTATGCATATGCTTCCGGAATGCACCATTTGGTGAAGTGGAACTGATGATGAAAACCACAAATGGTCATCGGAACTATTAAATACTTAACATTTCACGGCAGCTATATGTAGTTCATTAGCAATTTTATGCTCGATGATGAAGTGCAGCTGATGATGAAGTATCGGGAGAACTCCTCAATAAGTAACGTCCCTGCACCGGAAAAAGAAACATTTTGTAAAAGGTGATGAGGAGTTGTCATAAGGTTATCAGCGTACCTCACAGGACCTCTTCTACCTTTAAAAATTGTGAAATAAAAACTTTTTATAAAAAAATGAAAACCGATTTCAAAAAACTCAAAAGCAAAAAATATACCTTTTGGAGTCGGTGCCAGCCAAGGCAAGGAAAATAAAATAGGAGCACAAAAAGTAGAATGCCTTGGCTGGCACCGACTACAAAAGGTTTATATTTTGCTTTTTAGTTTTTTGAAGTCAGTTTTCATTTTTTTTTATAAACGAATTTAACACACAAAAGATATAAAAATCGAAAACGTTACCAAGTAAACAATCAAGTTAACAACCAAGTAAAAACCTATTTAATAAACGTAAAATTCCTCTATTCATGTCTCACGGCACGTGTAAATCAAATTCCATCTCGGTGAAGATATAAAGTAACATCGGCAGCAGCTCAAACGTAGCACCAAACGAATATTTCACATATCAAAGGGGTTTGTACCTTTTGGACTCGTTACAGATACGCCATTTTGAAAAACAATCTAAATCGCGCCGCACAATAATACCTATATAAATGGATAGGGAACGTAAAGGTGAATAAAAAATATGATTTGACATAATGCTCTAAAGTGTCAGGTTAGTGAGCTAATTGAAGTTAAAGATACAAAGGTGATACTTTGGGTCGGCATTATTCATTTTTAACTCTAATTATCCGGCTAACAGAGCGTTATATACCACAACATTTTTTGTTCTGTGTGTTGCTCATTTAAAAAAGTATAATCGTACGACGTCATTTTGAAAAATGTTCAATATGGCGTTTTATACGGATACGGATTTGGACGAGGCCAGCCTCCATACAAAAATGTTCAAACCCCCATAAATAGCCATTATTTATGGATAAAACAAATGAAGAGATTGATTTCATGGATTGTGAAACAAAGGACGGTTGCCTTATACCCAATATAGTTTTGTTTTTTCGAAATGTTAAACAAATTACTGTGTTAAACAACCATCAATCGCCGTAGAGAGATGTAATCGCGTCTGGTTGACGAAGTTTTTTTTGTAATAATCAAGGAGCATATCGGCGGGGCGTCGACGTCACTCAGCCTCGCCTCGGTATCGGTGCCACGAACGCTCGACTATTTTCGTATCGGTTCGGCCGATATCGGCGTTCCTCTTTTTGTTGTAACGGAACGCATAATGGGCGTGCGATTAGTTTCCGTTCCGAAACATTCATTTATCGCTGGGAAATTAATAAATATTTAAAGCGATTAAGATTTATTGGTATTTATGAAGACTGGGGCATGTTTTGTTAAGCTATCAATCGTATTTGTATTTTTATTGCCTAAGGTCTTTATTAACTTTTATTTACAATCTGTTTCCCTGACATTGTCAGCCATGACATGTTAGTAAACTAGCTGGTATTAACGTGATACAAGAAGAATATGCGTTAAAAGTGAAAGTGTTGTAAACATCCAACTTTCTAAAAAAAAAAACTATAAATTATTACGACAACTAATCAATTCAGTAGCTGATGTACACTTTTTACTACATCACAGTTTTTTAAGCTAAATGTTACAAATAAGTGTGTTACTTAATGCTTGAAAAAATCCCAAAAAAGTTATAAAAGTGTAATTGCTAATTTTTTTAGTTATATACATTGGTTCTATTAGGAAACTAATTTTCTCTCTATGTTTTTTTTTTTTAATTAAAAAGCTTTTCTAACCGAAATGAAATGGAACAAAACTCATTAATTTACGAATAGAACGTGCAAAATATGAAATAAGTTCCTTCTTATTCATAAATAGTTTCTCTTTTTTTTATTATCAACTCTTCAAGTGTCAGATTAAAATCGTTCTTACGTCCACATAAGTATCCACTAACTGAACGAGCGGAAATCGTCGAGTTGCGTTGTTAAATACCTAGTTAGCGCGGTCATTATAATCAAACAAATTAGCATTAGGCCGTTGTACTCGGCTTTTGATGCTCTTTTACATATTAAAGAAAAATCTAAAGGGCATCAAACTTTGATATCATGGAGGTACTATAAGTGTTAATTATTATAAGTTAATGGAGTAAGTTTAGGAAAATGCACGAAAGACCGACCGGTTCAAGCAAAAAAAAACGAACTCTTCAAGTAAAAATGTATTACTTAACATTTATTGCAAACTTTAACACCTTATTATTTTAGTTTATAAAAAGGTAAAAAGTATGTTATAAACCAAGGCGTGTATGCAGTTTTTTCAATAAATTCAGCTTGAAAATTAAACGACACACCTACCTACGATGGAACAAAACTTTTGTGGTAATAGGTACTTAAATATTTTGATTTAGTATTAATTTAATCTAATCATAAATGCAAATAATAAATAAAGCGAGAAACTTTATTTATATGGAGATACTTAATTAACATTTCGAAAAAACATAAATTGTTATATAAAATACCATATTACCTAAATTAAAGTAAGAACAAAATAAACACAACATAATTAATATTAAACAAGAAAATATACTAGAAAAAAGCAACTAGTCTCATGTCGCCTTGACGGCATTCGAGGGAGTCCGGCCCAATGCACTAACCAATTATGCTACAGAGACCTATGAGGATACGTCGAATTTTTCTAGTATATTCACCGTTCTACGGTGTTGGCCACCGTCGCATTATCAATGAGAGAAATATCTTCGCATTCGAAAGAAACATCTTTACAGATGTTTGACTATCGATTAGGATGAAACAGCCATCTAATTATCTAATCCCGTCAGGGCGACATGAGACTAGTTGCTTTTTTTTATGTATATTTTCTTGTTTAATATTTATCAAATTGTAAATAAAAATAGCATTGTAAAATGCAAAATTAAAAAGTTATAATAACATAATTATTCAGTACAATATTGAAATATTTAAGTAGTTATACGTGCATGAGTCCCTGCTAATGACTTAACTGATTAATGATCACTCACTTTCCAACTATTCGACGGTCCAAAAACCCATGAACTTATGCGTCCTTGCACAGTACAAGCAACAACACATCACGGTAACAGTTGGCTTAAAAACGTCTTTATTACATGGGTAATAAGGGCGGGTACAGTCTTCATGTTGATTTTGAGGTGTTGTCCCTTGTACCAGCATTATTGTTCCAAAGATACCTTTGTTTACTTCAGTAACCTCGAAATAACTTGCGGTACTTCGAATCAAGCTGTTTTAGTTTATAGCGAATGAGTTTTGTTTATGTGAGATGCGGTATGGAGTAAAATTTTGAGAGATGATACGTTTCTTTGTTCGGAAAATTGGAAATTTTAAAATAGAGTACATGCATGTGTAAATGTTCCTCCTGAAAAGTTGGAGACAGGTTGCTTTTTGTACACACACAATATTATAGGAAAAACAAATAAACAGAATTATTGTACAGGGGCACGGCTTATTTCACATTGAAATTTCTTCCAGCCGGCCCAGACAGTGTGTATCTTCAAATAATTATATAAATAATCTGACAAAATTCTAAATTAGCACACATAGGTATACTTAGATATAATATATACAAAATAACCCTATACATACATATAATAAAATAAAATAATTCATATAATTGGGAAGAGAAAGACAGAATGGAGTCAGTGCTAAGGACAAAAAAACACATAAATTATGATAAATAAGATATTAAATTTATTGTTTGTACCTATCTAAGCAATTAACTAATGTTAACTTTTTTATGTTTTGATTGTTCTGTTAACAACAAGCCGTTAAGAATAAACTTTTGAAATATCACTTGTATTTTAACACCTTTCTCTTATATAATTAATCCTTTTAATGGCAAATGATCAAAGGTGGTTCATTATTTGGTTATAATAATACTGAAAGTGTGTATAATTTGTGTCTTTACAACGCTTATGTATGAAGTAATGTCTTAATACAATCAAAATTGTAGATTTACTTTGTTTACTTTTGTTTATTTAAGTTAAATTATGTCTGCTATGAATCAGTTAAGTACATGAAAATTATATGTAACGCTATCATCGCCATTTATTAGCTATTTCTAAACAACAGGTGCTTTATAGAATATCTTTTACTGGGGATAGATTTTGATAATACTAAGCCTCATTCCAAAACTAAACAAGGATCATTTTGTGTTTATACCCAAAAATATAAGGACACAAAATGATCCTACGTGTAAATGTACTTCACATTTATGAAGACGAAGTAACGAACCTCTTGATTGTCGTTACGTCTTCTTATCGAGTAAGGGTTAGTGGCCACCTCTGGTGTCAGAGTTTATCAAGATACTAGATACAACAATGATACTTTTCGAAATTAAGTATTCCCGATTCGACCAAAGTAAACGAGTTTTTGTTTGATGAATGTAGTACTTACCTAATACTTAGCCAAAAATAAACAAACTATTTACAACAAAACACGATCGTTGAAAATTTCTATGACGTCACAATAAGAATTTGGTCAATAAGAAATCCTTTGAAAAACAGTTGACAGCGTTTGGCTACTAGCAACAGAAATCGAAATTTTGTATAGATAGTAAAAAAAACTTATTTTATTAAAAAAAACAATCACTTGGTTATTATGGTTACTATGCTTAAAGTTTAAACACACTATTCAAACAAAACACGATCGTCGAAAGTTTATATGATGTCAGAAAAAGAATTTTGACGCGCTCCGTGGTAGAGTGAGTGGTACGTTCTTACACCGGTTTCAAGGTGTCGCCTGCTCTGAGTTCCCGGGTTCGAATCCCGGTAGGGGCAAATGTTTGTTTGATGATACAAGCATTTGTACCCTAGTACCCCATAACACAAGTCTTACAGTACTTACTTACAAACAGTTGATAGCGCTTGGCTTTTTTTTTATGAACGACGGGTAGACACCTAGTCTTTAGCATACCTGATGTTAAGTATTGATAAGGCTGAAGATGGAAGCAAGCCTCTATACGCTATCTTATCTAACTGCCGGAACACAACAATGCTGAAAATATTGTTGTTATGGCGTCAGACTAAGATAAGATGGTGGAAGCTAGCTATGCGGACTTACAATAAGTTCTACCACTAACCAAACCGAATACAATATGTACTCCCCGCTGGGAATCGAACATGGGACCCCTGGGTCTGATACCGGTGGTTTTACTACTAGACCACAGAGGCAGTTAAAACAGAGGCGGTTGGCTACTGTATTGGCAACATAAATCGAAATGTATAAATACCTATTTAAAAATATTCCATAGAAGGTGCATGCTAAGCTTAGGCTTAAAAATATAAACAAACTATTCAAACAAAACGAATTTAAACAATATGAAATCCTTTGTCAAACAGTTGACAGCGCTTGTATTTTATTTCGTTTTATTTTCTTTGGGAAGTTTACAGCATCATTTACAAATTAGATAAATAAGCAAGATAGCATAAATATACTTACTTAAATGTTGTATCATTAATGAGAACTTATTTTACATAAAAAAAAACAATCACTTGGTGCTTATCCTTAAAATATAAACAAACTATTCAAACAAAACATGATCGTCGAAAGTTTCTATGACGTCACAAACTGAATTTGAACAACTCCTTTGACAAACAGTTGACAGCGCTTGGCTACTGGCAATATAAATCGAAATGTTCGGGACACAGATACATATCAGTATCCGTGAAATTCGCCCGACGACGGGTTCAACGTACCTGTGGCTGCGAAAATTTATACATAATTATATGTAGCCTTACGATTGTGTGCCAGACACGACTTGTTAGTTAGTTGTAATAGATAATTGTAATGAGCCTTTTTGTAATTAATTAGGTAGCTGCCGATACCTCGCATATAAAACTAATATAAAAACTGTAAGTACTTCATAATGTATATACTGCTAGAGCAACCTTCAATTTATTTTTCACCTCAAACACTTTATATTTTTTTGTGAATCTTAAAAATAATAACAAAAGATGAAACTATTTGTTATAAGAATTTTCAATTTACGGTGGGTGAGATTTCATAACCTATGATTGTAATTTTTTAGGTGTAAGACTTTTTAAAACTTAAGGTTTAGTTCTAAATTGGCTTGTACCTAAAAAAATCCGACACGTTTTGATGGTTATTGAAACATTTTATTCCTATTTTAAATAACTTTGAATTAACTAGTCCCTTTTTAAGGGTTCCGGACCTCTAAAGAAAAAAGGAACCCTTATAGGATCACTTTGTTGCCCGTCCGTCCGTCAGTCCGTCTATCCTCATTTATCTCGCGATCGCGTGGAGGTATCGAGTTGAAGTTAAGAATTAACATTAAAAATACCAATATTACATAATCCTATATTATTAGTATTTTAAATATAATGAAATTTCAATTCTAATTTTATAGTGTAGGTATTGTCGTTATATTAATATTTTTTTAATAATTTATATTAAATTTTTATACTTATTTAATTTACATACTATTATTACATTCAATTAATTTGCAATCAATTTATTAATTCACAGTCATTTAATATAAACAGTCGTAGCCTAAAAATTAAACTTGTAAATAAAAGTAAACAAAGATGTAAAAGTAGATAGTAAAAGGACCGTTTATGTCGCAAAAAACCGGTCAAGTGCGAGTCGGACTCGCGCACCGAGTTATAAAATTTGGCAAGTAATATCGTCTTTTACTACAAGTACAGGAAAAAATCTGAAAATTAGACACAAATCATGAAAAATTTAGTCTGAATTTTTGGAAACTGAATTTCGGGAAACTTCGGAAAAACTGCGGGATTCATTTCCTGAACTATTTATAATATGTATATATATGTACCTAAGTAGCACTGGCGAGGTGTCAAAATATGGCGAAGGTAAGCCGGACCGGAGGGAAGCTGATGGGAATCGGTGTGTATGGACCCTTCGCCACTGCTTGGTAGGTACCTACAAATTTGTGCGGAAGCCCTCGGTGGGCGAGTCCGACTAGCACTTGTCCGGTTTTTATATTATTTTAGTTATTTGAATCATAAAAACAACAAAAAAAGGGTATATTTAGATTAAATTATTTGTTAAAATTACTTTTTTCACCGGAAATTACGGAAGTACCGCTGAAATAACCTAAAAATTTTCCTCGCTGTTGTGATGTGAACAGTATGTGGGTTTCGCTCGACAGCATAGTTTTTAGCGTCTCGTACCTTTGAACACTCGCTACGCTCAGGATTCAGTAGAGGTAACTCGCCGCAAAACACAACTTTCCAGCCTTCCATAACAAATAACTATTATTCCGCGCGTAATTCTGTAATGACAAAATACGAGTACCTAAAGTAAAAAGTAGAATTTAGACAGAGTTCCTAGGAACTTGAAAGGCGTGAAAAGGTGACAGAAGTGTTTTTTACAGTTATAATATTAAGAATGGACAAACCTAGTCAACACAGTTGTTTTCTTTCTCCTTTAAATGAATTCAAATACCTTTAGATACAAACTTGAATGATATTTATTGATAGCTTCCGCTCACGGTTTTACACCCGCGTGGTTCCTGTTCCTGTAATAATATCAGGATAAAAAGTATCCTACGATTTAATCAAAGCTATTTTCTATCTCTGTGCCAAATTTCATCCAAATCCGGTCAGTAGTTTTAGCGTGAAAGAGTAACAAACAAACAAACTGTCATAACTTTTGTATTTATAATAATATTAGTAGGATAGGATGGATGAAGTCAAAACGTTTGTTATGTATTTATATTTGAATTAATTGTAATAACTGTAGTACACTGACTCGATTGACATTTATTAATAATGTCTCAATCATTTCGTAGCAAGTAATTACACAAGTGATTTGTACATTTTCATTAGTTACAGTTAATATACAGTTTTAATAAGAATCTCGAAACCAACTAGACATTACGTAGCATCGTTCGCCGCGGACTGGCCAATGTTGAAAAACAATCCAAGATGAAGCGTATTGTTTGTTGAGGAAATTTCCAAACAAAACATCGACATCTCACTCTGGTAACGAATACGACATTGCCGACTTACTTAAAATACTTTAACACTAGTGAATTAAATAATTCGACTTTTACGAACTGCAACACACACAAACCAATTACCTAATATCTTATTTTTAAACTCTCCCTGTCTTCTAGCCCTATTTGGCGTGCCCAATAAGGTCCTAAGCAATGGTCATAACATTACAAACTTATAAAAATTATGGTTCTGAAATAAATTATTTGATTTGAATTATTTAACTATGACTTTTTTTATTTTAGTGCGTGCTATTTTACACAGTAAATTTTTAAGCTAGGAAAATCCAACATTTTCTTGTCAATGTAATGAGCAATAGAAGACTAGATGCTTTTTCTAGTATCAATAAATCTTATAAAGTAGCATAGTGAATCCAAAAACTAAAATCATAATTAGATTGTCATCTAATTATGATTTTAGTTTTTGGATTAAACTGTCGTTTTATCTACAACTACATCGCTCTTTAGAATGCAAGGATAACGCTGCTGGTTTATGTAGAAAAGTAAAAAAAAGATTCCGTCGAATTGAGATCCTCCTCCTTTTTTTGAAGTCGGTTATAAAGTATATTTAAAGTTGTGTGCTCATTAGTCGGAGAGCAGTGGGCCCAATGATATTATATATCTGTACTTGAAGCAGATATGTCATACGAGCTCGCATTATGAAACATTGGGAACACCCTATATGACGTCCGATTCAATTTGCAATCTCTTTCATTTCCGTACTTTTTCGTATCTTTTGTCCTACTCGTCAATTGTCAAAGTGTGCAGTCATCGTCACTGATTTCAACGCAGATTACTGTGTAGGTAACTTATCTATTATTAAACATCTTTGTTGTGAGCTCATAAGTCGGAGAGCAGTTTGCAGGAAATCCAAAGGTTCATTTTGTACCCATGGCACCCCCAGATGACTCCCGTTGAAAATTACTGCTTTTAGGGTTCCGAACCTCTAAAGAGAAAAAGGGACCCTTATGGGATCGCTTTGTTGTCCGTCTGTCATTCCGTTTGTTCTCGTTTATCTCGAGAACACGTGGACGTATCGAGTAGAAATTAAAACCATCTATCCATATCGTCTATTAACGGGGTAACAGAATCAAACTATTAACAAAAAATTAACGTAAAAAAAAGATAGGACCGTTTATGTCGCAAAAATCGTAGATTTTTACTCTTACTTTTGAGTCAGTACTTACTACTTGTACTTTTTATATATTAGTACTTTCCGTTGACCTAGAACTATGAAAATTGGCAAGTAATATCTTATAATAGTCTTTAGTTTTGGAAACTGAATTTCGGGAAAACTTCGTAAAAATCTGCGAGACTCAATTCCTGAACTATTTCTAATATTATGTACCTAGTAGGTACCTACAAATGTGCGGAACCCTCGGTGGGCGAGTCCGACTCGCACTTGTCCGATTTTTTTTACTATAATTATTACTAAATACGGAATTTTAACCATGTCTGTATTTGTTATCTAGTCTCGGTATGGTAAAAATCCCGTTTTTCGTAATAAAATACCTATGTTGATTATTTTTTCATCGGTTACGGAATTATTCCACTAGAAATTGGGCTGGACACTAGATAGGTAATATTACTTACTAAAAAAAAAAACTCAGCAGAAGTGTTAAGGACAGATAAAATTTTCATTGCTTTACGTCACTGATAAAATTCGCGAAAAAAGTTCCGCTGAAAACAAGATAATTAGCGATCTTATGCCATTCGCACATTGTCATAGTTCTGCCATAGCGCGGCCGTTATCTGTGACGTCACAGCATTCTTGCAGCCGATAACAGAGGGGAATATGACCAACTGGCAACCTCCAAAATTATCGGTCGTTGTCTGTTTGCGGAGGATTTGAACACTTGAACGAGTAAAAACTAATGATGACATAATTTGAAGTCAATTCGTTTTACTGAGCGAAGAGAAAACTGGAATTTGAAACAAAAAATGGTTGTAGCTCGTTGAGATCTTTTATTATGACTGTATTATGTATTTTATTGACAGATTAGTTTTGGTTTTCTGGACATATTTTGATATATGTTTACTAGTAGCAGGTTTGCAGAAATAATTTTCAATTGTTAATGATTGAGGAGAAAAATTTAATAATAGGAATTTAGCTTCACTGTATGGTGAATGCAGTTTTACAGAGTTTTGTTACTTGGAAACCTCACCGCAGGTCTATTCAAATATTTGTATATAATAACATATATGTAAGCGTACATTTAAATGAAATGAATGTGGAGCGATCATTTCTATTATAAGCATCGATTTAACGAGCGGAATGAGATGGTGCGGCTATATGGGTCGGCAGTCTGATTACGGGTTAGACTTTATTGTAACGGAGGAAGGTGCATTTTGATTAATTGCGTTTGTGAATTTAGTCAACTATATGTAATGCAGGTTTTTCAAACTTTCTCGATTTGCTATTAGTTTGCTTTCGAAGTATTAAATGAGGACAGGTAAAAGGATGTTATTGGCATACATATAAGGATTAAAGACTCAGGATTGTCCTTCCTTGAGGCGATCAGATAATATACATCAAAAAATGGAATTTCGACTAAGCGACTTAATGAAAATGATAATTAACAAAATAATAATCGTCACTTAATTCTCACTACTATAAGCGTTGTGCTACTTCAAATCGGTAGATACATTTCCTTGAAAAAAAGGCGTTGTGTAACGAACGAATCCAACCGCTATTCTGGCGGTGTCTGAGGCCGTTGCACTGTGTGACGCCGAAAATCATGTTGCAAAAGTCGGCTTCAACGCGTCGCGAACAGGGCTGTCCGCGCAAATGGCAGAAATCGAGGTTACCATTTAAAAAGAAAAAAGTTTTACTCTTTAACCTCCAACCTTTTCATTGTTTCAACAGTTTAAAAACAAAACTTTTTGATATTTCGAAAAGCGAACTCCGTTTTGAGTTTGGAAATAAGGGAGCGTCATTGCCATGTCTGGCTCTGTTCGTTGTTCTTCTCGGCGTCAACTCGGCAACCCTCGTCGCAGCACGGGCCACGGAAGTTACGGTGAACGGTGCTCGGCGGCCTTGCCGCGCGCGTCGAAGGTGAAAGTCTTGGCGGGCCGCAATTATTGAACCTCGACCCAACGTATATTCGGGTTACCGACGATACTGTGACGTCCCGACTTCCGCATTCTTTTGGCGTAAACAGATAAGTTTAGCACTGATCCAGATCACCTATAAACCTTTTTGGTATACACCTGTCCGATAATATTAGGAATGCAACCTCATTACACGTGTCGTCTCATGTACAAATACTATACACACAATTAATATCATTGTTAATATCAGATGTATAGTTAAAAGTGAAGGTGTATGTTATTGGAACCGTAATTTGCACGAACTTAAACAGTGTTACGCAGTACTAAGAATAATATGTGTTAGCAATGAAGTTCGTGCGAGCACTATCGTTATACTTTGTAACCGGATTGTTTGCCCACTCGAGTACAAAGATTTCACCTGTTTTAAATATTTATTTGAGTTTAGTTGAGCTTGAATATACATTTCAAGCAATATTGTTATGGTAAGATTAATCTAAGAAAAGTGCTATTTTCTAGTAGTCAGAAGGACAAACTATTTTTTATAGTTTTCCAATTAGCATTTGAAACATAAGGTAAAGTTTCGCCACTAAAAAGTAGAATTTACAAGAAGACTTGTTTAAAAGACTATATTTTTATCTTTTATAATCTAAAAGTGGAGACTTCTCGCTTGATTGGATATGGCAATTTGAGGGTCACCACGGCAGCTGTTTGGCTCATATTCAATGTGCTGATCTATTTGTTAATGCACTCGAATATTTACAAAAATAGAAAATTAAAATACCGTGTCCACGAAAATACTAAGGGCTAATGAATAAGGAAGAGGTTAGGGGTAGCAGTTTTTTCATGTTATTAGAAATAAAAAAATTAAATGTTCATTTTCTTCATAAAAAATCGGTGGGATATGTACGTTCTTGTGCAATTACGAGTTTTATGAAAAAACTATTGCAAATTTTCAAACATAAGATTGTATTTTTATTTAATGTAGGAAAATGTAAATCTTTTGCTTGAATGTTGGTATCACAGACTAAGAAAACGACAAAATATAAAAGAAGGTACATTTTTCTACAAAGAAACATCGTGAACAGAATCCGGGACTTTAAAGACATAGCTGCACCATAAAAACTGGTGCACAAGCCGTAAAACTAATGTTTGATATTTTTATTAATAGTCAAAACATTTAGTCGTCAAATTGATCAGAAGCTGCGTAATTTGAAGATAAGATGTTTTTAATTCAAGTAAAAACAATAAAATCAATCATAATAAGTTTATCATAAAAGCTATTTTTTATGAACAACCTATTTTAAATGAAAATTATGGGCTTGTTTTTTTCTTAAAAGTTCACTAAAACGGATGAGTGAATAATGCTTTATTCTAGTAAAAAAACTTATAAAATAATGAAAAGCTAAATCATAGTAAGTATTGCTGGTCAATTTTAAAATATTTATAATTTAAAAGATAATGATGGACCTGTTTGTATCTAACAAGTTCACTAAAACACATTGTTACAACGATGAAATCGAATTCCGAATTTTGGTAAATGTTTACGAAAATATCAGTAATAAATAGCGTAATTCAGAATGTAGAGTATATAGATAACCCCTTTAACCGATCAAAAAATATCAAATGTGTGAAATAATGACATGGATTTTCGTTATGTACAGACGATCAACTCAAGGGTTTTGTCAATGATCTTTCGAAATAATGTAAAAAAAAACAAAATACTTATTTCTTGATATTATATTTTTGTTCTAATTTAATAGATTGTTTGTATCTGAATCGTAACAATACAACCATGAGATTAATTCTGAACTTTGAAAATGTTTCAGAAAATTGTAATTCAGAATTTAGAGTAAATTCTACTTCTTCCTCTTATCCTCATGACTGGTGGGTTGCGAAAGCATGAAATTACATGGTCTATGAGGGCTCTCCATGCAGTGCGGCTTTTGGCCACCCGGATAGATGCCTGCATGTCGGTTGGGGGGACCTCTTTTACTGCATCGGTCCTTTGGGTCGGTGATCCTCTTTGTCCCTCCACAGGACTTACAATGATGAGCTTCTAGAGGTTGTCAGGTTAACGTCTGGCCACGTGTCCGAAGTATTGGAGGAGACGCTTAGAGTAAATAGAACCCCTCTATACGGCCAAAAAATAGCAAATGTCTGAAATAATGACACGGATTTTCGTTATGTAAAGACGATATATTTTTGTTACGTAACAAAGCTCTACCGATATATTTGAGCTTTTACGTTTAAATAAGATGTTTTTAGAGTAATGCATTTTGTTTATTTATATACATAGTAATTTTCCTTTGAGTGGATTTAAAAATGTCGTGATTTTGTTTTTGAAATTAGATTTGATTTTTTTACCTTTTCTTACTCAATACCAAAACTGAGATAGAGCTTAAAAAGTGGAACATTTATATTATATACATTATTTAATTACTAAGATGCTAATAAAATGCTAGTTCAGTCTGCAATACATAACTGTAAAACAATGAGCGACGTTTAAAGTATTAAATCTTTTTCAGTTCACATTAAAGTTATGTAGTTACAAGTAGATCACGTGGCAAATACAATGCATTGAATAATAAATTATTTAATATACATATCACAAACATTGACACAACAGCGCTTAACCGCTAATGCAGAGTCAAATTAAGGACGAAACACACGGTTGACCTTTAAAGTCTTAACTCGATTAGTTTCTATTCTAAACGGCAGAGATATAAGTATAAAAGTTATCCAAAAGGCTCATGGATTAGAGTGATGATAATGAGGTATCCTTTTCAAGGAAGGGGAGTTACGGGCGGCTCCCTGCTCGCGCCCTCTGTAAATCACAAGAACTTATGTATGGGACGGCACCGGATCGGCAGTTTGGCGCGAGATTCCGTGGCGGGCGGACGTGCGGCCGCGCCGGCAGTGATGTAGCATCGCTCTTTAGTTGGACAAGTGTTAAGTTGATCGCTCTGGGCCAACCGTCGAGGTTCGCATTATGTGTTTAACTGTGTTCGATTATTAAATTACTCAAGTGCGTCGTGTTTTGGTTTTTGTCAACAATTCGGACTTTTATGATCTTTTGGAGTGCGCTCGGTTAAATTAAAAGGTAATTTTCAAGATAATATTTTAAGTAGGTTAATTTTTGTTGTACAAACTTTTTTTACAGTTTTTTTTATTGAACACTTCTTTTGTAATTATTGTTTTGGAGTGTTTAATAAAAATAATTGTAATAAAAAATGTAAGTACAGTCGGGGAACTTCCCGGTTGACCAGTAGTTTTTTTAGGAAGCTTTATTTAAAAAAGTAATAGATATTAATTCAGAAAACGTTTATATTAAAAATAATAGAACATTAACAGGTATTTTATTTGAATAACAAATTATTTATTTTACCTTATTACTGATCAACCGGGAAGTTCCTCGATTGTTACTTTTTTTTATTTGATTGATATCAACAATAAATAATTGACTCCAAATATTTGGAGTGTGCGAATGTTTAAATTAGTAAGTAGTTAAATTAAGTTTGTAGTAACTCTCGGTGCAGTAGTAAGTTTTGGTAGTTTTTATTTAACAAAGGCATATATCGCAACAAAAGTAATTACCCTCTGAGACTTGTGCATAACAACTGTTGTGGAGTGACGTACGGTGCTCTAATGAAGTTGGGTAATGCTTCGAAATGGTAAAATGGCTTACTTAGGTAATTTCGTCATTTGATATGTATGCCTAGCTTCATCTAAGAGTAAGTATCTACAATCTGCAGAGAATGCCTCTGAAAGAAGAGTAAAATGATTTAGGAAGAACTTTTTTGTCATCGTCGCTTTTTCGCACGTAACTATGTTATCAAATGGGACTAGACTAGACCTGGTTTTGTTGAAATCACCACGTTTTTCAATCTCTACCTGACCGGGGTGCCTTTGTGCGCCGAATATCGCCAGCTCGCTCCAACTGGTTGGGAGCGACAGAGAAAGTTGTTTGTGAATCTTATTCTGAGATTTACAGAATTGAGATTATTCGGTTTTGCTATTAAAAAAAAAAGTTCTAAGGTAGCCATGAGACTGCTTTAGTGTCGTAATTTTTTCTTCTTTGTGTTATCTTTCTTTGTCGTAACAGCTGTTGTATTTAAGTAGTTGTTCTCTATTTATTGATTAACCACAAGTCAATTGGAGTGATAAGATAATCATAACCATAAAATCAATGTCTGATAATATAAAAAAACAAATATTAAACAAAATTATAAAAAAAATTGTCTTGTTAGCATATTATTAGCACAATTCATTATCGTTATGATTTTTAGGTCAATGTGTTTCTCCCATTCCGTTAAAACTTTTTATAACAACATATTATAGATATGTACTAAATAGAAAAATACGTTTACTGAAAAGAATCTTATAAGTACTTTACCCATGTTTCTTTTTAAAATAAATTTGTTACGTCATCAAATTACCGCAATGCCATCTTGTGGTAAGCGTTAGAAAATTGTGAATATTAGATATTGTAAACTATTCTACCGGTATAAAAATTACATATTTAATCAAATACTTTAAATAATAACTTTGAAAATTAACATCTTACTTTTTTTAAGAAAAAAAAAACTTTAATAAGAAAGCTAATGAAATCGCATGAATAAAAATTCACTGATAATAAATATGTTAAAATCTTGTTGTGCAATATTAAAACTGTAATGTGGGTTTATTGCCGTAACAATATACCCAAAGATAACAAATCAGTTAGGCATACGTGCCATTTTCCCTAATTCATATAACATTGTATTTAAACAGTTTTCCTTAGAATAATAACTAAAAAACTGATCATTAGCTATGTACAAACAAACTATGGCAATTACTAAAAATTATGCAATTATAATAATTGTAAAAAGCGAGACAATAAAACTTCAAAATTTGTATAATTTTGAAGTTTTGTATAACACTTCCTGACATTTCCTTAACTGCTTATTTTTCTAAATATTTACAATTTTTTCAGATATATTCAGTACAATGCAAATATTATAAAATTGCAAAAGATTGCAAATATTTTCTTAATAAAACTGATGTCATTTGGTATTATACAGTGAGTCATGACAAGTCATTTTCCGTTATAATGTTACAGATAAAATGTACCTACTTTGGAAACGGGTCATCTCTGTACTGGTTCATATTAAAAAAATAAGGATTTTTAAAGACACATCCACAAAATAATGGAAAATAAAAATGTTAATTTTCTTAGTGTAAAATTGTGATAATATGCAATTTGAGAAAATAAACATGGATTTTACGAAGTTGTTCCATGATATGAAATATTTGAGTATACATGTTTTTATTAATAATTTGATTTATAAAATGAAGAAAAAAAAATGCATTTACTGTTTAAACATTACTTACGTAACTACAAATCCTAATAATCTTATAAATGCGAAAGTATGTCAGATTGTATGTTTGATGTTTGTTACACAAAAACTACTGAACTGATTTGGATGAAATTTGACACACAGATAGAAGATAGCCTGGATTAAAACACTACTTTTTATCCCGATATTCCCAGGGAACGGAAACCACGCGAGTGAAACCGCGGGTGGCCGCTAGTTACTCATAGCTTTTCTTTGTCTTTTTACTGAGTAAATTAAGTTTACTTGAAAAGATAAAAATCGGTACCGCTTCCTTGAATTGTTTCTAAAAATATAGTTACCATATCAATTTATTATAATTAACAACTGATACGTTTTAACATACACAACATATTGCGTCTTAAAACAATAAAACTTTACGTATTCACAAATTGTATTGAAATATGGGAGTTATACAATCAGTTAATCACTTAAATTGTGAAAGCCTAAATCAGAAATAACTTTCAACGTTTGATAGTAAGTGTCAATTTTGATATAACTTTAGATTAGCTTTAATATGAGTTACGAAACATTTTACGAGTGGTCGGTTACGTTAAAGTATCAAATAAAAATTTATCATCGTGTGTACTTGGCAGACAATAAAGAGACATGATAATAGGAAAATACACACATCAAAAAAAGTTTGTGATCACTTGATGTTTTTCATACAAAATGCCTGTTTTCGCAGAGAGATTATTTAGAAAATCTTGAACGTTTTTTTTTTAAATTGGCACCTTTCGTAAGCTGGAATATTCGACATTTCGACTGCGTATTTCATTTATTTTGTGAATTGTTTTGTTTAAACGGTGCTGGTTTTTAAACTACTAACTTCAAAAGTCCATACAATAATGACCAGAATTTGCAACTTTTTTGTTCAAGAATACACAAAAAGTAAAAACAATCGTTTCACATAAAATAAAAGACACCTTCGAAATGTTTTAAATTTCAGTTTTTAAAAGGTACCAAATAAATAAAAAATGCTATAATAATACCTTACGAAAACAGGCATTTTGTATGAAAAACATCAAGTAATCAGAAACTTTTTTGATGTGTGTATTTTCAGATCGATATTTACGCTGTCTTGTTAAGGAATCATTAATTCGCATATATTAATTTGCGCATTTCAATTGAATTATCTTAATTTTTGACTGGTTAAATTAATCTATCTTTATTCTTCAAGAATTAATTATGCAATTAATTTTATTTGAAGTTTCTCCAAATATCAATATAAATATTAAGAAATTTAAGAAGAATTAAGAAGCTTATAATTCCTCAATACCACTTCTTTAGCCGATAAATAAAACCTTTCATATTTTACGAAATAATTGATTCATGGTTTCGCATTATCATTATATTTTAGTTTTTTTAGTAAGTAGCGGTTTTTTTATATAGAACTCATAACAACTTTACCAATCATATGGTAAAGTGTGAGAGAAAAGGATGCGCCATGCATCTCTTTCACACGTAATGTTATAAACTTATTTCCGGGCGTGGTGCCAAGCGTCTCTCTATGGTTTCAGGGTAGGGCTGCCAACCCTACTTTATAATATATACCTAGTCGGATTTTTTATTCAGTAGACTAATTTGACAGGTGCCAATGTGCCAATAATATTGAATCAATACTTAATAGACTTGAACTGGATCTGATTAAAGCATGGCGAAAAGCAGTTTAAAGCAGGATTATTTTTACTAAATGACGTTGGCACCTGCCAAATTACTCTACTGAATTATAAATCCAACTATAATATCCCAGTATATTAAAAGATCAAACATTATATAAAAAAGGTAGGTAGGTGGGTGGATAGGTAGTCGGCGAAACGCGACACGCAGCCTTTATCATTTTCCGAAGCCTGCTCTACACAAAAAAGTAACTATTTAAACTTTCATTATATTTTTTTTTTGCCATCTACTTACAATATTTTTAGAGGGATCATCGAAAATACTTTATGTGATAGAAAAAAAAATGGTAACCCTATTTCAGGGTGAAGCGACCGTAAGCAGTTTGAATAACTCCTTTGCTTAAATAGCCATTTATTTAGACGAATTAAAACTTTACGAAAACTCTTAAAGATACAAAATAGTTTTTTCTATACTAATATTATAGAGGAAAGATTTGATTGTTTGTTTGCATTGAATAGGCTCCGAAACTACTGAACGGATTTGGATCAAATTTGGTACATAGATAGCCTGGTTATGAACAAAATATATTTTTTATCCCGTTATTTCCACGGGAACGGAAACCACGCGGGTGAAACCGCGAGCAGCTGCTAGTTTTTCATATTTTGATTTGGAAACGCTTGAATATATATTTATGTACATCTATATCAAATATCCTCTTAAAATTTTAAATAATTGTAAATACTTTTTATAGTCAAGGTTGCCTTGCTACTTAGCAATAAGGCCGCCTATTTGTATACTTTCTGTTTGTTTGTCATTACCTTCTTTGTGTTTGGTTTCTAAAGTATTTTATTATTTATGGTAAATTTTAAATAGAAAAATAGAAAAATATTGGAAAAAATTAACTCGGCCACAAGTGAATTCTCAGACGGGAATCGAGATCGAATCTGAGAATTCACTTGTGGCCGAGTTAATTTTTTCCAATATTTTTCTATTTAAAATTTACCATAAGTATAAAAATAGCATTGAAAAATGCAAAAATTACAAAAATCATAAAATATTTTATTATTATTAATATAAATGACAATAATTTCTACACTAGCTAGTAGATATGAATTACAATTATTTTCATTTTGTCTTTAATAATCTTTATGCATTGAGCATTGAAAAACCGGCCCGAAGTACAAGTGCAATATTATAAAGATAAGGTTTGTTATAAAGACAACATTGAAATTTCAACGAGTTAGTTGAAATTCAATAGAAATTTAATCTGAATCAGTTACACCGATTAGATATATTGTGTAATAAAAATTTGGCATTCTATAATTATGTACTACCTCACGGCATGTGTTATCAATGTTATCATTGTTACATGATACTTGTTATATGACAATGTATTATATCATTTAATTTCACTAGCATACCCCCGCATTTTATGCTTTTCGATGCAGTATATTATAATCGCTGCTTTTTGTTTAAAGAAAACATTCTTGATAAATTCTTTCGTGAGTATAACTGGACTCACATAATGTTCATCCTTATCTATTGATAATTAACTCTTTCGATTTATGTTTGGCCACTTATGAAGCTCTTTTTTTACAAATTCCAGTAGTTACTTTATTGATCACAACAGACTTTTACTTCTAGTATCATTTGAATGTTTAACAGTACTTTTTTCAATGAAATTTCTTAAAAAAAAACAATGCAAACGAATCTTGCCCAATGCATTTAACCATTTCAAGATTTTTACGTTAAATTGGCAAACAAGAACATGAAAACGATGTGATAATAAGTAACTATCAACTTTAACTTCAAATACACACAATAGCTGTAAAAAGCCAGTCATCTGTCTGCCATTATAGCTGATTTATTCTCATTGCGTCGCTTCCATTGTCTGCTGTTCTCGATCGAATTTTCCATGACACACACATAACGGGTAATGTAGAGCTTGCGTTTTGTAAATTGTGCTAATTTTAAAACGTATGTTTCATAGGTGTACTGAAATAATTTCTGTAATTAGAAGTATAAGATTTTGGATAATTATGTAATAACACATTATTAAATATATTGTTAATTAATTATCGTTTTGTTAGGTTATCATCACGCAGTTATCTGTTTTCTTTTACGCTTACAGACTGTTAGCGCCATCTGTTGTATCGCATAGTAATTATGCTACCGCGTTGTTCACATTCTTTTGTGCAGGGAAATAATAATTTCAGACACACGTAAAACATAAACTTTAATTAATTAAATCATTTTCATTATCAGACATTTTTTCCGTTATAAGAGACAGAAAACTCGTATTACGAATTTTCCTTTACAGGTTTTTCCGAGAGAAACAAAAAGTCAACGAAAGAGAATTTGAGACTTTTCATAACATGAAAGAGTATTATTTTTAATAGAAAAGGGATAAATAATACAGAACCAGTCTTATCGCACTTTTCTTAATTTTTCATTTCGTTTCTATTATTCTTGTCACGTTTTGCAAACGTTTGAAAGAAAATAAACAATCAATCGTAATAAACTGAAAAATTTAACAAACTTTTTGTGTACATTAACTAAAGCACTAATAAACCCCCGTTAAATAGTTTTGTTTCAATAATAAAACCTGATGTGAGATTTTGAATATTTTTTAAATTTCAGCGAATATCAAAGTTGATATATTGTCATCGATATCAAAGTAAAAATTAAATAGTTTTATAACAAAACCTGTCACAAAAATATGCCGCTCTGAAATACAAAAGCTTTTTTTTTTAAAGTTTGAGGCTATTTCGAATGTGTACTCTATCAAAACTGAATCAGGTCGTTTCTTGCTTGTATACAATATCGGCATAATTAAATTATTTTACCTGTAAGCTGCAGACTTACTAACAAATTACGAAAAATAAATTAGTTAATTTAAACATACTGTAATGGACATTTAAGATATTAAATTAAACCTTCGGTTATTAATATTTATGGTTAGCGTAATTTATAATATATTAAGCAATCTTATAGGAAACTAGCGATCTGTACCCCTAGCACGAAAAACTATCGACGACGTATCGTAAAAAAATGTGTGACATATTGAGCAGCGTTCCTACCGAACGAAAACGGCACTACAATCTATACTATATATTATATATAATTATATATAATATTATAAAGAGGAAAGATTTGTATTTTTGTATGTAACGAATAAATTCAAAAACTACTGGACCGATTTTGCCGAAATTTGGTATAGAGAATTCTTAGACCCCAGACAGACATAGGCTATAAATGATTCCAAAATTCCCACGGGAACAGGAACCACGCGGGTGAAACCGCGCCCGGCCTCTAGTAATACATATTTTGACACTACGTGCTCGATACGAAGACGCAAATTGTTCGTGCTAGCTAGAGGTACTGCACCTAAATCTTAAATGTGACAAATTTTTGTTTGAGATTTTCATACAAAGTCGCTATCAAATTCCCTTTCCCTGACATACTACTTTCATATCTTTTTTGTAACGAAAAACAACGAAGTGGTGTTTTTATTGCTGATTTTTCATGCTTGCGGCCACCAATGTGAATAAATATTACTTGTATGTATTTAAGTGTTGCAATTAAGTTATATTATATAATATTTTTCAAGTTATGACACCTTCATTTACGAAAAATTTTGTGTCTAAACATAATTTTATTGGTTCGTCGGTTGTGCTATACGCCACATACTTAGATTTACAGGAGAGAGAAATTGAGCAAAAACTTGAAATTTAGAAAAAGGTTGAATTAATCGTAAATTTATACCTAATTGTCAAAAAGGTATCCCATTATACTATTTTCATTTCATTACATTAGTAGGCAAAATCAAGTAATGTTATAAGCGAGATATTAGCTGTTTTAAGATTGGCATATACATGTTTGATTAAAGTTGTTAATCGTCCAATGTATGATATGACACAAAAACTGGAACATGGCACAAGATTTTCATTCACATCATATTATAATAAAATTTTGGCTGCCAATATAATTTGTCTGAAAATAATCATATTATAAATAAATTGCAATCAAATATTATGTTACATGTAAATGTCTATCATTTTATATTTTAGTTAAGCTTACGTTTGTGCCATATCCGGACATAGCACAATATTGTGATTACTACATATTTATTTTATTACGTGGATATGGTACTGTGGAGATCGTTTATGTCTCCGCACTACTTATTTATATCTAGAATTATGTCCCAGCCAGAGAACAAAATGAATATATTTTTCTTAGTGTAAAATCATTATTTTGACCAAACGATGCGTGCTAATTATGTTTTGGATTTTGTTTTATAAAGATTTAGTAAAAACTCATTTTGCTAAAAATGGATATGGCACAAACGTATTCTCTAACGTATGCTTTGTTAACGTCAGAAAAATACATCAGTTGTATGAGAAAATAAATATTATTTCGAATTGTTATGTTAATATGAAATACTTTGCGTAATAACGCATTTATTTTGGACTACGTCAATATATTCACGTTTGCAAAACAAGCCTTATCAACGAGGAATACGGTTCTTAAAAAATATCAAGGTATGATTACAAATTAAAACAACGGGACTAAAACGTGACATTTGTTATCTAGTACAACTATAGTACAGCTTAGCGTTTCGGCTACGTTGCTATAGCCGTGGTCAGAAGCAGATGTTGCGTTTTAGTCCTCTTATTGATTTATAAATATAATAGAACGCAAAAGTTTAAAATATTATATATCAAGGTATAGTAGGGTACCGAACATCTCAAGAGTAAATGCAGGTAGTTATTTGACGACTTTTCATTGTACGTATGTGTACTATTGTCTCATATTGTGTTTCTCAAAGGTTTTCGTAAACTGGTCACGGAATTGGCCATTATTAACGTAATTAAGGGCATGTCGACAACCGAGATTAGAAAAAAAGTGAAAGGGCGCTGTTTAGTTGTTTAGTTGAGGTTTCATCGGTGTTATGGCGTTGAGGCTTTTGTGGAAAATTCTTTAGAGTAAAATGTTTGTGAAAGCATAAAGATTTTTTCTTCCTAATTGTACTTCTATATGATTTGAATCAATTTTATTACATACCTTATGTATTACATCAAACTAGTTTCAACTTAAATTAATACTTATCGCCAAATTCTTGGATGACTAACACGCTCCACATAAGAAAAGATCCTGTAAAAAAAAAAAAAACTGGCGTGTCACAACAAAATGTCTCCGGCATTTGACGGCAAGAGCATCGGTTGTTCAAACCACTGGCTTGCGAGACAGAGAAAAGAAAGTGCAGGTAGGCAGGGCGAGCGAGATTTATTAGATCGTAACTCGAGGGGTCGGCAACACCGAGCGATGTCGTCGCGCGCTCAAAAAAAAAAACATGACCCGACTCCGGTTCAACACATATCATGACGTAGATTATCATAATTGAAAGACTCTATGGTTTACAAAATGGCGGCGGGTATGTTTGTTTAAAAATCGAATATCTATTTCTGGACGCGTTAAAAAGAAACAATAACATGACCCCACTCGGTTTTGTCGTGGCGTGATTGATAATAATTATAAATTCAGTCTTGCAATTTATGCCAAAATTACTAAGTTTTTAAAACTTACTGCCGTCTAACTTTGAAGACAAAGAACAACCGGGTTCGATCCCCGGACTAGACAAATATTTGTGTGTACGAACATGTCTATTTATCTTGATCTGGGTGTTTAATATGTATATTATGTATGTATCTACAAAACAAGTATAAAAGTATGTTTATCCTTTATCTAGTATCCATAACACAAGTTCTACATGAAATTTAACGTGGGCTAGATAATTTTTGTGTTTGTATGCAATTATTTATTATTATTATATATATTTTTTTTTTAAGTTTTGTGTTTCAAGAATAAGTAAGATTAATTCATACTTACATGAACTTCTTGTCAATAATCACAAATTCAATTTCAAAATTCAATACTTTTCTGGAGATGTAGAAAAAACTTTTACAGTATAAAACTATAAATGTTTTTCTTGAATTTTTGGATAAATGAATGCTTAAACATATTTATAAATGAAGATAGAGTTTAATATAGCACGTAGAGTATAGCATGTTTCCGATAATAAGATTATAAACGAACGTGTTCGAGTCTGGCTATGGCTAAGCTAAAGTTTTATAGTTTTGTAGCATTCTGCTGCTTTTTTCTTTATTTTTTAGTAGTTTTCACCGTTCAAATATCAAAACTTTGAACGTTATTTTAATATTATCGTAAAATGATTACTTAGAGCAATCAACAAACATTAACGCAATATATTTGAGCAAAAAACAAATGCGTCATTCCTTAAATAGTAAAGAGTATACGAACATGAAATCCTCTAACTTTAAAAGAAAATACAACAGTATGTTCTCTATTTTTTAATGTAACCAATTAAAAATATACTAGGGTAGCATACCAAGGGGTATTATTGTGGCATCGTTATCATAACTTTGCAAAACGTAATTTTCAGTAACGTTTTATTGAAACAAACAGTTACGTAACAGAAAAAAATGTTGCTAAGCTCTGATGAAACCATCACAAAGGTTGGAGTGGCATTGTTAGACCTTGAGAGTGCTCAATATACTCTTGTTCTGCAAAGGAACTTTATTCTCTTTTCCGCAAAAGAAAATTATATAGAAAATCCATTTGTTGTTTAAGTACTTGTATGTAAGCCTCATTTCTCTACCTGTTTATAGATAACAACCGTGTTAGTGTAGCCGCGTTGTGTTTTGTGTTGAGAGTTTTCACCGAAATCATGTTTATTAGTGCAAACTTGAAGATGAAAACTCGGTTCTAAAATATATTTTTTGTAACTATTATTTACTAAAGTTTATTTCATTAATTGTCAATGGCTGTAATTTTTTAAAATCATTTACCGTATAATAGTGTTAATATTGATTTTGTTAAAAAAATTGCTTCTGTTATTTAACCAATCCGTTCACGTGTTTATTTCCTATCCATATTTGTACTCGGCTTGCTCCAAACTTTTGTGTAACGAGGAAATTAATTCAACTAGTCGAGTAGTCGGTCCGAAATGACGGCTAGCCGTACGTCACCCGCTTCCTCTCGGCACGTACGTAGCCGTACTCGAGTGACGCAATTGGCTTTTTCAATGTCTTATCTACAGCGAGGTATGTTGTCATTCGGCCAGTGAACGCCGCGCTGCGCGCACGTCGCACTCTCGCGCATATCTTTGTTTCACTTCTACTTGATTACTCTGCCGTCGAGGGCATACCAGCGAATTGCGCGACCGTATTTTGCCAGTGTTTTGAACTCTTTGTGACATTGAGTGACACATTTTAAACAAAACAAGGTCTCTGCGACTCTACCATGTTGATGTCAGGATTTTTCATAATATCGCCCGACTTTTCTTTGAGGTGGGTTTAATAGGCATTTTGTTTTTTGTTCAAATTTGTTTCTTTGTCGTCTTTCGTCGAAGTGACCGCGCGTGGAACGGATTATAACAAGTTATGAACCTGATTGGTGCGTACAGGCGTTGATGCATTGTTCTTTGATTGACCTAGTACTCGCGATTGTGAAATAAATAATTATGGTTTCTCCTTGAACGGTTCACGTTCTCCGATACCTTTTGATAACATTTGGTACCTACTGTATGAATGATGATTATTTAAGTAAATTGAGTTTATGGAAATCCCAATTAGTAACATAGGTGCTCGCGATGGGTATAACCGGATTATATCGGGGAATTTTAAAGACATCGTAAGCGGACGCGAATGATGTTATTGTTTCTAGAGTTCCGTTGTTTACGTTCTATGACGTATTATACTTCGCAGTGTTAATGTATGGTTTTATTTGTTACAGAATGACGCCACAAGAAGAGAGGGAGAGCGCGCGCGGAGCGGAGATCGCAGACGCGTTCGAGGACGACATGTTCGGGCCGCCGCGCACGGAGCCCGCTGCGCGCCCCAAGCTCTCCATGATCTCCGCGCGCCTGCGCGCCAACGAGGAGCGCAAGCGGGTCATCGAGATCTGCTCTCAGAAGCTCGAGAACATCGAGGACCCCGCAAGGGACCTGCGTCGTTCCGTTTGCATCAACAACACATACTGTCGGCTGAGCGAGGAGGCGCGGAGGGAGAAGGAGGCGAGGCGACGTCGCGCACGGGAAGAGTGCGATGACTCATCGTGGGTCGGCAAGAAAGCCCGGCGTGCGGTGGAGGACGAATGCCTAGCGCTGCTGGACGCCATCCCTGAATTGGGCGACGCCAACCTCGGGTGCGCGCAGCTGGCGCGTCAGATGCCGCGGCAGGACGTGCCGCTGCTGCCGCCAGGGCTGCTGACCGTGCTGGACTCATGACCGCGCCGCGCCGCGCCCCTGCCTGCCCCGTTGTGATGTGAGCGCCCCGCGCTCCCGAGATTCCCTGCCCGCCCCGAGCCCGCGACCCCGCTCGCGCGACCCTCGGCGGAGATCCATCCTTCCTCGGAACGGACGTTTAGGAAATACTTTGTTGTCTAAGAGGAGTACTTACTTTGTTAGCGTGTTTTTATTATTTAGTGAAAGTTGCTCAGGCGCTGCCGACGGGCGCGGTCCAATTAGTGTTCAATGATTATTTTTACCGAACGGAGGACACGCTTCGTTATCGCGCGTCGTGTGACGCGGAGAGCGAGAATTATGGACGTTTATCGTTTTTATTGAATGATTAGTTGTTAAGCTACGATTAAAATGTTACATTATTGTAAGTAAATAAATGATAGTGATTTAAGAAATAGTGCAAAACGACTGGGAGCGGTCGCGTGGAAACTCCGCATCTCGGAGCCGGAGTCGCCTTAGGAGTTATTTTTATGAATTCAGTGTCGATGCGTAGTGCACGTAGCGCGCCGTTCATGTTCTGAAGCCATTACGGCGAGTGGCTGTCAAGTAGCTGGCCTTACGATACTCGACTGCAAATTACTGCCTAATTACAAACGTATATTTTTACCGATGTTACTCTAAAAAGTACCTATGAGATAGATTAATTCAGCTAGTTGTGTACTTAGTTCCAATGGAAATATTGTTGAGTTCGCGACGTGTGCTCTGACGCGGTGTGCGTGAGCGTCATCGACATTGGCCAACATTTGGCCGCCAACACAAATGCTCGGTCATGCATTTTATTAACAAGTCTGACTTTTGAGTTTTGTTAAACTTTATCTCTCATAGTTTAATATAATTTTGTATGTTTTCGTTTAAGCACTTTTGTTACCTGATCGATCGAGATTTTGTTACCATTAAATAGTATGATCGGTTGAACTTTTAGGTTTATATATCGGGTACGATTCGATGTTTACTCTCTGTTCTAAATTTTATTCGGATTCTATGGTGCAATTGTTGTTGTGCAATTTGTGTAAACAAAGGCGAAGTTCTTTTGAAATCTTAATTGTCGCAAAATATATTGGTAGCCCGTTTCGCCCCCTCTGAATAGTAAATAGGTACGTGGAGGGGCGCGGGCGGTAGGGGGATGGGCGGGGGCCGCCCGGGGGGGAGGGGGTAGCGCCGCGCCGTTCCCAGCACTCCTGTGATATTAGCCTAGCCTGTGTGTCGTATTTGTGCTAGTTTCCCCAACCTTGTTTGGATTGCGATGTATTTAAAAAAAATAAGCTTCAAAAAAGTTGTTTTCAAACTATTGGCCATTTTGTACGGATTAACTGGATTTCGTAGTCGTTCAACCGACTGTAGTCGCATTTAGTAGATTCGTCACTATGAACGTCGATAATTGTTTTTGTATTATTTGCGTTTGTATGTACTGTTGACAATCATTATGTAATATAAAATTTTAAATGTTAGGAGCTTGTACGTATATAGCCGAAAACAGCTGTCGACGCTGTAGATTATAACTAAGTCAAGGAAAGTGCGTTATATACAGACGTGTACTCGAACAATACTTGTTAAATTGGGAATAAATACAACCAAATATGTATTTTACAAATGTTTAAATAACTATAAAACGCACATATTTAATTGTAAGTAGTTTTTTCATATAACCATGTCACGTTCAATAAACCCAAAATTGTAAATAATAGTTTGTTAAGAGATATCGAGCACATGAGAGACCAAAACAGTTTCATGGCAAATGTATTTTTAGTTCAATCGTGGCTTCCATGATGTCGCAGTTTGTGAGATTTACCTATTTAGTGCATAAATAAATTATTTCTTACCGAGCCTCTAGTTTTAGTTATTCAAGTATTTGGAGCAGATAAATAATTTAGAAGTATCCTTATTTAGGTTTCATGATGGACGACGCTTTACTTTAAAATTATGGAACAAAGAGATGAGTTCCTTCGACAAAATGAATCGCTAAAGGTGTACTCACTCGAAGTACTAGAGAAACCGATTTTATGAGCCCGACGAGACTACGCACCGAAAGCGTTTGGTTATTTCTAAAAATAAATAATTCGTTCGTAGCGTTATTCGGTCATCATTTAAAATTAGATCGATTTGGTTCACGATGGTAGCAATTATTGTTACCTTACTACATCCACTTGATTCACTATGCCTATTAAGTATGATACATTACGTTCATTAAGATAATTATTATGCAAACTGAGTAAGCCCGTACCATTTCGAACTTCCTCGTCGCTATTCCTAACATATATCAGAACGTGCTATTTATTTGCGTTCTTCATAAAAAGAGCAGAATATTGAAGACTATCAGAATATTGGATCAGCACGCGAACTCCTAACATCCCGCTCGCACCTAAGCATTATAAGCGGGACGAATAGCGATCGAATCTTTACTCTCAAAGGGAAATACATTAGCCAACGAAGGCCAATACTACGGTTATTTATCAATAATCAGAAATAATAAATACCTAGTAGTAAGAATTACGATATTGGAAGTACAATGCGAAATATAAAATTCTCATGAACCCTAATTTCACGTTGAACAAATCATAAAGCAAGGGACAGTGTAGTCGATTTCTATAAAAGTAAAACTGTTGTATATGACCCGATTGAGAAAATTCAAAACGATTCAGAAAACTACTCTTTCATTGAGTATTTTGAAAGCCTGTTTTACCTTAGCTTTTGTGATTATGTTCATTTAGTTATCTCGTAAATTTTATTTTCGTTAAGTTGGACATTTCTGTTTTGTATAGTCAACTACCCGAAGGCTTTACAAGTGCACTACGAAAACCACCTCTATAACTAGTGACATAAACGCGCTCTCAAGGTGTATAAGGTCTGACGTTCTGTCCACTGTAGAATCTACAGCACAAGTTATATAAAATGTTGATAAGTACGGTCCACTGTACAATCGATAGCACGTGTACAAATTGTTGACTTCGAGCGCTGTCTTATTGCAATTGAAAGAAGAGCAGTTTTCCAGTGCAAATGTAAGGCTTGTTGTGATGTTAACTGTATCTAATCGTATAAGCAATATTTATAGGATTTTGTACTACAACATATGAGGCAAGGAATATACATTGAAAACGATGAACTTAAAAAGCGTTTTGTAAATGTTATTATAATTTTATTATTGTGCATAGCTGCTATTTTATAAATGTTTCCTGTCTTAAGCTAAGAGATGATTAAATAAAATTAAAAATTAAATTTAAAAATGTATTTTTATTTCGTTTTCTTAACAATTTGATAAACAAGAAAATAATCTACAAAATATCAACTTGGGACCGACGCAATTCTCTAACCATTCACTTACCGAGACTTATTAGTTGAACTTTTCTAGTAACAATTTTTTCTTGTTTAAAATGTGTAACATAAAAATAGCATTGAAAAATGCAAAATTATATAATTCTAAAAACAAATACTTAATCACAGAAGTTCTAATTCTATATTGCACTTAATAAAAATAATAAAATGCACTGCATTCAAAATAAAGTTCTCATCCCTTATCCAAAGGGAGAAGTTACAAGAAATATCCAATTATACTTCTCTCAATTCTCGAGGGTTCAATACCCATTTCCCACGAAGCAAAAAAAATTATAAATGAAAATGAATGACTTGAGATTAGACATACTTAGTATTCAAAAGAAAAAATATCAGAACTTATTTCCTTTTGTTCTCAAAAAACTCGATTTTGTATTAGAAAACTACTTGATTCTTAATCAAAAGAAAAATTACCAGAATTCATTTTCTTTAAAAGTTCTAGTAAAGAAATCGATTCTCGGTAGTGTAGAATCTTGGAAAATGGCGTCACTAGTCAAAGTCAATTTAAACTAATCAGCACTTGCGGTGAAACACTTTTAGGATGCATGTTAAATCTAAATTTCTATGGAAATGTTAAAGAATAAGTAATAATAAAATATTTACGAAAAATACAAGCCCATAGAGGAATTCCCACAAAGGAATAGCCCACTGAGACAGACTTTTCCGCGACTACGTAAGCGTGGAATCTTTAAACTAAAGATGTTAATCTATCAAAAACAGCTAATATTTTTCAAATCCAACTTTAGAAAAAGTTAAATTACGCTTTTTAAACCGGTTTCAAAGGTATTCCGTATAGAGGGTGAATAACAATTGTCACATTTGATTGCAATCACAATATGTTTCATAAACTGTTTGTAACGTAGATTGCATAATTTATAGTACTTAAACGCAATGCGCATGTATTTATGAAATTGTTTCTGCTACATAAAATCCAACTGGCCACCAAGGTGGTGTTTTTGATCTAAACCATGAATAGTAAATTCAACAACACGTCGAGTTTTACATGTAGACCTTGAGTCACCCCTATTTTATGCGTTATAGCGGTCTTTTTATATTGCAACTGGCAACATTGATCTGTGGGACACTGTATCAAGACTTCACTATAGACATATTCCAGTGCGTTGCAGTGTAAAAATCATCCAACACAAAGCAGTTTCACACAGCGCAGATAATGTAATGTATTTTTTATTTTACAAAATAATAATAATTACATAAAGGAGCAACACAAAAAGTAGAACAATTGGGTGAAAGTTATATAACTTATATTGATATTTCTTACTGAATAAAGATTTTTCTCTATTGCAGTAGTGTCATTCGACATAAGTTTATTTATTTTTTAAGAAAATCAACAGCGCATTACGTTAACTATAATACAGAAGGTAGGGAAGATAACAGATTTTCCTCTACTATCAAACATATTTGCCTTAAACTTATTGTTTATGGTTAGTACTTTGAATTTAGTAAAATGAGTAGCACGTTTTAACAGAAATTACCTATAAGTTATAAGTTTAATGTATAAATAAGTTGGTACTTAAATAGGATTTTATGTTTCCACGTTTACAAATGCTACTTTGATGTGATAAATATTAAACAAGAAATAGCATTGTAAAATGCAAAATTAAAAAGTTATGCTACTTTGATGTTATAAATTAAACAAGACAATATACTAGAAAAAAAATTAAAACCATTCAGAAGACTGTATGTAGGTACTTAACTAAACTAAGTTATAAGTTTAACTCAAACTCCGAAACATTCGTATTTGATAATACCTAGTGAATACAGCACTACATAAAATTTTATGAAAATTCAATGAAATTTCTTAATTTGGGCTGTTTCGAGCACTTCTAAATTTTGAATAACCTTCGTTGATTTGCTAAACCCTACGGCGGGTGACCTTGCTATGTGCAGAACCAGCAAGAAACTGGCCATTTTTTTTCATTTTCATTATTCGTCGATATTGAACATTTTCTGAAATGTTACACAAATAAATATAAAATTTTATAAACGATAGATATTTAAACCTTTGTAGAATAACAATCAACAAGACCCCCACAGAAAATGAAAGAACAAAAACTTGACCACCACAACACATTTCAAATAAAATCGCTTATTACAATACACTTTTAACTCATTGTGCAATTTTATAAACAACGAGGGGTATGACTAACAATTGATGACTAACTTTAAATCAGCTCGGAGAAACTGAAAGCAATCTAAAGATTAGCAGAATAGGGGTCAGGTTACTTTGGCGCTAATGTAATTGAAATTGGGGCGTCTATGCCAAAATAAAGTACTGTGGAGGACGAAAAACCGTAGAGTAACAAATAAATAAATACCTGTCAGACAGCATCACACTCATTGATCCGATTCCGAAATAAAAAGCACTTGTTAAAGACTCAAAAAGGATTCGGATAAAAGAATCAACAGAAGTATTACATATGTTACGAATACACGTATAGATATAAGTATACATAACACCCATACACAAGACAAACAAAAATTTATATGTGATTTGACCCCACATCACCTAGCGCTGTAGTAGTGTGTAAGTAGTACCACTGTGCAATTGCGACCGTCAAAGAGTATACAAGTAGTTGCGATCGATTATCTCGTCCTTAGAGATAGCGTGACGAACCAGCAGTTGTGAAGCCGAAGCCGCGGTCCACCAGACGTACTGCACTCAACTTTCACAAGTTTTACTGCTCTATGGCTCTTTATAAATTTCGTGATACAAGCCATTTTAAACTTAGCGTTCAAGGTGATACGGTTGGCTTACACTAAACTCGTTCAATAAAATTTTGACTATGACATTCGATAACGTTTAACAAGCCAGTGGAATGGAAAATAAAGATTTTATTCATTACACTTTTGAAGCACCAACATATCGATTCGATACTCTTTGTGCAAACGACGATCAAAATATAAAGCTGAGCATTTCATTACCATGTTGCGTTACCATTTCGTTAGAGTTTTATGGTAGCAACTTACCAGTAAACACTTTTCTAAGTGTGACATGGTACTAAATTGTACAGTCATTTAAAGCTCACTGTACAATAACTACATCATTGTTTAAGTTAATTTAATGTTTAAGCGCACCTTGTTTCTTTAAGCATTTTATTTCTATTACAAGTGACAAATATTTTTGAAGGTAATTGGTCACCGACGTCGACCCAAAGGGAATTGTTCGATATTGCTGATCCTTATTTCCTACGCCATAAAGACCTTAAGGAAACCATTTTTTTTTAACAGACGCTATCGAGGACCATTGTCAAAACGCATTGTAACAAAAACCAGTGGAAAGATAAGCTACATTTATCTTTTGAATAAACGTGACTTCACAACCATACTTTAAACGGCTGCATGGTTTTCTGATAATCATATTTTAAAATACTAGCTGATACGTCTTTCGTTCACGTGGTTTAGTTCGATATCCCCTTAGAAACTATTAGCAGCCGCCTGTGGTTTCACCCGCTTGGTTCCCGTTCCCGTGGGAAAATCGGGATTAAAAGTAGCCTATATTTTAATTCAGACTGTCTGCTATCTGTGTCCAAATTTCATCAAAGTCCGTTTAGTAACTTTTGCGTGAAAGAGTAACAAATAAACAAACTGACATGCTTACGCATTTATAATATTAGTAGGAATTTTTTAATTCATCACTATGTTCACCTTGGAGATTTTGTTTTTTTCTTGTATAACTTTAAATTTTTTACGGATTCCAACTTATTTTTATTTATATCTTTAAAAAAAATATATCTTTAAATATTTACGTCGAAAAATGTCGCAATTGCAGTTTAGGCAAAGTTAAAATTCTTATTGTTAAAAATAAAATCAATTTAATGAATCAATAAATAAATTCTTGCAATAAATATGAGTAATGAAGAACGGTATTGCGTAGTATACTCATAATTTAGATTAGTTTACTGATTCAGTGTAAGTATATGAAAATAAACGTAATTCTAAAATATATATACCTTCACTGGATAACAGATTGGATAGGGAAAATGCATGGGGAATTCAAATACATTCTGCGTAAAACATTAAAGAGATCCGTGGGGTTAGCACGAATAACTTACGAGTAAGTATCGAGGAAGCAAAGTAAAAAAATGTATGACATATTGGACAGAGTTCCTACCGGACGTAAACGGAACTAAATTTTCCTATACATTTTTTGACATTACGTGCTTGATACTTACTCGATACTATTACTATAGTTATTCATGCTTGCCCTACCGATCAATAAAACATAAAAAGGATAGACTTTAGTAAAGCCGCAACTCAAGCTATCCTAAAAAATTTTTTTTTACTTCACACGCTCGGAAAAAGATATTTTGTCATTAAGTTTCTGCGTGGAAAATCGCATTTTGCGGCCTAGCGTGATAAATTACTTTTTATTTACCGAATCGTTTTTATTGTTATTGTAAGTAACAATTTATTCCTATTTCAAATAACTTTGAATTAACTATAATACTTTCTTTTGAGGGTTTCGTAGCCTAATGGCAAAAACGAAACCCTTATAGATTCGTCATGTCCGTTGTATGACACAGCCACTTTATTCCAAAACTATGACGATTACACTGTTGAAACTTGGTAGGTAGATGTATTCTGTAAACCGCTTTACGGTTTTTATACAAAAAATTAAAAATATATATATATTAAGGGGGGGTTCCCCATACATGGAACTGAAGCTGAAAAAAAATATTTTCATCAAAACTATACGTGCGGGGTATCAATAGATAGGTCTTTAAAAATTACATTGAGGTTTCTAAAACTATTTTTTTTTAAAGTCAACCGTTTGAAAGATGTACACTTCCAAAGTGGCAAAATGTGTCCCCCCCTCCCTGTAACTTTTGAAATAAGAAAGTGAATAATTAAAGAACATATATATGCTGTAGATCTTAATAAATACTTTCAACGAAAATTGGTTTGAACGAAATATAGTTGGTAGTTTCAGAGCTGTAGCACATTTGCCAAAACCCCAAATATAACTTTGTCTTTCATACAAACACTATGAAAAAAAAAGTTATTTTTGAAGGGAAAAATTATAGTAAGTAGTATTTTGGGTAGGTGTATTTAATATAATAATAGAAACTTTATTGCACACGATATAAAAACAAACACATACAGAGAAAATGACAAAAAAGAGGAACACACAATAGGCGGTCTTATTGCTACATAGCAATCTCTTCCAGGCAACCTTGGGTGAGAGACGAAACCAGCCTTGCGTAACAAATAACTATTTAAACTAGTGTATTATATTCTGTCCAGGAAGTTTTAGACAACAAATCAATTTTTTTTTTAAATTTGTGCAATGTCTGTTTGCGTTGCACGTAGCTAATTTTCACGAAATGTTTAACTACTTGTAACTACTTGCCACTTTTAATTACTTAACACAAAACGCAAAACGTACCTACGTTTTGTGTTTGGCAACGACAAGTTCATTTGTAAAATCATTGTTTCTGTTTAAGCTGTTAATTTTCGTGCACCGATTCTTCTTGACAGTTGAAAGATGAACTGAATTGGTGGCTGAAAAAATATTGAACGTTTCCAAAGTCTTTTGTTTACTTTGCTTCGATAAAAAAACTTTGATCGCAAAATTGCAAATACCTACATGTGTTGTATTTGCAATTTTGCGTCTTATCTATCAACTACGTTTTAAATGTGTTAAAACCTGTTAATAGATAAGACCTGATAAATAATTTGAAAAAAAAAAAATTATATTAAATCAATACTTTTATTATGAAGGTATAATATACTGTACAGGATATCCAAAATAAATTAAATTCAAATGATAAAAGTCACGTTATTAAGAAATAACAATTCTGTTTTTATTCGAAACTGTTTCAGAAATGATTTTATCTTGCCTTGAAACATCTTAAGGAACATATCACCGTAAAAGTTTATTATGAAGGAAGGTTATATAGCGGTCGTATAACCTTATGAATAACAAGTAGTTGATGATATTATTCACGAAACAGTGGTAAAAATATTTTCAGTATGTCTCTTATTTATTTATTTGTTCCATATAGGTAAGGTAATCAGTATCAATAAAAATGAATCACCAAGTGATGATAAGCGTAAAATTCTAGAACGGCTCAATCAATTCGGCATTTTTTTATATTTTAATTAAAGCACAATGACGGTTCTTATTGCGAGGAAAACAGTAAAAATCACACTTTTCTTTTACCATACAAACCACAGTGTTATATAAAACATCTATCCCACGGGAACCACGCGGGTGAAACCGTGGCCGGGCAACTAGTAATTGTAATAATAATGTATTCAGGACAACATTGTACGATTTTTTTGGGCGGTGCAGTGAACACTGTGCCGGAGATGCGTAGTTATGAGCTAACCTCCAACTGGGACCAACATTTACATTTGTTTAGTGGCTGGGTGTTCATGAGTTCTTGATTGCATTCTGATACCTATCCATAATACACCTGCTTAAGGTACTATTATCGGAGTCAGACGAACGTATGTATGTAATATTGTCGCAAATAAAATACATATAAATTATAATTTAATAGATTATGATTTTGAAATTTCACTGATGATGTCATTTTAACCTCACTGTGAGCTGCTTCACAATTCGTAGAAATGCATTGTAAATATCAATATTTCTATGTTTTAGACGTAATAGCTGACTTGGTTTCAAGGCACATTAAATGCGCCTAGTAAACCATAGGTAAATAGGACTGAATTTCAAAGATGTGAATTTTCATAATCGATTTCAAAAAAAGAAGGAAGCTATTTACAAAATTTTTAAATAGCCTCCTTACCTTTTTTGAAATTCATTCCTATTTACCTATGGTTTACTTTCAAATAGGGCTATGCGATTTTATACAATGATTGTAACACTAGCTTCTGCCAACGGTTTCACCCGCGTGGTTCCCGTTCCCGTGGGAATATCGGGATAAAAAGTAGCCTATGCGACTTGATGAAAGGACGGATCCTTTCATCAAGTCGCGTGAAAGAAAGACAAACAAACACACTTTCGCATTTAGGTATAATATTGGTTAGGATAGGATAGAATTAGGACAATTAAAGCTAACATTAAATAATAATACGCCTTTTAGTTCTATATTAGGTGAATATAAGCAACCTTAAAAATTGATGATAATTACCTACTGTATTCAAATTCTAGTTCGTTCGTTCAAATGTCTGGTTTAAGTACAACGTTGTTCCTGAACACTGTTTATCTACTAATTAACGTATTCTGTACGGCATTTAGTAGCCATAGTACTCGTACGTCACTGGCAGAACACACAAGACCTAATACAACAAATGTTCGTAGTGTAACTGCTAAAATGCTAGTGTTGTTGCCTGTACCATATTTGCTTTGACTTATAATAGGTAGTGGTTGGTGTCAGTTGCCCGGGATTATTTAATCTATGATTGGGCTTTTACAGCCACGTAAATAATAGCCTAGTCAAACACTGTGACGTCACAGTGACGTGTTATGACGCATGTCAATTGTTTTTCCTCGTTACCTGCGAAACGTGACGATTGGCAAAAAGTCGAATCTACTCGTAAGATTTTGCACCATATCAGTTAAAACTGCTTAAATGTAGTGTAATAGGAATCTAGTTTGCTTGACAAAAGTGTTCTGTTCACGTAAAACTGATTATTATTTATTCACCTGTTCAGTTGACAGAATAGTCAAATATGTATTTTTAATATGATCTCTACATTTGTTTAGTATGTTGGTATTTTACGGGGAAAAATCACTAATTTTTTTACATTTTCGATCTTTTTTTATTTTTACTTATAAACATTTTATCAAGCTATTAAAATAACGTATTTATAAGAACACAAAAAAATGTAATGTGATGCTGATGTGACACAATTTTAAGGTGTTATTGATATTTTTCATTCTACTATTCTGACGTCTATATGATATGGTAGTGTAAAATAGTTTTGACTTTGTCTAGCGTAAACAAAGTCAAATAAAAAACAGCAAAATTTAGAAAGTAATACATAAGTACTTTGCCTTTTGCTTTTCAAGAAGAGAGATAGACATATTTAGTGTTTTTAGGGTTCCGTAGCGTAATGGTAAAAACGGAACCTTTATAGATTCGTCATGTCTGTCTGTCAGTCTGTCCGTGCGTCCGTATGTCACAGCCACTTTATTCCGAAACTATTAAGATTACACAGTTGAAACTTGATAGATAGATGTATTCTTGAAACGCTTTACGATTTTTACACAAAAATAAAATATTTGCTGTAGATCTTAATAAAAACTCTCAACTAAAATTGGTTTGAACAAAATATAGCAGTTTTAGATATATAGCAAATTTTCCGTAACCGCGAATATAACTTTGTCATTTATACAAACACTATGAAAAACCAAGTTATTTTTGCAGACGAAAAATATTACTGGTATTAACCCTATACTGCGCGTGACCCGACACGCACTTGGCCGATTTTTTTATATTTTCGTAATTTACACATTAGTCTACCGGGAAATTCCGCGATTGTATCTAAATGTGAACACGTAACAGAAATGTCGAATTCCTTGCGGACGAAGTAGCAAACGAAACGCTAGTTTTACAATATAACCAAGTGGAGTCGTGAATTTAATTCCCAAACATAAAAGACAGGATACATCCATCGGTACAATGGCTCGTTTAAAGGAAAGGTAGTGAATCATAGTTATTCCACGCGAAGAGTCAAGGTCTCTGTTGGCTTCGGCGAGTACCTATAGACATGAGGCACTTAGGATTCGGAGAAATACAACCTCATCGCTCATAACATAAATTGGCTATAGGGTAACAAAAAAAAAAATTAAAAAGTACGTGATTTGTACAAACATAATTATAGATATTGTTCCTTGCTACTCTGATTTGTAATCAATTAAAATGTGTGTTTAAATGTGATTTATTTACAATAGGAGTGAATAGCTGAAGCCGCAGGTTAGTGTCAGTGCACTTCCCATCAGGATTTCATAGTTAGTTGCCCTATTTGATATTACTATTTGACTTACCTAATCCACCTTTATTATCAAGTAAAGCCTTTTAATAACATTCTCTTGTTATTAGTAAACTTTTATAAATAATTTACTGAAATGATGGTTTCATGAGTGCACACCATGTTGCATGACAGCCCTCATGTAAACATAATCTTGGCTAATCGCTTTAGCCTGAGCTTTCCTGTAATAGAGACAGAAAGGCATTATACTGTGCAACATAATTTATTAACAAAATAAACATTTACAAATAATAAATATAAAAAATAAGTCACAGAATCGTAATATGCAAGTTGTCACTTTAGAGGTTAGGTCTGGAGAATCAACATTCCCCTTGCTCAGATGCTTACTATAGTGAAGATTGCCCCTCAGAATTCGTTAGTAAGACATTACAGTACGGTCTTTGTTTGTACAGAATTCACCAGTTACAATTATACCTGAAAATTAAAGTAGTTGGACCTTCTTCCATAATCCACTCTCGCAGGTGACGAGACAAGTACGGCGCCCCTTCCGAAAGACCACTCCGCCCGCAAAGCAGAAAAATTCAGTACGCTTGGCGTTAGAGGACAGTCAGGAAAGCCCGGGAGTCGCCTCCGGCTGTTTTACTATCCTGCTAACCCCGCTGTGAAAATTATATCAGAGGATCACTACTCCCCAATTATATTTTAACCAAAAACTAAAATTTAGTTTATAAACATTCACAACATCATCAACCACCATTCATTCACATCATCAAGTTTAGGAGTTCACCCATATTGTAGGATCATCAAAATTTCTCATCACATCATCATCAATCAAGGTAGTCCATTTCTGATATCCTTGGCAGGCATTCATGAATCCTCCGTTTATTTAATATTACTAAAACTGTTTAAATTGTTAACATAACAGTGTGTGTGCCTATTTTATCATGATTATATGTTCCTTACAGCTTTGGTTCATATAGAGACATTAGATAATAAAAATCCATTTCCATCCATCCGTTTTCTCTCATTTACCCGTTTTTTGTCATAGCCGAAAAAGGTAAGTTAAAGCATAAGTACTTTAAATAAGTAAAATCCAAAATTGACCATTACAGGAACAGCTGTGCCATGTTTCAAACTTGTGTCAAAAAATGGAGGGGTAATGCACTAAACTCTTCTACTACAACTGCCGCTTTAAATCATAGCCTTAGTAAAATTAGAAATTGTCTCTGGATGTGCTTAGATGGAACCATATTATCGAAGTAAAATACATCAACTCGGCCACAAATGATATCTCGGATGGGAATCGAACCCACGACCTTTGGGAATCCGACCCACTGCTCTAGCCACTGAGCTACCAAGACTTGCGGACCACTGTCGAAATTGAGTCCCATCTGAGAATTCACTTGAGGCCAAGTTGGTCTATTCCAATATTTTTCTACTTAAAATGTATCTTATGTATAAAAATAGCATTGAAAATATCCAAAAATAAAAAAATCATAAACTATATTAGTCGTCAAAATGATAATAAAAAGGCAAATAAAGCTATCGCTAATACGAAATATTCCCAATATTCAATACGAATCGTATCAATGCACGTTGAAACTGAGGTCGGACGGCAAAACGTTCATCTCAATTTAAATGCCTATTGTTTATCGCCTTTTTATTAAAGTCGCACGCTATTTGCCAACTTAACTTCTTATGCACACAGACGAAATTCGCATAGCTCGCAATAACTGGAAACTAATTATTATTTAGAGACTTTCGTGAAGTGTGTTTCACAGTCAAACGATTACTTACATAATTAACCGGTGGCCGTAATTTCCGCGTTACTCTGTAAATGGGTCGACTCGGCTAATCTCGCAGCTATTTCAGAACGAATAATAACTTAAAGGAAGCGAAATAACTTCCCTTCAACGTCATACAGTTATCTAGCTTAAGAGCGCGCAACCCCTTGTGAATTTAGTGATTTTTCGGAGGACGTGATTGTTACTATAATCAATTTTTAGAGTATGAAAGTTACTGATTTAGAAGCACAGTATCCTAATGAACTGTATGTAGGACTTAGAGTTTTTTATTTTTATATTTTTTTTAGATATAACTAAAACTGTACGTGTAATTTTATGAAAAATACTCGTCAGAGTAACGTTTAAAGTTAGCAAAAACAAATATTTGATTCAGAGTTATTTCAAAAAACTTATTTTGTGATTGATCATATAGGAATGAGTGTATGTACGTGACCGAATTTGTAAAAAGAATTTTATTTCATACGAAAAACTACTTACGAAATTCAAGATAAATTTGACTATATATTTCTCGATAAATAGCTGTTCCGTTTTAATTTTTATTTACTGAAGTTATTTATCAAGTCTTGTGTATTATTTTAAGATGAGTTTCATAAATAAATATTCTCATAGTAACTAATAATATGTTTTAATAAATCGTCTTCAAAATAGGAACGAAAACCAAAAAACCCGGACAAGTGCGAATCGGACCAAGGGTTCCGCACAATTTTGTACGTACCAAGCAGTGGCGAAGGGTCCATACATACCGATTCCCAACGACTTCCCTTTTAGAAATCCTATACCAGTGATCCGCCATACGGTTGAGATAATTTTTGGAGAAATTTTGGGTCCGACTTACCTTCGCCATATTTTGACCTCTCGCCACTGCTTCCTCGGTATATAATATTATGAATAGTTCAGTATGAATATGAATAGTTTTTCCGAAGTTTCCCGAAATTCGGTTTCCAAAACTATGGACTAAATTTTTAATGATTTAATTACAAATGTCTAGTTTTCAGATTTTTTCCTATACTTGTAGTAAAAGACGACACTTGCCAAATTTCATAGTTCTAGGTCAACGAAAAGTATCCTATGAATTTTGATTCCCTTGAAAATGTCAAATATAACGTAACGTAGTATAACGTAGTTTTTAACGTTAATTTTAAAGGTTCGGAACCCTAAAAATATCAATTTAAAAAAATCCTGTACCGAAAAACCGTCTTCAAAATATACTTTATGGAGTCAGGGCATCGATACATACCATTTCAGTCAAGGCATCGATAGTGCATTCTACATTGCACTTCTACACGTTAAGTTTTTTATGTCTTGGCTGGCTGACTCCAAAAAGTTTATTTTTACGGGGTTTTACTTATTTCCTATTTTTTAGTTTTCGTGAAACTTGAAATGAGTGTTCCACAGGAACTTTTGGACTTTTGAAGTTAAGTTACCCACCTATCAATTTTGAATGTTAAATATGTTTATGGTATGTAGACCATAAATGTTTCTACTATAATAGTTCCTGTCTTGGGTTTAAGTTAAATTCTAATATCTTTTAATAAATGTTGTTATTTTCATTGCAATCTTTTAGTTGCATTTCATATAATTTTGAATCTGATCATTCTGTTCCCCGTTCCTTAACCGGGCCGGGAAACAGACATGACATTTTTCAAAAATACGCATAGAGATAGCCCGTACGAGCAACTTTTGATTTGTCGATTTCTTCTAATATTTTCTATTAAAATTTATCATGAAAGATAGCATTGAAATGCCGACAAAAGAACATAATAATCGGTGTTTAGGCTTTGAAAGCAGGTTAACCATAATGCTACAAAATTAATCAATATAATTTCTTTAGGGTAAAAATAGAATTGATCTATTTACGCATAGGTTATTTATGAATATTACCACAATTTAACTCTAATCTCCACACAAAGTTGCATTAAGTATTTTACGGTTCAGCAATTTACGTGGGAAAAGGTTACAGACAGGCGGACAGACAGAGTTACTTTTACATGTGTAATATTAGTATGGATGTCAATTGTATTCATGCATGGTAAAAAAATTGGACGTTAAAATATAATTAAAGTATCTTAACTTTAATTTTTTAATTGTATCCTAACCTACTTTAGTTAACGCATGCGCATTTACTAGAACTTTGGTCTCGCGTATTTTGTCATGGAACGCACAGTCATAATAGGGTATACTGAATTAACAGCACTGCCCTTTTCTCTGGATTTATTACAATGAAATTTAACATAAAAGTTGTTTATATTCGTAGTAGTATCGTTTAGTATATATATATATATATATATATCGTTTAGTATTAGTATAATAATACTTTATTTGACACAAAAATTTTTGCTTTACTTAAGTGCAAGCTATCAACCTAGGTAGCAAAACTCATCCTACCAACATCTTACCTGAAACAAAGAAAAAAACATAGGTAGCAAAACTCCTCCTACCAACATCTTACCTGAAACAAAGAAAAAAATAAAGTGAAAAAAAAAGAAAAGAAAATAACTAAGAAAATCTGACCCTTTTGCATAATAAACAGGATCTTTCAATGTGTATCCTCTTTACTAAAGCTTTACAGTTTAAAATTCACTCAACAGTGAAGAGACCGATATTATCGGCTGGTGTTAGAAAATGGCTCATTAACCACCATCAATAAAATTTGACTCGCATAAGTAACTCCTGTTGATCATTAAAATGGAAATTTGCAAATATTGTTACAGTCAACTAAAGGGTTTACAAGTATCCATGTTGGATGAATCATGATAAAAGAATGCTATTCAGATCTCGTGGCAACAAAAAAGTTGTTGACGTCTCGTAATAGTCAATGGCTAATAGTAATTTGTTATGCAAGGCTGGAAAGTTGGTTATTTAGCGGCGAGTTACCTCTATTGAAATCTGAGCAAGTGAAGGATTCTAGGATTGAACCACGAGCGAAGCGAGGATTTCAAAGGTACAAGACGCTAAAAACTTTTCTGCCGATAGCAACACACAATTTTTCACCTCCCAACAGCGAGGAACATTTTATGGTTGTTTCCGCGGTCAACTTCCGGTAAAAAAATCTTTAAACATAAAGTTTAATCTTAATATACCTTATTCTCGTTGTTTTCATGATATAAAAAACTAAAATAATAAAAAAGGGAGTATTATAGTTGATTCAAAGTTATTTAAAGTAGGAATATATTGTTACTTATTAATAAGAAAAAAAAACGATTCCGTAAATGTTGACACTGACATGAGGTACAAGACAAAGACAATTTAAAAATAAAGATTTATGTCACAGTCCGAAATCCAATTATAGGTTGTGAAATCTCACCCAGCCTAATATAAAATTCTTATAACAAATAGTTTAATCTTATTGTTATTGTTTTTATGATTCGATGAACTAAAATAATTTAATATAACCAAAACGGAGTAATAAAATTAATTTAAAGCTATCTTGGACGAATTAACCACTTCGTCCAAGAAAGCTATGTAAAATAAGAATCAAATATAACAAAAAAAAGTCAATAGTGCGATTTGGAACGCATTATGACATTTGTAGGTATTAAATTAAAAAAGTACTTTGCCGCTAAAAGCGATTTTATACGCCTAAACTGATTGACAAAACCTAATTTTCAGAACGTGTGAAATGAAAAAGATATTACCATGGCTAATAATAAATGACTGCCTTTATAGTTTTTATTTTAACAAAGAAAAATATTTTGCCAGCGGTCGTCTGCATTACTACATAAACATAATCCTACTAATATTGTAAATGAAAATATGCTTTATTTATTTGAGTATATTACATGCATTTTTGAATTGTCAGTATTGCCCCGTGCCTGTCAATTTACCACGCGTTTCAGGTTCTTATAAACAAGAAAAAACGAGCGCAAAAGGCTTACCAGCATTATCAAATGTAAGTAATGGTATTAACAAACAATATACCATTACTAAATACTAATCAATCAAAGTATTATGTGATTTGACTGATGAGTAACATACGTCATGTAAATTATCAGTTCCATGCATTACATCGTCTTTTAACTTGTTTTTTTTTTATTTATGCAAAGGTTCAATCACATCTCTTTGGAACATTAATATTTATTTATTGTGATAAAAACGACATAATATCATGTGAAAAATATTAAACAAGAAAATATACTAGAATAAAAACATTTTATAAAAAAAAATCGAACCGACTTCAAAAAGTAAAAAATAAAACTTTTGGAGTCGGTGCCAGCCAGGGCATTCTACATTGCACTTCTATTAACTATATATTTTTTTGGCCTTAGCTAGCTAGCACCGACTCCAAAAGTTTTATTTTTTACTTTTTGAAGTCGGTTTGATTTTTTTTTATAAAATGTTTTTATTTCAGATTTTTTAGTTACATCATGTGCCGTTACTTACACTAAAAATCAGCCCATACACAACAATGTCATCTAGGTAAACGACTACTTGCCAAAAGGTGATTGATATTTTTCAAGATTATGAAAAAACTACTAGCCAGATCTTCGTAAAAATTATATGGGACCACACATAAACCATTTTCTTTCAGATAAAAAAAGCTTCAGCTCGAACAAGAATCTAACAATTACCTGGATGATATAATTGTTTCATGACTTTCATGACATGAGGCCCCATATCTCCGAAGATTATCATCGGATCTCAATGAGACTTATATGGGACCAAATTGACAGTGTACCCGATCGAACAAAAAAACAATTATTAAAATCGGATCACCAACACCGGAGTAATCGGTATACATACATCAGACAAAAAAACTAAAAAAAAAAAAAAAAAATACGCGTTGAATTGAGTACCTCCCTCCTTTTTGTTGAAGTCGGTAAAAAAGCAACTACATAGTCTCATGTCGCCCTGACGGGATCCCGTCATGAGATAACAATGAGACAATGAGATAATAATAGCATTGCAAAATGCAAAATTAAAAAGTTATAAAAAGACATAATATCAATTACATTTACCACACAAATACAATTCAAAAATATATAAATAATTACATAACGTCAATAAAACAAAAACTATTAAAAAAAAATGATTTTATGAATCTAAATCTTTCCTTACAAATACGAAGTTGTTATAGATGTATTGTCCTGCCAATGTTAATATTTTAATTTCTTTAAACAGATCTCTTAAATCTCTGCACCTAAGGTTGTAAATGGCGCGCACAGCACGTTTTTGAAGTACAAGCACATTATCAATATTGGCTGCTGATCCCCAATAACAGGCCATAGGACATTACACTATGAAAATGCGAATGTATGTCAGTTTGTTTGTTACTCTTTCACGCTAAAACTACTAAATGGATTTCGATGAAATTTGGCACAGAGAACCTACGCTTCTAAATAATAGTGCCCGTCCGCGGATTCACTAGCGTGTTTCCCGTTCCCGGTACAAAATATCCAGGCTATAAACTAGGACCTTGCACAAAATGTATAGGAATAGTCGTTTGGTCCCTTAAAAATTAAAATATCGTCTTTATGTCGGTGATCACCTCTGCAAAACTATGTTTTTACGTAAAATTACGCGTATTAAAGCTTTACGTTGCTATACGAACTCATAACCAAGTTAAATATTTATATGACTCGCTATGACTCAAAAGTACTCGAAGAATTCGCCAACATTATCAACAACATATTTTAATTACTAAAAGGCTGTCAAAATAAAAGTGAATACAGTAACTAAATTACTTAGGCAATGCTTACATATAGCGGCTTTGTTATTAATAGAGATCAAACATTTTCGATACAAATACAAAAAAAAAAGAGAAAAAAAACCGCTTTCAAAATTGCTTTTGTAATACTTATAATAAGAATAGCTTTCGCCCGCGATTTCACCCGCATGGTTCCCGTTCCCGTGGGAATAGCGGGATAAAAAGTTGCCTATGTCCGTCCTTTCATCTGACTCCATGCCAAAAATCAAGTCGATTGGTTGCTTATTTATGGCGTGAAGGAAGAACACTTTCGCATTTATAATATTAGTTAGGATTAAGGATTAGGTTTAGGATTTTTGATTCGTGGGAATATACTTGCTTTTACGTAACAGATCCAATGTGTATCATGCAGACGAAATGCAGTCGTGTGCCAAATTTCTTAAACTATTTTGTCCATCTGATTAGCCGAGACTGATTAACGTTGCTACTTAAATAAACAGTGTATAAATAGTCGTCATGATTATGATGCATACCATGTGGTTAAAAGGAAGGCCTGGTGTATAGTCCTAAATGTACCTAGCTAATGGTATAACTAGTCCGTTAAATAAGAAATGGCGGCTCGGTTTTTTTTAAATTATCTACTCTTTTTAAGGTGAATGTAATCTAGTTTTTAGTATAACTAGCAACGATGTTAAATTTGGTATATTGTGTTTACCAGTACAATGAATATCTTATATAATAAAACGTAATACTAATCAAACATTAATAGTAATTTTATTTATACAAATAGGTATCTAGGTTATGTAAGTTATTACAATATTTTATGAATTTCAAAAGAAATTACGTGAATGGTCCAGAAATCTACAGCAAAAGATTTCATCAAACTCCATGAATATTCGACTGGTTTTTTTTACTTTATATTAGTTTGGCAGGACTGTTAAAGAGTCCAGCGACAATATGGCAAGTTATTGATCCACCCGTATGAAGTTCACAGCCGGTGTATCGAGTCATTTGAATCACTGTTTCCTCCAGACTTATACCCCATGGTACAAAATAGAAAAGTAAACAGAAGGACCAGTCCTGGTACCCTCGAAAATAGTCAATCAATTAGCCGTTTATTAATGTTGCTGCCGCTTCAGTTCATGTTGGGAAAACTACACTCGAAGTCTAACTATTATGACTACCTAGGACAAGGCAGTCTTGTTAGGCAGTCCAACTTCGAGAAAAGATCTCTCGTCGTATCCAACTCGGATCCAAATCTACTCGTTTAACTTACCCCAATGTCTCAAGACGAAAATCTATGACCAATGTGTGTTGCCAGTGATGACTTACGGCAGTGAAACGTTGTCGCTAACTATGGGTCTCAATACAAAGTTTGACAACGCGTGTTTTCATAATCAAACTTATCAGTTTTAGGGGATCCGAAGAACAACTCGTTTTGAGTGGTGTTTCTACTAGGGCGCGCCTTGCATACTTTCTGCCCATAGGCCTGGGGTGCCAGCCCCTTGCACCACACAATGTGCGAAACAGGGTTACTTTTACGACCCACCAGCGTAACCTGACCCGCAGTCAACCATTCAGTAGATCTGTGTTCTAAACACTTTTAACTTAGAGGGGGGTTTTCAATGGTGGTCGGGATTAAGTATTGAGCGATATCAATGTGATTAAATGGTTTGCAAGATGAATTGATCCTGGTAATGGTCACTGTTAAGGATTTTAGGTAGGCATATGAGTTGATGGTTTCTATTTAAGAATTTGTTTTTAGAAAAATTTGGAGCTTGTGAAAGACCAGAACCATTTAGCATTAAGTTGGTAGACAAAATAATACACGAATGCTTTCAATATGTGTATTATTACCTCAATGGGTGTATGTACGTGCAGTATCAAAATTCAAACTGTCTTGACGATACATTAGGAAATTTGATAATTATATATATTTTATTTGGATAGTAAATGTATTTATATCAATAACTAGCGGCTAAACGCGTTTCACCCGCGTTGTTCCTGTCCCCGTTCGAATATCGGGATAAAAAGATATTGGTATGGTACTCTTTGTCCTTTCAACTAACTCTATGCCAAAACTCAAGTCGATCGGTGGCCTGAAGGAACGACAAACAAACACACTGTCACATTTATAATATTAGTTAGTATTAGGATTAGGATGACGTGAGTCTTAAGAGAGTCGTTTTAACTGAGTGATAAAAAGACAATTGAAAACAAGTAAGGTTAAAATTTATTACAAACTAAGTTTTCATTAATTTTAAGAAACTCGGCTTTGTTCCTACATAGCAAGAAATAACGATACTGGCATATTATATAAAGCCTTTGTACGCAGGTATACATCATCTGTTAGAAACCATCATAAGAACCTTTTGTTTGGGTTTTGTTTTTATTGAAGTTGTAAGATTTTGACTCACTTCACACTTTGAAGGCGGAGATTTAGCGAAGTCGTCACAAAACTTCCATCAAAAACAATCTTACTTTAAGAGATTCGTAGTACAAAATAGCGTGGTAAACAAGCCTGCGCTATAAGATGGCGGGCCCTGTTTCACAAAGATTACAATTGTCAGCGACAGGTGACAGGTGACAGGTGACAATTTGACGACTGTACGTTTCATAAAACATTGATGCTCTAAGAAAGGCTGACTGAAAGATAATTGTCAAATTATCGCGACAATTCTACAATTTAACGTTTCATAAAACACTTGGTCTGAATTATTTGTAGTCGGAAAATGTGACATATTTGTCAAATTGTCGCACATTTTTGATAGGCACTCTTCGGCTATGTCAGGATGAGGAGTGACAGTTATTTTTCTTTTAAAAATTCTCTCATTCACATGATCGAAAGAGTTCGTAAGAGGATTTTGAAAAAGAGAACTTTATAATGTTGATTGCTTTTTATAGAAAACCTACCTTCTGCAATTATGACAAAGGTCAAAATTGCGTAGATCAGTGACAAAAAAAGTATATTCGAGCATAGTTGAGATATTGTCGACTAGTCAAGCTTTATGAAACAGGGCCCTGGTTGTGCATAAAACGAGTTTCAACGAATTAAAAGAAAAAACGTTTAATAAGTTTTACTCCGCTTACCTCTAACCTTTGAGAGATCAAGGTTTTTACTTTCATTTAGGTAGGTACTTGTTTTTTCTACTTTATGTATCGAGAAAACTAATTACTTGTATAATTAAACCTAATATACTTTATGTCAAAGGGAAGGTATATTTATCTTTTTCATTGATAGTATTAGAATTGAGCACTTTTTAATTTTAAATCTAACTCTTTTATGACTTAGGTAAGTTCGGTTCACTCGTGATTTTATTATTTTGGTCAATAATAAATGCAGGTAATAATATACTTGTATGGAGAATACTCTTGACATTTACAGAAGAAAATGATTCGTTATAAAGTTACAATGAATTTTCCTTCGATAAATATTCAAATTTGGACGGACGAAATTTTTTTATGAATTCAGAATTACGAACATGAACTTTTTTCGATTGCATGAAAATTGTCCCCCGCCGTGTTGGCTTCAATTATTATCTCATAAATGATAGTACACCTTTATCGAATGTTGTTTAATAGTTTTCTCGGTGCCAGTGTTCGGCTTTGTTATCGCGTGGTGATAAGGCGAGGCACCCAGCGAGCTATCACGGCCATCGAAAGGTTAGCATTCAATGCTCGTAGATTATCACGGAATAATAGCTATTTTAAGCTGATTTTGGTTTTCAAGGCAAATAGTTTTCGGGAGTTAAAGTAAAAATAAAAAATAACTTTTTATAAAGAACCGACTTCAAAGAGTAAAAATTACACTATTTTCTAGATTTTCTGAAAACTACTGAACCGATTTTGGTCAGTCCTGTCCATCCGTCTTCGAATAATAAGGTTTAAGACATTTGAAAAAAAAAAAATTAAAAAATATTTATTCAGTATCTTTTTACAATGTTATAACAGTGGCTGGGGTCTCCTTTTAGGTATAAACCTGTGTTAGGAGTACCCCGCTCCTTCTTAGGATTACATAAGATACCTACCAATAATACATGCAGTTTCTTCTTAGTCTATTTTCATTTTGAAAAAAGATTGAGAAAATTAATATAAATTTAAATTTAATTTTTGTTTTATTACTTCTAGTTTAACAAGAATTATATTATAAACTAGTATTATTTATATATTAACAAATTTTAATAAATTTTAATACGAATCCAATTAAACGTTTACTATGTAATAAAATTTACATTTATTCTCATTATGAAAAAATAATCGGTGAACATACATAAAAAATATATACGCGACTTATTGATAACGTCCTCTCTTTGAAGCCGGTTAAAAAAACAGCCTTAAAGCGTGGGCACGTTCCTTAACCCGGCCCGGCCTTTGAGTCACCTCCTCTAACTTCCACTTGGGTAAATCCAGCGTCCATCCACGTCCTAGTCAGCTGGGACTCTGTTCCGCGAAGCCCTTGCCCAGGGATACGGGTGAATACCTCAACGGTAGTGGTGGCGTAGATGAAGGACATCGGTTCGGTACTACTGGCGGAAGAGGCAAGCCGTGTTCATCTAGGCGAGATTTAGGTAGACTGAATTTGGGCAGCAGCAAGTTCAGTACTGGTTTAAGGCCGAAAACCGTGGGAGTTTTAGGGGGCTTGACCAGATTATTTGGTAGCACCACAATGGTATCAAAACTGCGATGACGGAAGGCAACGGGATACCACCACCGGCATTATTATTCCCTAGTTATGTTAGCTTATGAATATGACAACCAAAGACATGGCCCCGAGTCTCCAGCGTCCCTTAGATAGGACAGGGGTGCTAAGAATCCCCGGAGATAAACCAAAGATTAAGATAGGGAGCTGGAATGTACAAATCGGAAGAGGAAATTCGGGTATTCTATGCAGATATCGAGACGTTAATGAGTTACACAAAAAAGCATGAAGTAACGTTTGTGGTGGGAGATATGAACGCCAAAGTTTGGGCAAGGGCTGGTTTCAGGCACTGTCAGAGCGTATAGTCTCCGAAATGAAAGGGGCGATACTTTGGTAGAATTCTGGCAAAACAAGAATTTGGTCATCACAAATACCTTCTTTAAACTGCCTGCACGACGATTATACTCATGGACATCACCGCAATACACCAAAGGTCATATTGTACGGAACCAAATCGATTACGTTTTGGTAAATCAAAGATACCGTAATAGTGTGAAAAGTGCTAAATCATATCCAAGGTCTGATATAAGATCTGATCATAATCCAGTCATAATATCATTTGAGTGCAAATTGAAAATGATCCGCAAAAAAGCAGTTTCAGGGCAGATACGAAAATAACTCATGGATCAGAATACATGATCAAAGTTCTCGAACAAAATCAATCAATGGGCTGAGTCTTGTCAAACTTCGAAATCAACGGATGAAATCTGGTCCTCATTGCGATCAAAAGTCGATATGACATCTGACAAAACTAACTCAGACCAAGTCTGTCAAGGGAACAAGATTGGATGACTGACAATAAACTGGGGCTAATGGACGAAAGAAGAATGAGCAAAAACTCAGATCCAGCTCGCTATGCCAGTTTGGATAACGCTATATCGGTTGAAATCCGCAAGGCTCGTACTGCGATTTATACAAAAAAAGTGTGATAGAATCGAGGACCTCATGGAAAAAAAATATGGTTTCAACATGCACAAGGAAATCAAAGATATGGCTGGAACAAGGAGAAAACCCCAGATACACATTCTGGCTGACGATGACGGAATATTGTTACTCGATCTTCACAGCAAAAAAGCGGCTTGGAGGATTACATAGACGAAATGTTTACAGACATAACAGGGTGTAACGGGTGCAACAATGTATTGCAGTACCCTCGATAACCGATGAGATGAGGACCTCCGATACTGAAAGATGATGTTATAATTAGAGCTTTAAGATCAGCCAAAACAGGAAAAGCGCTTGAGTCTGATAACATCCCTATTGAAGTGATACAGTTGATAGAGGACGACTATGTGGACGTATTGACACAATTATTTAACCAAATATACGACACTGGAAAATTTTCCAAAAACTTGGTCAATCTTCATCACCCTCCCCAAAAAGAAGAACTATAGATAATTGCGAAGAATAACGTACAATCAGTCTGATAAGCCACATGCTAAAGATATTTCGTATCGTACATCAGCGTATAAGACCGAAGTGCAATGAACAACTTGGGGAAAAATCTTCCCTTCTGAGAATTCACTTGTGGACGAGTTGAATTTTTCCAATATTTTTATATTTAAAATTTATCATAAGTATAAAAATTTGCATTTTGTTGAAGAATTTTTCATTGCAAAATGAAAAAACCAAAAATCATAATAAAAAACTTGGGGTAAGTCTCTCACTTCAGTTTCAGTTTGGTTTTCGAGCCGGCGTTGGCACACGTGAAGCCCTATTCGCTCTCAATGTTCTCATACAAAAATGCAAAGACATGCAAAAGAATATTCATAATATGCTTCATAGATTATGAGAAAGCATTTGACCGAGTAATGCACGACACACTAATGGAAAAGCCGAAAGACATTGGGTTAGATGAAAAAGTCCCAAAGGGACCAACGGGCTGCTGTGAAAGTTGAGACTGAGGAAACCGACGAAGTCGATGTCTTCAGGGAAGTAAGGCAGGGATGTATTTTGTCACCTTTACTCTTCAACGTGTACTCCGCGGCTGTGATGACTGAGGCGCTAGAAAACTTGAATGTGGCCGTTACAGTAAACGGCAAGTATAGATTATTATTTATAGAAATAATATGCGCTATGCTGATGACCCCATTTTAATCGCGACGTCAATCGAAGATTTGCAGGTTATCGAAGAAAGAGTATATGATGTCAGTAGAAGAGCTAGGCTTAATATAAAGTACCGTTAAGACAATGTACATAGTAGTAGCCAGAGACAAACACCTTCACTCGAAACTGTCTGTGGCAGGTATACAGCTAGAGCGTGTGCGGCAATATAAATATCTCTTGGGTAAATGAAGAATGGGATTTTGACCAGGAAATAAAAACCCGGATAGAAATAGCCCGAGCATTCTTCAACAAAATGCAAAAAGTCTTATGTTGTCGCAAACTAAAGTTAAGGCTCCGAACACGATTGCTACAAAATATTATGTATGGCCCAGTATGCTCTACGGATGTGAAGCGTGGACTATCAAAGAGGACACAAGACAACGCCTAGCAGCGTTTGAAATGTGGTGCTACCGCCGTATGCTTCGAGAGATGCTTTTAGCGTTCTCCAGCGTGTCCAGAAGACCCGAGTGTTTTTGCGTATCAGCAAGAAAAGAAAAGTTGGATATCTGGGACACATTTTGAGACATAGTAGGTACCAACTGCTTCAATTGATAATTATGGGCCAAATAGAAGGGAAAAACACGTTGGTAGACGGAAGAAATCTTGGCTTAGAAACATACGAGAATGGACCGGAATCACCAGCGTGGAAGAACTGATCCGAATGGCGATGGACATAGGCAAATTCAGCAAGCTGACGGCAAACCTCCAGTAATGGAGTGCCACCATATAAGTAGAACAAAAAAAAATTGTGTGCCTGATTTTTTTTAGGAAATAAAAAATGAAAGTGAGGTTGTTTGTAATTCAATATATACTAATAAGAGGAAAGATTTGATTGTTTGTTTGCAACGAATAAACGCAAAAACTACTTAATGAATTTGTATGAAATTTGGTACACAGATAGTAGATAGCCTGGTTATGAACATATAATACTCTTAATCCCGATATTCCCACGGGAACCACGGGGGTGAAACCGCGAGCGACCGCTAGCGACGAATAAATAGCTGAACAGATTTTGATGTTGGGTATTCAGATAGTTTACAGCCTAGATTGAAACTAAGGCCATGATTAACCTCATATTCTTACGGCAACGGAGACCACGCGGGTAAAACAGCAGGTGGTCTTTAGTCCGACGCCTGCTGTATAATATTATATTGTATGTTTGGATGCTTGTTACTCTTTCAAGCAAAAACTACTGAACCGATTTGGATGAAATTTGGAAAACAGATAGAAGATAACCTGGATTAAAACATAGGCTACATTTTATCCTGATATTACTACGGTAACGGGAACCACGAAACATGAAACCATGGGCGGCTACTACTGAATTATAATTATTTTTCATGTGTTTGATAAAAATATGAATATAGGCCTATATTTCCATAAACATCTTTACAGCGAGTGATTATGAAATAGTTTATATTTAGGAATTCTTTTGTAAGAACGGCAGGTCAAACGTTTACAGTCGGGAGATAAAGAGGTTTTTGCAAGTTTTTACCAAAAATGTTGTTATCTTATCAAGACATACGTAATTCGACAAGATTGCGGTATCGGGCATGTAGCAAATGATTGCAATAATGTAGTCACAATTAAGTACTAAAATTAACTACGTTTCAAAAGTCCCTTTCTATGGTCCCCCGATTGCAATCAATGTCATGGCAGTAGTTAGTGTTTTAGATATTCTGTTTTTTTTGTGTATTTGCTATATGACATCTACTGCTTGTAATAGGCCTATCTACATTAATAGAGTAGGTAGTGTTTATAGTGTTTTCATCTATTTTCCATGTCCTGTGAGCAAATATTTAGGTAGGTATATTATAAGGGTTTAAAAGTTAACATTTTCGGCATGTACAAAACAACTTTTTATTAAGTGAATTTCTTAAATTTTAAAACATACTTTCTAGAAAGAAGCAGTGTACGTGACACATTAATTTTTAATCATAATTTGTGGTATTCATATGGGAATGTACATAAGTATTTTTACAAAGTTATCAGTTGGAATACGAGGGTTTCTTATAAGCTTTATTCTGATCATATTCCCCTATCACAAGCTTCGCCTAGGTAAGCTTTCTGGTTAAAAGAAATGTAATGAAAATATTCTTTGTTGTTCACCATAGTAGGTAGGTAATAACACAAAGACAATACAAAGACTGGAACAATAAAAACTTATACGCAAGTATGTGTATGTACAGTCAACAGCACGTCAAGATGTACATTTTGACCTTGAGATCGTCCTTAAGCTCCGCTTGTTCAGTACAAAGCCTGTCGTGCTGTTGACTGTACATACAGCATACTACTAACTTAATAATTGCGTGGGTTGCTGATTCTCTAATTCTATTGATAGATCATACATTTCAATGCCTCTTGAGTGTTTTCTACAAGTCAGTAGAAAAATAAAGAGAAGATAGTACATCTACTTGAAATTAAGTACTTAATATGATTACTCCGAGTAAAAGTGAATAAAAGAAAATATATTTTGAATTAAAATGCCTACATCAGATACCAGAATAGATTTTTAATGTGAATATCAATCTAAGTTGTTTTTTGTCACCAAAATTGTTTTAGTGGTGGTTAATACTAAAATATTATAAATGCGAAAGTATGTCAGGTTGTTTGTTTGTTTGTTTATTTTTTATCCCGATATTTCAAAGGGAACCACGCCGGTGAAACCGCGGGCGGCCGCTAGTAGTTAATAGATTACTCTGACATTTAAATGCCTATTAGCATTTTACTGACTTAGGTTTTAATATTGATTATTCCACAGTAGTAATCACGCTTTACAAGACGTATAATAAATTGCATTTTTGAATAGCAACTGCAAAGCTTGATGTCTCGTCGACTGTACAATAAAAAGGTGCATCGCAGCGTTACTAGTTGGTAGTAAACAGCAAATTGCAAAACTCAATTTATAGCTATCATTGCTATCTGATTGATAGTTACTGCAATTACTAACTTTTATAGTGACAATACAATAATAAACTTTACTACAAACAAGTTTATTTGCCTGCGAATAATTGAGTAATTAAATAAAGTATTACAAACTGCTCATTTTTTTTACAGTTTTTTAAGCTCTAATTCGAAGATGGAAGTATATATCTACGTATGTATGTATTACCTACATTTAGTAAAGTAGTATTGCTAGGTATACTGGTTACTACGAATGATGTTAAATCACAACAACGGGACTCAAACACGCCGTTGTGATATAAAATTATAATGGAAAGCGAAAGTTTAAAAACGAATAATCTGGTTCATAAAAAAACAATTATTATTACGTATTGTCATTATAAGAAACAAAATAGTAATGTTATGTTGAACTTTTGTTTGTTCCTTTTGGAGGTTGTATACTCCAACAAAGTCTTTAAGGATTTATTGTATGGGCCATCAGATGCCTGAAATAAATGGTTAATAATAATAATAATAATAATATTCACCTTTCTACGATGTTGGCCACCGTCGTTAGAAATATCCTCGCATCGAAAGTAACATTTTTACAAATATGTGACTGTCGACTATGATGAACCAGCCATCTTTTTTTACTTTTTAAATTTTGCATTTTACAATGCTATTTTTATGTCATAAATATTAAACAAGAAAATATACTAGAAAAAAGCAACTTCTCTCATGTCGCTAATGTTATTGTCGTAGTAATTATTTGTAATCTGTGTTGAGACATAAATAAATAAATAAAAAATAAATCATGTTATACTTCTTTGAATACCTACACTGTCAAAGTCGCAAGCGACCGCTAATCTAGAATACATTTTTATTTGACGTTGACGTCTTTAGCAAAGAATACTAACTATTACTAACGTACTTTTACGTACCCTTTACTTTTAGATTCTTTGTAAGTATTTTCTTTATATTTTACATACTTAGATGACTAGATAGTTTTGTTTGATTTTCTAATCTAATGTGTATGAACAATTAGTAACTAATCATATAAACGTGCCTACTTAGGTATACCTTACGTCCTTTAAAGACTATTGTTTCTATAAAATGTCCTAAGTGGGTCGAGTCTTTTTTGTGATAATTCCCCACTGTGCTTAAAATTCCTAGTCAAAGTTACCAACTTAAGTTATTATGTAAAACTGTATATACAAAGGTTCTCGTAATATTAATATAATGGTATCAACTAGTTATGCGCGCAGTGAACAATCAATTACAACTTAATGGAGTCAAATAAAACCATGCGCAGAACTTTTACTGGTTTCACTTTGTCTCTATGTAGCAACTAGCGCCATCTCTTGAAGGAATTGCGAACCAGAGTATTAGTTTTCTCGGTAACGTTACCACTGCGTTATCGTTAACTGGGTTAATTCGTTTAAAGAATATGAATGTTTATAATCTAATTAGATCGATAATAAGTAGTTCAAACTAATTATGAGTAAATGGTACATTTATATATATAAGGTCATCGATAGCTCCAACGACGTTTTTGGATTGTCATTAATGTTTTCGTATAAACTTTATCACGAAGAATTAAGACTAGATCGGTTTATAGTTTCCAGTACATAATTATTTCCATAAAATATTTAAGGCAAATAGGTTAATTAGGAAATCTTTATCTTAAAACAATAAAATACACAATAAATAAGTTAGTATTTATGGAAAATGCGCTTTCCGCATCTTCAACACAGCTTTTTGGTGTTCAAATGGTTTGTATACGACAAAAAAATTATGACGTAAGGAAACGTCTGGTATCTTTGCTGCAGAGCGATTTTTTAATTAAGCGTGGAAAGCAAATGAATATTAGATATATATTTTTCTGGATAGCTGAGTAAAACAAGACTATAAATTACCGACTTTAACAACAACAGATAATTAAGACAGTTCAAATAACTATTTGAAAAATATTTTTAAAAAGTCAACTTTTGGTTATTTTGAGGTTGTTTTAAATGCATGTTTAAAAGTCCCCAAACTGTCTAAAAGCTTCAATGGCTTTTTTTAAAGATTTTCTTTTGCATGTACAAAATAATATTACAAACAAAACGATAAAAAAAACCAACAAATTAGACTATCAATTTAATGTAATACATGTTTGAATTGACTTTATTTAAATGGACAATGTTTTGATAAAATTAAAATCTATTTTATTTTTGCAAAGAAAGCACACAAAAGTTCGACTTGTTGCTGGAGAAAATACTATAGCAATCATTATCTTTTTTGTATAGATGTGGCCTTTTACATAACACCTACAAGAACTTTTTAGCTCATAGACTGTGATATAGTAATTTAAACCAAACAAAATATAATGAAGTGCCAAACGTGACAGATCTGTTTTATTTCTAAATATTTCTATTGTTTTAAGTGGCCTTCTGGTTGGCCCACCGAGTGTAAGGTAAAACTCGTTCGTGAGATCGTCGGTGTTTGCCCATACATTTATTGGGATCGCACCGATGCCGATGCGACCTCGAAATGAAGCTAACGGCATCAGAGCTCAACATATATTAGCTTTGCCAACAATTTCACGAGTGAACAGGGTTTTAACTTGAACTGCCATACTGTCAGACCCACCATCAAAACAGTGCACAAAGAAGTTGGTAAGGGTGATACGTTGTGGACTACATAGGGTACCTATGTTGCAACCAGAAATTGATGAATCTATCTTAAAGTATTGTCCTCTTAAATTTTATAAAAGCACTTTTACGCATTCAAACTAGCTTTATTACGTGAAATTTTAGGATTTTATAGATTTCCCCGCGTTTCGACACCTGTCCAAGGGCTACGGCTACGGGGTGACTAGCTACATATAAAATGTATTAATGTTTAATGCTAAATTTCGCACCGTTAATCAGTATAAAATGAAGAGCTCAACACATAAGAATCACTAAATGAACTTTGAAGGGAGTGAAATAAGGGATGAAAGTTTCTATGGGAGATTATTAAAATGACGGTTTTTGCACTAACTGTGGGTGTCTTGATATTAAAACGCCATTGCTACTAAATAGACATGAACGCTAAATGCCTTAGTAGCAAAACGTCTGGATTTTTAAATGTCGTAATTCAAAATACTCTAGTAGCAAATAGACATGGGCGTTGAATGATAATACTAGCGAAACGTCTTGATATTTGAATGCCATATTTACTAAATAGAAATGAACGCTAAATGCTCTTATCGATGCTGAGTTTGTTTATAGATTAATTGTTTGTTTTTGCCTATGAGCATCGGCCATATTTATGTCCTCACTGATGGGGAAAAGGCCATCATTATAAGGAGGATAAGGAATATGGGCCATAACCCACCACGCGGGCCCAATGCGGATTGGTGGGTGTCAACGACTGCAAATGCACCCGGGACTAACGGCTTAACGTGCCTTCCAAGGCACGGAGAAGTTCAAGATAATGAATGTTTTGGTCACCCATCCCATGACCGACCATCGATGGACCACTGCGCCATCGATGGCCCTGCCTAGTTAACTCCTAATCAAATAAAATGTACACCTGATAGAACGGACATAACGAAAAAAAATCACAGCAGACAAACCTCTCGCAACACATTAAGCCTGTCATATTTGGGGACAATTTTTAAGGATTCAACGTAAGAGCGGCTTGCACCAAAAGTGTTGTTTTAGCTTTACAATTTAAATTTTATCAATGGTTTCTTTAAAAATGACAAATTCATTTTGTTTAATGCCATAATAAGTAATTTTTGTTTCAATAGTAGCACTTTTGTTTGTAGGTTTTACAGAATCATAAACGTTATAAGTACTACTTTTAATTCTGATAATTCGAATGGATTGACTTGGACGACTATGACTAGTGGCAGTCAACCCATCCCATGGTAAAGTTGCCAGAATTAATGGTACAGTGGGCGAAATTGTCTTTTGGCTTAAGTACCTTGCTTTCATAATAATATCATCCAGCGAAAAGGTTATTCTGATAGAGAGACGGTTCAGACTATTTCTTTTTCCAGACGTTTTCGCTACTATCTCATTCTGTGTTTTAGTCATCCAACTAATTTGACTTTCGACTAATAAGGTATTTTAAACATGGGGACATTTTGCTACTAGTTCATTCTGCTTATAAGTCGTCCGGCTGAGATGACTATCTGCTGACTGGGTACTCTGCTTTTATGTCATGTAGCTGAATTGTCTTTCGGCTATCTAGGTACCTTGCTTTCATGTCATCCAACGTGAATTGTCTTTCAGCGAAAAAGTCATTCTGATAGAGAGGGCTGTGGGTTACACCAAGTTTTTCTTTTTCAGGGTTTATAGTTATAAATGTATGGGATTTGACAGTTTTGACAAGAAAATTACAGTTAATCTACACGAATTCATAAAATGTTTTTTTGATGCAACCAGCGCAAAGAGTTTTAAATTGAGAACGTCTCAAACTCAATTGAAAGCAAAAAGTTTATACAAAATCATGCGCTTAAGACTGCACTGACCCTAATGACATTGTTGTATGAGATGACAGCGTCATAGCGTTTCAAATGTAAAATACAGCACATCGCGTCCGTAGTAGAATGAAGAATCTGGATCGCATTTTTAATAAAATTATATTAAAACTTTTAGACCTAAAATTGTAAGACGCAAAACTTATAGATCACAGATCACTTACGGCCGGTTTCAATATTCTATCCCTGACAAGAGATATGCCTATCTTAGTTACGTTATTTAGCAACCGCTGTTAATTTGGATCATTTTGAGCTGATTAACAAAAATATGTAGGCAACAAAACTCTAGTAAGCTTAACTTTTACTGTAGATAGGTTATTGAAACCGACGCTTAATAAACATTAAGTACAACTAGTTGTTACAAAATAATTATAAGGAAAAATATACTAACTCTTGTAGAACCACACGTTTTTGAAGATTTTGTGCAACTTTATATGAATATATTTTGAAATAGGGCGCAGTTTTTTTTATGTTCAATAAAAAAAATGCGCCCTATTTCAAAATTTGGCCTCGCAAACAGTCTAGATACATTATCCGTGAAAATAACTATGTAAATAAACTATTTTCATAAATATCATGTTAACCATAACTGTCCTTTTTCGCTAAAAAGGTCGGCGCAGTTTTAGAGAAGTTTGAGATGTTGCCAGCTTGAAATGTTTAATTCAGAAACCGATCTGGGGGTCAATTCTGCTTACATTTAACTAGTCCTAATCGTTTTAAATTTTTAATAAGTGTAGTACTTGTCATTTTACACTGTTATAACAAAAACTGTGTTTCCTGTTTCCTCATGTTCCTGTTCGACGACCTGTTTGGCGTAGGGGTATTCTGCGCCAGAGACCCCGGGTTCGATCTCCGGACAAGACAAATATTTGTGTGCATGAAAATGTCTATTGTCTTGGTCTGGGTGTTTAATATGTATATTATGTAGGTATGTATTTACCCTTCTACTTTCCTCAAGTGAACTACATGTCGCTTATATTCTTTTCCAGTTTCATCATTTCTTACGTTTGCTTCATTAAAAAAGGATATAAGTATGTTTATCAATAACACAAGTTGTTCATGAAACTTAACGTGGGCTACATAATTGGTGTGTTTGTATGCAATTATTTATTTATTTATTTATTATTTTTTTCATTGAGATACGATTGACAGTAAACATTAACAGGACTGAGCCCCAAAAATGGCAAAAGTGGCGCGCGGCAATAGATAATAAAATGGAGGAAAAAATGAAAGCTCAATATTCCTTTGTCGATTCGCACGTTCGTCGATTCTCATGCAGTAAAACGAAAACGCGTAGTAAGTTAATGACTTTAGGTCTCTTGACACAAACTGATCGATAGACATAATTTCTTACCTAATTGCGTGTCAATTACGTTACTTAGTATCCGAAACTGGTTACCCATTATGACAAACTGTGATAATATGATAGCAGACAAGTACTGAAATATGAGCCTATTAATAAATATCTTCGCGTGTAGGTACTGTTTATTGAAATAAAACTGAAACCGTTTTTTACGGATACTATGGATTTTCTTATTAAATTTATAAATAAATTAAATGAATCGGTCCAAACTGAAGCTTACACGTATTTTATTATACTTAGCTGTTGCAGTCTCTTTCTAAAGCCATAGCGTCAATTGTTTTTATAAATTGACGTCATTCAAGTTAGCAACTCCTTGTATAATCAGAACCCATCTACTGGGTAAGTAGTTTAACACGTCAGGTAAAACACACCTCTATAAATATTTCATTGTTGTAAGACCTCCAGCGGTCGAATGCTTTTTAAGAATTAAGGTATTTATTATATTTACCATAGTTGCCTGAAATATGTAAATCTCTGCTTTAGCTGTCCCTAAAATTCGTATTTTTGGAAGGTAATTTTAATATGTTAGCCACGATTTTTGAGAATGGCGAATATTAATAATTTAAATGCCTATAGAAGACTACTTTCGTTTGCGCCGGAGCATAGTATTTTTTTTTCGCCGTGACGAATCTCATTTAAAGACTGAAGTTGAAAGACGTTAGCTGTCATTTCATAAAAATGCCGAATTTGTGTAGTAAAATGGTGCAAAAATTATGACCCAATAGTTAACAAGATCCATGGAATATCGTATCATCCGTAAATAGCTTTACATGATTTTTATTGCATGTCTAACAACTTTATTTAAACGATATTAACTGTTACAATAATTGTTCGAAGACAGTCTTAACCCTAGAGTGGTCGCGTACTAAAATTACCTGATTGGTCGCGAGGAATACAGGTGTCTGCCAAATATATATGATAATAGAAAAAATATGTTATTCTACTGGAGGATAATTGTCATAATATTGACTGTCATACTAAAGTACGAAGTTCAAACATCGATGTTCTGAATTCAAAAAGTATAAAAGTTTGAATAACGGGACCCGCCGTTTCCCGCCGCAATTTCAAGAAAATATGATTTAAACGTATAATGCGGCGACTGAGAGAATTCAATATTTGATAGCTCTTATCGAGACAGGATAGGAGCGCGACAGCACTGTCGTGCTGTCCAGCTGAGACTACTGCCCAATCTTGTCTATACGTACCCAATTGCTGGGTCCGTAATTCCGAAAAACTAAGTCCAGTCACTCGTGTAAATAACGCATTAATTTGAAAAAGTATTTAAGGGGTCGCGCACATTATTTCCATCAGTATAAGTTGACTTCGAGGAATAAACATCTTCAGAATATTATAAACATCACAGATTAGCACTATACAATGTTTTCGATTGATAGGATTTGAAGCTATTGTAGATGAAACAATTTCAAGAACTTTATCACTTTCCCGTATATTGAGCAGTAATGCAAAAAATGTGATATTGTGCTGTTTTTCTACCGGAATTAGCAAATATGTAATCCGTGCGACCACTAGCAGGGTTAATGGCAGAAGATCAAAGCACTAGAGATGGGACATTATTATGAACGATTCATAAAAGCTGAATGAATGAATCATTTCATTAGTCTAGTATGAAAGGAGACGGTTCAAAATTCCCTTGATAAGCAGCTGGCATAATGAGATTAATCGGCGTAGCTTAAAAATCCGAATGTCCTCACGTAATTATTAAAATTCTAAAGCTAGCTAACTTTTTATATATTTTTTTAAAATATAAATATATACTTTTAGATAATATATATATCTTACACTCTTACCTATTTACCTATTACCCCAAAATAGGTACTGTAAGGCTTGTGTTATGGGATACTAAAGTAACGGATATAAATACATGTCATTATACATACCTATATAAGTATTTATGAAGTAGAAATATATATAAACGTCCATGACTCAGGTACAAATGCTCGTATTCATCATACAAACATTTGCCCCTACCGGGATTCGAACTCAGGACCTCACAGGTAGGCGACACCTTAAAACCGGTATACATACGTACCGGTCGTCATGAAACGAACGTATTCTTGACATAAGACAGTGGTAACACTTGTAGGCTGTCATTGTCAAAGGAACTAAAACCAATGAAGTAAGATCAAAATGTAACGAAACTATGAAAACTCAGTCGCTTTCACCGATTACCAGGTGCCGGCTTTTATAGAAATACCTTCATAGCGACAAAGAGTTACTTTTTTCAGTTGCTCCCACTGTTCTACCAATAGCGCTAGTTTCTATGGAAATATTTTCATAGCCAAAGAGCCAATAGAGTAAAACTTAAAGTATGTTTTGTGATGCTATTTTAAACATATTGTGAAGAATCGGCTAGACTTAGAGGATTTTTTCAACTCATACAGTTTTTTTTCATTCACTTTGTATCAGCTGCATTTTAGTGAAGTCTTTCTATGGAAAGCTGGACCTTTAGTTCCATAGGTTATTAACTCAAAGAATGATAGTAAATCGAAAATAAAGGTAGGTTAAGAACGCCGCGTATAGAAACGAGACAATTGCACAGGTTACGGTGTTATTACAGACCTACGTCTAATATTGCATCAAAGTTTGTTGGAAAATATTGAGAAGTTACTCAATAGTCCCTCTATAAGATGATAATATTCTTTTTAAATAAAAATATTTCTATATACAATAATTGCAGTGTTGTCAGATTGAGGAGAAAAGATAATTTTAATTTTAAACATACGTTTTTATTTTGAATTAGTTAAACAATATTAAAACATTTAAAAATAGTATTAGCTCCCTAAATAAACTAGATGAGTGATAGATAAGATAGCTCTAATTGAACGAAATCGTTCACTTCTATAATCTTTTTTGCCCACCTCAAATGTTCAGATGGGCGCATCCTTCCTTTTGAAATCATTGGTTATTAATGAAAATATATATTTTGTATAGCTTTTGCTTGAATCGTCGTCGTCGTCTCAGCCACATGACACCCACTGCTGGGTATAGGCATTTCCCAAGGATCTCCACGACGATCGGTCCTGCCCGCGACCTTCACCAGATCGTCGGTCCACCTTGTGGGGGGCCTACCCACGGAGCGTCGTCCGGTACGTGGTCGCCATTCCAGAACCATTCCGCCTCAACGGCCATCGGTTCTTCTCGACATGTGTCCCGCCCACTGCCACTTCAGCTGAGCAATCCTTCGAGCGATGTTAGTAACTTTAGTTCTCCTGCGGATCTCCTCATTTCTGATTCGATTACGCAGGGAAACGCCAAGCATAGCTCTCTCTTGCTTTGCTGGAATATCGAACAGATAAAACGAAATAAATAAACAAACAACAAGTTGTGTTAATGTGTAATCTCGCTGAAAATTAATTATGTAATAGAACATATGTCTCGATGACCTATTTCCGTGTTTTTAAGGTTTCGGCACCTTTTCACCAGTCGTGGTCACGGGTTCCTCACTACTTATAAATCTTATAAGTGCAATAATAATCCGTCAAAGTTGTTTTATTTCAATGAACAGTGCGCGTCAAAACTTAGGATTAATATTTAACCTTGAACTTACATCATTATATTTTGTTACACATACCCACCCCAAATAAAAAATATATACGCAAATATTTTAAACAAATATTTACCTAATATTTATTATTCTAATGCAATAATGGTCTATCTTGTTGCATTTACAAAAAAAATACATACATTTTTATAAGTTATAATTCTTAAATTTGAGGAGACAAAAAAATATCATTCTTTTCTATTTGGATTCATATCCTCTAAAACAGTCTTATATAAAAATATAAAACTCTAGCAATGCAGGAAGCAGAAAAGCAACCGGTACATATTGCTCGGATACCAAAAAAAAAATAAAAGAAATTAGAAAATTGTAAAAAAATAAATATATACGTAATTAACAACTTAAATACAGTACAATACAATGACGCGTTTCGTATCCTTATGAGACTACCGAGATACAGCAGCGCGTCGAGTATGTTCGCCGATGCACGTATAGCGGACTTTTATGCTGTTATGAGAATAGCTTCGTTTTGGACGAAGATATTATGTCTTTGCGCTAACAGTATAATAAGGGCAAGGGTCTAGACAACCCAATTTATAAATACTGGATTTCGATCCACCGGAGCGAAAACCGAATATAGGATTTTTTTTTAGTGTAGGTACTAAATATTTCATTTTTAGTTTTATTTTAATTTTTATTTTATAATAATTTAAATTTTTTGATGTTTTTTATTGCCTTTAAATAAATAATTAATATATTATTAAACCATGTACTTACCTGTACAATGCAAATTGAGAAGGTTTATGTGCCACGAGTTTTGAGGTTCAAGTAAGTACTACAGTACTCTGAGAATACTTAAAAGGTGAAGCGATTATCTTAGCCGGAAAAGAAAATATTTGTTAGTTTTTTTGCAGCTGGGGTAAAAATTTACCCCACCGTGTTAGCAACTTGTTTTTCATTTGTTTTAAATCAAAATCAGAGTAGGTGATAAACAAACGTCTATCCGGTAAATTGACGTAAGTTCACTGCAAAAAAATTGTTTATCTTTACAAAAATATTCTGCAATATTTGGGTATAAAAGACCATAAGCAAAAATGTATTGAGCTTGGTCCAATATACCAACAGTGTTACAACCTATGCCAAATGAAAACATTTGAAGTGTTTGATACTATGAGCACTAAGCCGAAGCGAGCGAGCGCGAACATGAAGTTTAAACATACTTTCTTCTTTTATTGTATGAAACAAATGGTCAAGTATATTTTATCACAGTTTTACCTAGTGATAGTGTGATGTGAAGTGACGACGTTTTCGAAATACTTATATTACATTATTTTTAGGGTTCTGTGCTTTCAGTAAAGCAAATGACTACATCTTTTTATTTTAAAATATCAAAAAATATTATTGTACATTTATGATTTATTAACAGTTTTGTAAGTATATCAGTGTTATCGGTGAATCGGGGTAGGAGAGAGGGGGATATGTATATATAGCGGCGCGGGTGACGAAGGCGGCATATGCACAGTGCACAAAAAATAGAAAAAAAAACATTAGTTTTTACGGTTTTTTGATGCTAAGAATTTATGTTTTCTTTGGTTTGAAATTGTATCAAAAACCATGACCGCGGTATATATTTGACTTCGCCCTCACAATATTAAATAAAGTGTTTCCCATAACCGTTCATTTGGTACAACTTCCAACGTTGTTGTGGGATTGGACCAAAAAGCCCATGGTCCTTTTACTTTCATTGTCTTATATTCGGTTATTTAATAATCTCACAATGACTAGAAATGTAAAAAAAATATCAGTAAGTATTAATTTCTAATGTAACTCATTTCCTTAGCTACAATAGTAATAAAAGTAATAACAAATGTGTATTGTTTAGTTTGAGCCACCAACTTCAATGGAGTTCTTTCAGTAGAAATGTTCAACAATGCTTTTCTACAGCACTCTTCATTTTCGTGCTGCCATCTAGCGTTATACTTCAACACCACCAATTTACTCAAGAGCATGCACTAAAACGTTTTGGCATTGTTGATGTTTTTCAAAAGATGGCGAGTTCTACTGATTATTGATGTAGCTTATGAATTTTGAACAATGTAGCGCATTCAGCGTTTATAAAAAAATAATATGAAAACATAGGATTTTTTTGTAATAAGTATTTGCATCTGCCTTGGACGATTAATTCGTCTGAGGCATCTGCATTAAATTGGATACCTCAGTGCAAGTGTTGAACGAGATCAAAACATGCAAGTCTGAATAAATGTTATATAACCTAATAGTATATAACATATAGTGTATGATTTTCGCACACATTGAGATTTTCTTCTTCGGGCACTGCCAAATTTCAAGAGTGGGTTTCCCAGTCCGTACTCAAAAGTGACGACAGTTCGTCTGACTTGACTAATGGCTGCCCACGGTTTCACATACCTACATGGTTCTGTTTCCGGGGAAATATATATTTTTTCTGAAAAGTAAGAAAAACATCTAAACATAAAAAACATCGAAATAAAACAACTTTTACGGATATCAAACGCGCTATATTTCCACGAACTAAGTTGTAATTGTCCGTAATTTTTAGGTTTTTTAGGGGTTTTTTGATTTTCCCGACGTTTCGGCACCTTTACAGCTGCCGTGGTCACGGGATGACTATAAATACGCGCGGAAATATAGCGCGTTTGATATCCGTAAAAGTTGTTTTATTTCAATGAACAGTGCGCGCCAAAACATAAGATGTACGTATAAAAAACATCTGTAACTTTCTAAGTAATGTCTAAATCTTCGACTAATCGTCTAAAATATAACCGTCATATATAAAAATATAAATCATTATAAGTCATATTTATTTATCATCAATAGATAAATATTACCGCCCGCGGTTTTACATGCTTGTTCCTGTTCTCATGGGAATATCGGGATTAAAAAGTAGTATAATATGTTACTTTCCGTCTTTTCAACTATATATTCAAGTCGAGTGGTTGGTTGTTTAGTAAGGGCGTGAAGGAAGGACAAACAAACAAACACACGTTCGCATTTATATACTTGCGATTTATTGCTGCCCATACGATACGAAGATGACAGCATTGCAAAACTTACTCACGGGAAATCGAAGATAAAATTACGTAATAAATAAATCCAAAACATGGTAGAATTACCCAGTGCCCAATAAGATTTTTTTGTTAGATGTAGGTGAGTAGGTAAGTTATGTAGGATATTAAATGATTTCGTCATTTAAATTATTAATACGATTATTAAAGGAAACATCCAAGGCAATCAACTTTTCGTAGTCCTCTTTTCTCCTCCAAAACTGGAACAATAGCATGCAAAAGTTTGAAGAAAAGCAAAAAGTATGTAATAAAACGTGGTAAACTGATGATTACATACTCTTTGTATGTAGCTTCTACAAAAAAAGCTTTGGTTATATTATTTTTCTATGGTTTTTCTAATCCTAATATCTAAAAAAGTTCACATTCGTAAAAGAATTCCAAAAGTTTTTTTTAAAGGAAACCTTTCTACGAATATGAACTTTCAAGAGCATCTTTGCACGAGAATCGTTTCGTTATTTCCTAATTACTTTTATATAACAAATATGTCATATGTGTTTTTAAGACGAATCATACATGTGGAAACCCTGTAATTACCTTATTGTTTCTGTGTTAAGTTTTACATTAATATTTATAGCTGTTGGTTTTCCAGAAATAAATAAATACCTGAAGTCTGTAGCTGGGAGACATGATGAAAACTCCGTGACCGGACGACGTATAACTTGATGTCGCATAAACTACCACAAATTGTTCAGTGCCACAGATTACTATTAATAATTATTATCAATATTAGATCGCCAAGAAGTACTTATTATAATTATTATTATCGGAACTGACTATAATTAATTTATCGGAGCGAGCGGCGCGCATTCCGAACTTTTCCAAACTTTCGACTGTTGGCGGCAAACTACCCTCATCATAGTTTTTTATTGTTATTACGACCCATTCAAGTTCATCTATAGTTTTATGTTTTCTGTGGTTTAATTTATTTTATTTTATTATTTTATTATTATTATATGGTATACACTCTGTATACCATATTTATTTATATTAATTGAAAACTTACGAATTTTACATAAGTACTACACATTTTTAACCTTTGTAGAAGAGTATGAAATATTAAATTAACTTATTTTTCTTTAAAACTCAAATGATGGTATTATAGAATAAAATAAATTTAGTTATCATTTTTTAATTCGCCAAATCATATATGAAGACTGAAATTCCAAGAAAAGGACAAGAAAGAGGTTTGAAGGAAGAAGATGGCTGTTATGTGTCGGATCGCTATTGCTCGAAACAGAAGTGACCGTTTTCCACTATGGAATTAATAGGTACAACGTACAACTATTACTTAGTTATTCCATGGTCGACATTTTTTTCCCTTTGCATGATTTTCAATTTCTTCAAGTTGTCATGACAATATACCTACCTGTTTTCGTGGCGAAATTTCTTTCAGTACTAATGCTAAATGCCCAACATGCTCCTTCCAACTATCCTACTGTTAGTGTGTGTGCTAAGAGTAAGTTTATTTTACTCACGGACAATCATGAGCGCGGTCATTTTGTTAAGCTTTTTCTTTGGTCAGCTAAATATAATTATATTAGTAACTTAGTTGTTAAATTGATTTTGTTCCAACCAGCACGGCTTCTCATATTATATGAAAGAAGAACTTTTAAGTTTAATTGCATAAAGTTCTTTTTTCAGTTTTTGACGCTTGTTCGACAGGCTGGCCGCAACCTTTCAATTTACGGTTTCTATCTTTTACTATATAGGTATTGGAGGTCCGTGTCCGTTGGTATTTAATGTCCATAACAATGTTTCATACTAACTTAAATACCTAGCCTAGGGTACAAACATGGGAAAAGAGGGATAATGAAACACTGATATTTAAATTCCTATTTATTGATTCAATTTGAACTTCGAACTCACAATAAAATGCAGCACGGTAAACACAAAAAACATGAAACGAATTATTTAATATGTATGTTCTTATCAAAATACTTACGTGAAACAGTGATCGGGATAATTATTTAAACCAGGTTACTACAACATCGATTTGACGAACGACGAATGTACTATTTGAAATGGAAACATTTCAGTAATAGGTACTGCTGATTTTGAGCAAAAAGTTTTGTTTAAAAAAATAAGTGTTCGGCTTGTTATTCGACTTTAGTAAAAATACACAGCGGTTACGATGCAGGATTAGACTTACTTTATAAACAGTGAGTATCTTACGTAAATGCCATACAAGCCACGGGCGGGCGTCCAGTTAGGGCTGCTTCGGGTAACGTGCCAACGGCAACGCCATCTGTCATTCTAAATACGAATTACGCGATTGCTGTAAATAGCTCATACATTATTTTATATTTGCAATCCATTAAACTTTCTTTACAATAGTTTCATCAAGGTTGGTTGTACTCAGTGGCCGCGTTGTCGAAACAGCCGCAACGAGAGCCGTGGCGCGTGTGATATGACTTCATTTGTAGCAACGCCACAACGCCCGTAAACAAATAGAAATAGTGTATATAAATTAGCTTATGTAACAAATAAGCTTAAATGTATATAATACTGAGGCAGAATTACATCTTAACTACGACGTAACATTAAGTGTGGTACGTGGGATTAGACACGAGCGCAAGCCCTTAATTTATACGGACGAATGCGATATATAATTATATTTTGCTTTATATCTATGTATCTGACGCTAAAACATCTATATAATGTATTACTTTTTGTACATCTACTTATATATTAACCGTACATACACTCACTAAGCTTACTTGCTCGGTGACCGCGTACCCAACGTGTGCGCACAACCTAAACTCCGTGTGTCTACCCGAAAATGGGTTACGACAGAATCTACACACACGACAATGGATCTTATGCACTACATTAAAGAAGTTATTTTTACCTGCGTGTAAAACTACTTGGTTTTTAATCCGAGAAATAATGCAAGTTCTGTCGTAAACTTTTTCTCTTTACCGCATTGACTAGATAAATGAAGTATACTTTATGATTTTTGCGTGAACCGAAGAATCATTAGTTTCTACTTGAAAAGCACACGTTGAGTACGCGTCGCTCTCACGCCGGGAAGTCGAGTATTGTCCCGCGGGCGAACTGAAGGAAGAGGTTCTAGTGAGTGATAGATGTCCACCGAATACCTTCACAAAAATGTACACACAAAGGAATAGATGTAGAGCCAGTGACTAGAAGAGACTAGAGAGAGAGCGTTCGCCCGCGTCGGCTAAGCCGCCCGTCCCCTGCTAAGTACACATTAATTATTAAAATATATTTTCGCATTTATTACATAAAATTCACGTTATGATCTACCTACGTTAGAAAAGTAAAAGAAAGCGGGCTTTAAGAATAAGTAATTTAGGGTCGAATTTGTACGCGGAGCCTATGTACACAGCGTACTATGGACGTTTATTCCACGCTCTCGTTGCGGTGACGTACGTGCAGACGCGGAAACTAACCTACCTACAGAAACGTCTAGAAATGAGATCACATGAAAACCTTTAAGTCACCAAAACGACTCGAAACCACAAAGAATCGAAGAAAATTCGTACGTCACCGCACGAGCCGCGGTATCGAAAACTTAATTTTAAAAAACTACAAATGTGACACTTATGATTTCTAGGACACTAGACAAAAAACTTAGTTCTAACCTTACAAAACAATAATAAATATTTTGGTGCAAAACAAAACGTACAATAATACTTAATTAATAAAATATCAAATCATATCACTGCTAATCTTAAACAATAGTATTATACTGACTTGATGTGTACACATACTGTTACCTTTATGTCCACTAATCACACAAGCTTTATTTTAAATGAACTTTACAACAAACAGAGGATTATTTAAGCACCCGCCGGGCCCTCCCAAATAGTGTAAACATTCAGGCACACACATCGATTCCATAAATAATTAAGGAGAGGGAAGGGCTTAAAACACCCAATGCTATAGGGAAACTAACACACATTGACGATAAATTTGAAAGAATGCTATGACTAGCAAATTTTATACACGTTTTTAGATGTCACGGCATCAAATAGAAAAGTGTCACATCTAGAGATTCTTACTTGTTCGCCTGTTGTTGGGCGAGGGAGGGGTGGCGGGGCGAGTAATAAAGGGGAGGGTAGGGCAGCTTACTCCTTGACCTCAAAGTACTTGTAGGTGGGATTCTCGTAGCCGTTGATCTGCATGTTGGCGACGTGTCGCTCTTCCGGAGTAGGGGCTACTGCTCCGGTCTGCTCCACCTGAAAATTTTAAATGTTTTAAGTTACTAAAATGTTCAAAGAAGCCATATTCAGCTGTTGGACCTAATCGGATTTGAAGTTCCATACATATTACTAATACAGCTCACGCCTACAGAGTGGTCCCGCAGGAGAGGTAGGCAGAGACAATGTCCTCCCGCCACTTTGCTCTGTCCTGACATTCCTATGCCTTACATACACCACACAGTTCTCTTCGTAGGTATATCTTCTTTTATTATTGCCACTTTGGATCCCAGCTTTTTTGAGAACAGGATTGATTTGATCAGTTAATGTTGTACTGGGTACCCACCATAGATGAGACTGGTACTACAGATCTATTTTCTTATTCTTCTTTCATCCACTTTATAATCTCAATGGTCTCATGTGTATTTGATAGAATCAGGCGTTACTTGGCGGAAATCCATATCTTAGTAGAAAACGAAAAATATGTCGCGTAATTCCGCAAGAAAAAATGCAGATGCAGCCCAGTGACACACCTTGCACCTTCACCGACTACTCTACACGTGTTTCGCCCACACGGTCTAACAACTCCTGAGGATGCTCCGTGTGTGGGCGAAACACGTGTAGAGTAGTCGGTGAAGGTGCAAGGTGTGTCACTGGGCTGCATCTGCATTTTTTCTTGCGGAATTACGCGACATATTTTTCGTTTTCTACTAAGGTCTCATGTGTTTTCACAAAAATATCCATCTCATTCACTTTTTGCTTCCTCTTTCTTTCTAATTCTATTAACGTTTCTATCAACATTTCTTTTATTTTTCTCATAACTTCGTCCTTTCATATTTTCTATTACTGATAAATATTTAAAACGTCCTCTTACATACTCGTTTCTAATATGCGGACAGCGCAGGGCCGGCGGAGACTGGAGGAGGCCTGTACCCAGCAGTGGGTGTCGTGCGGCTAATATGATGATAATGATGTCTAACCTGTACGAAGCCCTGAGCCTGCGGCGCGCGGTCGCGGCGGCGCGCGACGGCGAGCGCGACGCAGGCAGCGGCGGCTAACGCGGCGCCGCCCACGCACAGCGCCGGGTACAGCGCGCCCGCGCCCGCGCCGCCCGACGGCCCATTAGCGCCGGAGCCTCGGACCGTGAAGCCCTGCAATAACACAAAGTCAAATTCAAGGCGCTTTATTCAACATAAAGATGGGAAGCATCAGAGCCCTCAACTAAACGTGATTTAGTACAACCCAGGCTACGGCTTTTTCAGATGACTTGAAAACGCGTCATCCCGCCATTTGCTATAGCAATGCGGCGCTAATTCTATGGAACAGCTGCCATCTAATTAATTTGAACTATATACCTTATGCTAAACTAAAAAACAACGCCTACTCAAAACTGAGAGTGCTCGTACTTGCGAGCGGCGGCGCTGGCGGCGCGCTCTTCAAAGACATCTGAACTAAAATTCGGACCTTATGTCAATAACCATAAAACCCACTCACCGGCTGCGAGTGCTGCAGCTCGTGCTTGAGCGCGTGCGCGGGCGGCGGCGGCGCGCGCTCCTCCGCCTGCTCCAGCGCCGCGCGCAGACCTGATCCCTCCGTCTGGAGAAGAAGAAAACACGATCAATTACAACATTGAGGTAATAAACTGGGGAGAGTACTTACTGGGTAAGGACGAAAAACTTGCGCGGAGGTATTCGTACCCTAACTTTAAAAAGGTATAAGGGAATTTCAGTTCCGTTTACGCTAGGTAGGAATGCTTAATTCCATAAACAAATTGTTAGCTCACGTTCATTCTGTCAAATTCGTTTGTTAATGTTCTATCGAAATGAAAACACTCATTGACTTGCATTCAGTCGTTTACAATTCTATGATCTAGATTCGTATAGAATGAGTGAGAGATATTATAATGACTAATTTTAATGACTTATGACACTGCTCTAACTGGGCATGGAAAAGCAAACATACCTCGCTAGTGGAGCGTCGGCTGGAAGTCTCACTGGGCTCGTTGGTCTCGGGTGTCTCACTCTCCGGGGCTTCGGTTACCGTGCTTGTGATCACTTCCTGCGGATGATGACGAAAATGATGCATATAAAATCATAGTCATTAATTTCACTCAGTCTTCCACTAAGGATCTTGAATATTACAAATATTTGTAAACGAAGGTTGGTTATCTCAGACTTCGTTATGATTAAATACTTTGTAATAATAAAAAATTTTAAAAACTTTATTTAACAACAAAAAATAACATTGTAGAACTAAAACAATAGACCTATTTTATTTTATTTTATTTGTCTGGAAAACTTACAGCTAAGATAACAAAATAATAACTAAAAATAGATACATCTTAGCCATTAACAAGTTTTCGCAGTTCAAAACTATAGAGCCAAAAATATGTTTTTTTTTACGAAATAACAAAAGTGCTTAAAATATAACTTTGCTTTGTTCCAGCAATAAAAAGTAAATGCATATACCTAAGTTAAGCTAAAAAGAAGAAAATTAACAAACATTATGATACCTTATGATAAAAAAAATATAACATTTAGCAGCAGACATTAATTTAACAGCTCTGGGATAAACCAATTAGATAATGCGACATATGTTTGATTGTATACAATTCTCTCAAGAACCTTTGAAAAGATGCAGAATTTAGATATAGACCTGTAATTCTTAACATTCCCTTTATCACCTCCTTTGTGAACCAGCGTGATAAAGGCAGATTTCCACATAGATGGTACGATACCCTCATCCAATGACCGTGAAAAAAGTATACTAATGGGTGTGACCAAGCTTTTAGCACAGTTGACAATAATCATAGGGGAAACATTGTCAGGGCCTGCACCTTTATTAAGGTCCACTGCTTTCAGTAATTTCAGAACTTCGCCGGTATCAATGTTTATATTTGCAATATTACACATGTTGAGCTCATTATTACTAGATGTCGCACAGTTAGTGTTATTTGGTGTCAGATAGTTTGTTTTAAAATAGCTGGCAAATAAGTTACAAACTTTCTCTCCGTTTGTTTCTGATACTCCTTCATATGTCAATACAGATGGAATTTTGGAGGACTTTTTTTTCTATTTATTTGGGTTAAAAAACAGTGTACACAATAATGTAACAATAAAATGATATTTTAACAATGTATAAGGTCATTGTGACACCCACTTCATTAACCACGGCAATAAACTTCGTTTTGTATTTAAAGTAAGACCAAAAGGACTTAGGATTTTTTACAATAGCTTCTTCTGTTTTTCTTCTATTGTACCTGTACTCATTATTGAGAAAAGTCACAATTACAATGTTAACAATTCAGGTCCAACTCCGAAACTAGGACTAATTCTGTATCTTAGGAGCTGGTGACTCCTCCAAAAGCAAAACATAATTATTTGATAAGAGCGCCGTGACGCTTAGCTGTAATCACTTCGTCCAGAGGCAAACAAAAATGTTTCCGCAGGAGCACTTGAAGGATAGCTAGCTGCCTAACCGTGAGAACCTCGCATTCCGCATATAGTTTGACAGTACAGTAAATTCTGGGCTTACAAAGCATCACTTTGAGTATTGCTCGCTGAGCACGTTCCAACTTAAGAAGATAAGTTTTGTCAGTGCCACCCCACACAGAGTTGCAATATGATAAGACAGATTGACACATAATCCAAAATATACCCTTTTTATTATCATTTGTGGTGTTTTATTGTATAGTTAGTCTTTATAGTTGACACAATGTTGTAACATCTTGTCATGTTGTGATATTTAGAACATTTAATTTATACATTTAATTTAGATTGAAAATAATAATTGTTGTAATAATAGCTTCAAATTCTGTTTCTTTTATTTACAGGTAAATAAAATTGCCTACTTTGTTCTATGAATAATTGAATTGGTCTTAAGTTGACTGTCTAACTTTATGAGAATAAAACATTGACTTATATATTACTAGCGTAATAAAAGTTTTATTTACTGAGCAACACAATTGAGCATATTATTGTAAGTTCATAACACAGAACACTATACTCTCTACGAGAGGTTCTTAAGAACACATTAAATATTTATACAGATCCAGATTGAAACAGCGCTGAATAAACGTGATACTACTCTGGGTGGCCTATTGTCAGAAATTACTCAGCAACTTTTAACGTAACATCAAATTAATTAAAATTATGGTTTAACAACGTATTTGATTGTGGAAAGCCTGCTGTGCTGATGGCTGGTACATAGAAAATGCAGCACGGGGGTGGACTCGTCCATCTCGCTCTCAGTCTCGCGGGCTATTTATACTCAGCAGGGGGCGAGGCGGGGGCGGAGGGCGCGAGCGCGGGGGGTTCGGTAAAGGGGCGCGGGGGTGGACTCATCCGTCTCGCTCTTATATAATACAGGCGAAAGATTCCCGGTCAACTCACAGTGGTAGTAATGTTTTGCGTGTACGCAGCCCTGGTTACTACCAGGTTCTTAGCTTCAGCTGGTGCTACCAGCTGGGCGGGTGGTGAGGCGGGGGAGGAGGGCGTAGGAGTGGACTTGTCCGTCTGCTCTCTTACAATACAAGCTTTATACAGATGGATGATTCACGTCCAACTCACAGTGGTAGTAGTGTCTTGCGTGTACGCAGCCCTGGTGGTGACGTCCTTAGTCTCAGCTGGCTCGATTAGCTCGGCGGGAGGAGAAGCGGGGACAGAGGGCGCAGGCGCGGGGGGCGCGGTGCGGGGCGCGGGGGTGGACTCGTCCGTCTCGCTCTCCGCCTCGCGGGCCTCGTCGTCGGTCTCCTCGATCTCGTGCACGCCGTTGGACGTCTGGAAAAGGATTCTTGATTAGTGTTTTTATTGATGTCAGCTTCTCAATAAAGACAAAAGGACAGATTTTATATTGTGATTAGTGCAAATGTAAATAGAAAAGCAATAAAACCGCCGTTCCAGACCTATAGACAAATTGTCTCCTCACACCCAGTGACAAGAGATTCTTTCCAGTAAGAAATTTTGTTACTAGAAACACATATTTCTCCTACATCACTTCGTTTCTTGGTCCTTATTTTAGCCCTCTCGTTCTGATTCACAGCCGGTGACCGGATATTCTTTTTAGAGCTTTCACTGGGGATTCTTGTAAGACAAACTTCTCATATCAACGGTCTCCTTATTTCTTCTTTACCTTAGCCCTCTCGTTTTGAATGTCCTGCCTCTGCCGCGCGCGCTGGTCTCGCTTAGCGCTGAGCTGATCACGTGCCGCTTGCTCTCGCTGTACTTCCGCCTCGATGCGATCCAGCAGTAGCTCCTCAGCTTCAGGCGTCATGGACATCAGGGATACGGCCATGTCGTCCTTGGACTGCATTGACTAGAAGAAGAGAGATGCTCCCTTGTTAATGATATGATAATTAGTGATAATTACAAATTTGTGGTGTAGACTGATAACGATCTGCCACGACAACTGATAAATTTTGAAGATTTTTATTACGCACGTCATAAGTTGTTTTGTACTAATCTGATCCAGTAAAATTCTGAGTTAGTTGCTGGCAACGAAATGGGATTTTTATTTCCCGTTTCGAAATTAGCTACGAGCTACGAAATTATCTAAAAGGACCTTAATTACTCTCAAGCTGCACCATTAATGCTCTAACAACCCTGCATAGTGCATGGCTTATATGGAGCTTGCGGAATCAAATTAGAAAGTACGTAAGTAACTGACCTGAACGTAGTCTTCAATAGCAGTTCCTATGCTGGCGTACAGGTGGGGACGGCGGCGGAGAGCGGTCAAGGCGCGCTGGAGAGCACGGTCAGCGTCCTGCAATCAATGTTTGAATATTTACGATGTTAGGTGTTGATAAAATAAGAGAGTAGACTCGAGTAGATTAGTCGGCGTGGCGCCAGCGCAATTTTGAAGATGTAAGAAATATAAATAATATCATAGGATTTCAAGTCTCATGTTGTTACTTGAAGTCGGTCAGCAATACTGGCACAGGAGATTTTTTGGGAAACGTTATTTTCGAAAAGTTATAAGATTAAAGTAATAATTTACTATTCAATTAAAATAACTAATAATTGACTATTTTTTTAATATGAAAGTTTTATATAAATCTATTACTTTTTTAAATAACGCTCCTTAAAAAACTATACTGGCCTACCGGAAAGTTCCCCGACTGTACGTAAAAAAAGTCACACACCTGTAGTCGGTCAGCAGCACTGGCGCGTTCTGCAGCAGCAGCTTCACGGCCAGCAGCAGCAGCGCGGCGCCACGCGGCCAGCGCGCCGCTTCGTTCAGCGGCCAGAGCGCGAACTAACCGTTGCAAGCATTTCTGGACACGGTGAGCCTGAAGACAACGGGAGATGACTGATAAGTCATAATTATCCTCCTGTTCAGTTTAGTTTACCAAAAAGGTTTGCTCATGCTACAGGAACTTTATGGCAATGCCATGGTTTTTTTGCGATCTGAGCTTATAAACCTAGAGACTTAGCTATAAAATAAATAATAATAAATAAATATATCTTACATTCACACCAATTAACCTAGCCCCAAAGTATGCTCGGTAAGGCTTCTGTTATGGGATACTAGGGTAACGAATATAAATACATATTATACATATATAAGTATTTATGTTTAGAAATATATATAAACGTCCATTACTCAGGTACAAGTGCTCGTATTCATCATACAAATATTTGCCCCTACCGGGATTCGAACCGCGGACCTCAGAAATGGACGCCTTGAAACTGGTGTACCTACCACTCTACAACGGAGGTCGTCATATCTATCTATAGCATATCTATAGCTATCGATAACGTTCTAGTAACTACTGTATGTGCTATTATGGTGAAGCAGATATTGTCGATTCTTCCCTTCTTTCGAATTTTCATTTTAAAGATCTTAGTTGCCACTTTGAATCTGTACATGGTTTTTTTATGTCTTTACAATAATAATCTTCTAAATCTTAACACTATTCGACTAGTGGCCCTCTATTCGTAAGTAGTGCTGAACCTTCTGACAAAAGGGTCTTCCGCGGCTTGTAGTAGGCAAATGTAGTAGAGAGCGCGAGCAATTGCTGTTGGTGCAGCCACACCTTCTTCTTCTAGCTTGAAGTTTGCGTTAGTTGCGTAATCTGATGTAAACTCACATTAGGCGGAGTGTCCCGCAGAGAGCGGGTGTAGCAGGACAGGGCGGTGCGGCGACGCTGGGCGAGGTGCGCGAGCACTCGCTGTTGATGTAAGGCGGCCAATCGGCGACGCTCCGCTACACCTTCTTCTTCGAGAGACTGGTGAAGGAAAACGAGGAGAATGGCATCATAGGTTATTTATAAATCATGATAATTTTCGATAGATAAACCAGACGTAATATTTGAAAAGAATATTCTGTATTCTGTACCTGCACGTTTGCCTGGAACTTGGCGGTCATGCGTTGGCGGAACGTCTGCGCGGAGGCGGGGTCGCTGCTCATCATCTGCTGGTAGCGGTCTTCCAGCTCCGACCATTCCTTCATCACCTTGGTGATCTAAAAAAAAATATACATATTTGTTGTTCGTAATGTTGCTTTTATTATTTCTCTCAAGGTCTATTACTAAAACGCTTAACCAAATCTGTTTCACTACGGTTAGATTATAATCAAAATCTATCGTGGTACATTATTAGCCTAATTATTTTTGCTGAAGTTTATCATGCGCTTAATTGCGTTTAATTTTGAATTTTATCAAAAAACACCGTACCTTTTCCCTGTGGGTCTCCTCGAGTCTTTGTTGGGCATCCTTGTAGCTCTGGTGCTCAGTCCGAGGGTCGAAGTGGGAGAAGTAAGGGTCAGATGTGGCCGTTGAAGCCTTGAAATAAACAAAGATACATATTTTAAAATCTTTCTTGTAGAAAGCTACATTTCAAAAAGTCATAGTAAAATGACGATATAAATGTACGGGGAAACTAGGCCTATTGTCATGTTTGCATCAATAGTACCTATCTTGTTCCATAATAAATCGAAAAAATTACATTGTACGTATTACAGTATTAGTACAAAGTTAGTTTCAACGCCAACAAAACGCAAGCGTGTCTGTTCACCGCAAAAAGGAGTCCCTTTAACCTGACTCCTACTTTCCGGGTTGCATTTGTACCTGTTACCGACAGTCTCGAGTCACCAGCATCGAGTCCAAGACTCAAATTGCAGCCAAAAAGCTGGGTGTCCTAAATAAGGTCAAGCGATATTTCACACCGGGACAGCTTTCAACTCTCTATAAAGCTCCAGTCCGATCTTGCATGGAAAATTGCAGTCACCTCTGGGACGGCTCAGCGAAATACCAACCAGCTGCACTGGTCACGATCCAACGCAGACCTGAGAGGATAATTGGTGACAAAGAACTGGTGAAGAGCAAGTTTCACACCCTATCTCACCGCCGCAAAGTTGCTTGTCTGTCGGTCTTTTACAGACTATACTTCGGAGAGTGTGCTCAGGAGCTCCATGAGCTCATACCGTCGTCCCTTTCTTTCATCGGACATACAGACGCACTGTGGGCTACCACCCTTTCTTGGTTGATATTTCTAAATATCGCACTTAGCTCCTCAACATCTTTTATATTGCGCACAGCAAAGGAGTGGAACTCCCTCCCTCCGTCTGTATTTCCAAGTACTTATAACAACATTCAAAGCAAGGGTGAATAGGCAACTTCTGGGTTAGCTCGCTCCATCGTGGATCCTGTCTTTGCCCCCGGGCTTGATTGGGATCAAGAGCAAACCTATTCAAAGTAAATACAATACAATAATGCATTCAGGGTGGTGTTGGGACTTCCGCGTTACTGTAGCGCGTCAGCGATGTTTGCGCACGCTCACATGGACGGATTCCATGCGATACTACGGCGCCGTATCGCCTCTCTCCAACGCAGGGTGCGCGGGAGCTCCAACACCATCCTGAGGGTACTCAGTGACAAACCTGATTCCCCATTGTGGAGGCATTGGGTGCGAGCACATGTTTTGATCCCTGGTATATCTGTGGGGGGTCGATATCTTAGGTAAATATGTTAAATTCTAAATTTTAAATTTATATTTTTAATTTTGATTTTAATCTTATTTTATTATATTATTTTCTTTTAATGTAATTAATTAATTAATTTGAATTGAATTGGTATGAATCTGATTGATATTTTGACATTTTTATTATTTCATTTAGTTTTATTACTATTAATTATCACGAATATTATGATCAACTGTATGGACATAGTCTGAAATAAAATGTGTTTTTATTTTTTTTATTATTATTTTCTATATAAATAATATAGAAAAAATTGCCTGTGCCTTTGGCCTGTGCGTCTATCACAGACGAATTACAGCAGGGCGACGAAGGCAAAGGTAAAAAAAACTGTCAATTTCCCTCCGTACAACAGTCAAATAGTTGCGACTCTGTGGTACTTACGGTAGTGGTAGTAGTAGTGGTTGATGTCGTAGTAGGAGGGGAGGGGGCAGCGGAAGACTCGGGGCGTGGCCACGCGCTGTCGTCGTTGTCGGTGTAGTCATCGTCCTCGGCATCGTCATCACGGGACAGCTCCGCATCTTCGTCTTCATCCATTTCTGAGAATCAAGAATAATGATCTTCTATACTTTAAACCTATTCTACAGAGGATAATTTTTGGAACGAAGTTCCTTATCGCGCGTTGCGAAAGGGGGCTAGACGGAAAAAATTAAGTAACGACACTTTTTGCTATAGTTGTAAGCCGTGCGTCGTGCGCGTGTTTCTGTCTGTCTCTCTCTCTCTCTCTCTCTCTCTCATAGAAAGCGAGAACTTCGTTCCGTCCGGGTGTCCCTTGACACCTCTCAATTTATTTATTTTTTATTAATCATCATTAATGTGAATTGCAACAATATTGTTTTATTTTCATTGTCATAGCATATTTCGACTCGCACAATTTAAATTCATGCGTTAACAACGAACTGTTAACAACTCGCATATTATTTCAATTATTGTCATGGATCCAACATCAAAGGCAATTCGAAAATAATGTTGAAGCGTTACATTAATTATATCAACATTTCAATTACTTGAATTCAAAATGTTGCATTTGGTAAAATTTTTACTCAACTAATTACGTTGACCAACATTTAGTATTTTTATTTGTTTTCTTTCCATTGATAAGCTCTACCACTCATGATACGTTTTTCAAAACAAAATAGCAACGTTACACTCATTATTGCATTAATAAAGGGGAAAAACATGAAAGAAAAATAGTCATGGTCGACGTCATCAAAATCGATGAGGAGGACTATACTATTGCAGATCCGTACTAACCATCATCAGCATCGTCATCGTCATCATCGTCGCTCAGGTTGAGGGTGTCGTCATCATCGTCATCATCCAAAGCGTCATCATCATCGAACAGGTCATCATCTCGTTCATCCATCGCAGCTGAAGCAGCTAACATCTCTTCGCCACCAGGGCTCACTGGCACTCCAACATCCATGGGCTTATGCATCTTGACATTTTCTATAAGAAATATCATAATAATATTTTATTTGAACATACTATGTAAACGCCATTTTAGGATTTTATTTATTTAGTGTTTTAGAAATACATTTACTTATAAAGATCTCTTAGCTAATTGTATAATAGCAAGTTACAAAAAAATTCTTAAAGATCTTTTTTATATTCAAGAAGAAACATTTTCAATTACGGTAACTAGGAGGAGCCAGCAAACCGTATTAAATATTCTAGAGCTTTCGGTCAGTTAATTGATATAGTTACCAAGAAACCTATTCCGTGTCGTCCTTGATACCGCTATTGTTGTTTGTTACATAAATCTGCTTCTCATTTCGGAACACGTAATTTTAGTGTTTACGAGTACACTTTGGTAACATTACAATAGAAAATTTATCTCTTTGGTATCATTTAAATTCAACATTGAAACTTCACTGTTTATAATTTTTTTTAAAAGACACCAACGCGCGTAGCATTACGGACCCAAAAATGGTTTTGTCCAATTATTATATTAATAGGTTTGGTTTACATTAGCAAACCGAGTATTACTGTGAATAAATGGATAGATTACGATAAAAGTTCGGTACAAATAAATCTTTCTTCGAGATGTTATGGTACCAGGTCGAGTCAGTCAAAATAAGATGGACTGCTGCCTAATGTTGTCGCAAGATCTCGCTCATTAACAAGCATCTAATATAATCGTCCTTACCCTTAAAATGCTTTGGACAGCACACGAACTCGACACCAGAGAAGAGGCTGATGCCACAAGGCAGGAGCATCGCAAAAGTCCTCAGTCGCAGTCCCCGCTGCGCACACGCACGGCCAGCGGTGGCGTTCCACCTGGCGAACTGCCAGCAGCGGCTCTGGTTGTGGATGTGATCGAACAGGCAGCTCTCGGGGACCAGCAGCGCGTCCGATTGGAATGGACCTTCTGCCGGCAAATTGTCTATGTAGTTTATGGGGCGACTGTCCTTTATTTCATGATTGTTAATGGAACTACAATACTAATGAAAACAGCATCATTAAATATAATTGAAAATGTTGATGTTATTGAAGTAACATTGGTATTCTCAAGCCAAGAAATCATTAAATGTTAGGTATTCTTTTTCTAAAGATGTTATAGAAAGGGAATGAAGCTCTATTTAGCGCAACAAAGAGGACGAACGGCATTTCTATTCGCATATAAAATTTTATGTGTATATATGAATGTGAATTTATAAAACTACGTCTTTGCCTGAATATGAACTACACGACTACATCAACAAATAATCAAAGCAATGTTCAAGAATACTCCATATTAATACATACCAAGACAGCGGAAAGGCTTCACCCATCTAGTGACCTTGCACTTGGATGCGCTGCCGGTGCCGAGTTTGCACCAGTTGCTGACCTTCACGTAGTGAGACGCCTCCACGATGTTGGTGATGTCGTGGCTGGGGTACACCTGGATAAAGAGGAAAGAGAGACAGTGAGAATGAGAAGTGAGACAGAGAAGTGAGAATAACAACGGAATGGATGTGGCGCAACATTTTTTCTGTTCTGTCCTATTAGTAGACGTAGTTTGACTAGATGAAAATAGTAATAAGTTGAATAGGCGTCGAGAATTTTTATTATGTTTGGACAGGACAATGATTTTACTTTTGAATTTGAAATTATTAAGGTAAGTATTTTTTATTTCAATAACTTACACGACACTTGATAATCCTACTAATATTATAAATGCGAAAGTATGTCAGTTTATTTGTTTGTTTGTTACTCTTTCACACGAAATCTACTGAACCGATTTGGGTAAAATTCACACAGATAGAAGTTAGCCTGGATTAAAACAGAGGCTACTTTTTATCCCGATATTTTCACGGGAACGGGAACCACGCGGGTGAAACCGCGGGCGGCTGCTAGTGCTAGATAAGTATTGGTCGGCAGCGTTGACAAAGCTTATTCGTCAGCAATTTTCGTTAGCAATTCAGCCTATATGACGTAGGTAAAGATGTATAAGAGATTCAATTTATTACGTTTTCGGTTCAATTTGCATTTATTTTAAATAGAGCTCGGAATATCGTTCAACTTTAATATAATTAACGCGTGGCTTTACCTCTCGGTGGGAAAATGAAAAAATAGCAAGGCCGTATTGAAGGGTAGGTGCCATAATAACCGAGAGCAAGGCCATCGAATAGAATTTTCCTATAGCAATTTTATTTGATGAATTATTCATAATTTTCTTTGAAAAACGTCACCTTATGGTTGGAATAATTGCTTGGGGATCGAGTAATAAGATTCCTTGTTAAGCCGAGACTACGAAATATAAGCTTGAATTTTTTATGTTATTTGTATAAGAAGTTTTGCTTTTGATATTTTCTTTTGCTTAACTCGAATTGGTGAGTTAACTTAATATCTGTACAGTTGATAGCACATCAACCTATAACGTATCCCATTCAAAAAAATAAGTTTTCGCGTTTTGATACGCGTAAAACGTAATTTTTATTTTATTTATTTATTTTTATTTTGTAATCCATTTTCCTTCAATAAAAGTGGTGTTAAATCAGCCAATAATTTTAAGCGCGGCTCGTAAAATTGTTTTAAGGAAACATCAGTCAAATGACCGGCCGGCGGCCCACAGCCCGGTCAATAGCAATCAACACCACGAAGGATGATAGGGAGCGGGGAACTGACCACAATATCCGGGAGGACTACAGGCAGAAACCGCCGAACTAATGCCCTCAATCCGCTGCGAAATAGTAATGGGCGTAAATGAAACTTTATTAAATGTTACTACATTAAAGGGATAGTTTATATTTTCATATAGAAGTTTCACATAAAAATAGACTAAAGATACTCCGTTTAACTCACTGTGGCTACACGCAATTTTTTAGGAGACACAGATCATCAGGGCCTCTACCATGAACGCTGAGTATATCATGCGACATGATACAGCGCATGTAGCTGCCTTGTTTACCCCGTTAAGATGTGAGCAAGACAGTGACACGTTATCAAGCTTCGAGTGTTGATAAAAGGTTGCGTCGTATAAGGAGACTACGTAACACAAGGGATGGATGGATGAATGAGGCAGATCCTAAACAGGATATTGTCAAAAACAAATATAAGCTAAAAAGGTACTATAGCTTTTATTTGACGTTTTCGTCAATAGAAATAAAACAAGACTTATATCATCTGTAACATTTCCCCGACTTTTCAAAGCTCAAATAAAATTCATTACGGGTAACGATGAAAGCATTGGCCAGCGGCTCACTGCAGGGTCAATGGCAATCAATACCATCACGATTATTGAGACAGCGACGGGTACCGACCACAATATCCGGGTAGAGCTGTGACAAGTTGAGGGTAGAACCACAAAAGCGAGAGTAACTTCCTAAAGGCCTTATTCATGAATAAAGCAAGGGATTTACAGACACTTGTATAAATTACAGTATCAATCACTCATGCACAGAAATATACAACCTACCAAGAAATAATGATCATTTATTATAGTTTTGTACACGGAAGATTTAAGTTACACCGGTAACACAGTTAAGGCTTTAATTTATACAATGAAGTTTAGGTGGTAAAGCACTTAAGTGTAGGTTCAACTATTAAACGTACAATTATAATACAAGGCTTATAGAGTTAATAGCATACAATTAGGTCAAACTATATGGAATATATGGATATGGTCTCAATATAAGATTTTTCTAAAGTACACATTCATAGTTAAGTACACTCGTACACTCGTAATAGTGGTGGTTTTCGAAGCAAATGTAAAAAGCCTGACGTGATTGATTCCGGATTCCGGGAGAGGCGCGCTCCCATCTTCAGCCTTTCAGTTATAATGAAGGCGAACCATCTCCCCGTTGTACATAAATAACGTGCTGCTGACTGTTTATGTTCAAATAAAATGGTCCTACAAAGTGCAAACCTAACTGTTTAGTGAATTGTAGCAGTGCAGTCACACTATCTGTGGACTGCAGTATTTAGAAACTTTGGATAGTGAATAATGACGTAAACCACAGATAAACTGGCACACCGCGGCAATGCGAGCTTTAATTGCTATCCGATTAAACGCTAATAGGGTTAAATTTTCGCAATTTGTAGCGTTACTATTGCACAAAGAGCGTAATGAGTTTATACGAGTATCATTACATTGAATGAAATATAAATAGATATGACATATTATTTTTGACTCGGAGGAACTATTACATTCATAATGTATATATTCTAGACTTTCTGGGAGCTTTCAGGCTAAACGACATGACGACACTATTTTGCATAGGTATTTCAAGATTGTAAACTTTCGCGATCCATTATTATTTATAAATTAAAACAACACATATTTGTACTACATAACAAATGTCGCGGTTTAGTGTCGCTGTTTTAATTTATAGGAATTCCAAGTTATAAATTACTACCAATAATTAGAAAATACTATAGATAGATGGAGACGATAGATAGATGCCAGGTAGGGAATAAGAAAGTTGTAAATATTAATAATGCAAGACTTACAACTGACTAATCCGTAGACCCAAGCTAGTAAATAATACGAGTATTGATTTTCACAGCGTTAATCAACCACAAGACCTTGACCGTTAAAGACCTTGTTCTTTTATATTATGCGCGAAATCAAATGCTATTTCTAATATTAAAAACCTATGTAAGTACTTCATACGTATATGGTAAACGTGTAGATACTTTCTTTTAGACTTTTCGTTAATCATTATATCGAAAACACAAGTTAATATTCAGCAAAATACGTTACAGTTCTAAAAGGGGCGGAGGCAAAACAACTAAAACCAAACTGTTGTAATAATCTACCCAGAATCAATGATATTATAAGTGTGTACTTGAAGCCTAGAACAAAACCATCGATCGTAAAATCAGGTTTTTAGAATGTTCAACAAACACCTGTGATATTTCTGCGAGAATGCTCATTCAAAGGAACACCCAATTTTATCAGCCCTTAAAAGCCTACCTTCTTGCAGTAGTCCAGGATCTCCATCTTGTCCTTGAGGCAGTTGTGGGGCTTGGTGGTGAGGTCGGGCGTCCACCGGCCGGCGGCAGACATGTACTGCGGGTGGTAGGTGCTGCCGGCCTCGCAGAGGACCGCTACCTGCGGCTCAGCACCCGTGGTTGCCTGTAACAAGAAGTCCTTGGTGAGTTTAAAAAAATACAATGAAATTACCCCTTATTATAACTTTTTAATTTTGAATTTTACAATGCTATTTTTATGTGACAAGAAAATACTACTATAACTACTAATAAACGGGATTCGAACCCGCATCCTTGGGAAGTGCATTGGGCCGGATTCCCAAAAAAAAACGGGTTCGAATCCCGTTTATTAGTAGTTATAGTAGTATTTTCTTGTTTAATATTTATCACGTAAAAGAATCGTAAATAATTAAACCTATGACAAGAAGACCTGGGTGAGTTTCAATAACGACAATGCAAAGTCCAATTATAAAAAACTTAACCTATGGACTGGGAACGAAGAAAAAACATAGAATGCGCCTGTTGCTATATTTCCGGTAAAGATTGTAAAAGCCGAAACGATTGTAATTGTAGCCTATGGGCTGGCAACCAGTCATTAAATTATTTTCGGGCAGCATCTACCATGCCAAATGTGGCATTGTGGAGGTGTGGCTATGAGAGTTAAATATGTAATTTTTTTTTACTCCCCAGCAGCACATTTTTGATTGTCTGTCGCATTTCGTGTCCTGCATGGCCATACAGCTGTACGCATGATGACTTGATGGAAGGTTTAGCAGAGATAATTCCAGACACATCATGTAAGCAAACATATGATAAGGGTCACGTTCAACAACTAATCTAAGCTAGGAAGATACTTGTATTAATCGTATAATTCTCGCAGTTTTTTATTGTTTTTCCTTTAAAAGCTTTAACTAAAGTTGACCCAGTTCAGTTTTTCCGAGCGTTAAGATCAGAATGAGAAAAATAAAACGTTGCAAACTTGTTTGAAAGTTTTCCAACGGCGTATAACAGACAGTGGATGAATGATCCACTTTCTATGGAGTTTATTTCCAGCAGGATTTCCAGGAACAAGCCCGCATGCGGACTCCAATCGGAAGTTCAATAGAACTACGCGATTCTAATTCAAACTCGGAGTAGGGATGGGAAGGTGTTAAAAGCATCGACATATCGATAACGATCTTTCGATGTAGATTAAACGTGTTAAGAATTACGCTGTTTACAAAGTGGAGTAACGTTTACATAAAACGGGTTAAACAGTGGGTAATTAATGGTGTAAGATAAAGTTATTTTTCGCAAATCGCTCAGTCGAGGCAGAGTTTTCGACTTTATGATATAAATATGAGATGTTTTAAAATTTAATGAACTTTTTCAATAAATTTTAAATTATTACAAACTGCACTTTTTCCGTTATCAGCTCAGCATGACTGAATTCAACATATTTTTCCCACAGCTCATTTACTAAAACTTCAATTAAATATAATAACCAATAGAGCGCATATTATTTTTTTAACAAAAGCTTTCATGGATACGTCACTAGCAATGTTTTTCAATATTTCTAACAGAAAACTTTACGAGAACTCGTAAAAACAAAGCTTATTTTATAAAACTTTTGGAAAACTCTGATAGCCAACGCTGTTTACCGTATAAATTCAAATATTTTATATTAAAATGAATGTTATATGCATCTATATAGTGATGTTTCTTGACATTTATATGAGCAAAGTTTAAATTAAGTGTGCAAGTGCAAAAGCGGAGTGTATTTGATTCGTCCCAGATTCGGAGCAGCTTCGCTCATTTACTTAGTGATTTGGTACTAGCTTAGCGACTGTTAACTCAATGAACTCTCGGAAAAAGCTGTTGGCGAAAATCTTTAAGGTACTCTATATCTGTGTCTCGTCTTTTTTTAAGTCATGACAACTGTTATTATTACTATGCTGAAGATTAAAAAAAAACCTTTATACACCACCTGCATCTGTAGCACGGATTAAATATCAAGTATTCTCAATTTGAAAGTAAGCTATTAATGCCCGGAGGGAGCTAATGATGTATGGAACTTCCCTTGGGTAATTATGATAACATTTAAATTTGGAACTCCAAAATGTCAACAAAACTTCTATCAGAAAAAGTTTCTAAAAAAAAAACAAGGCTGTTCAAGGCATAACTTCCTGGTCCAAGGAGTTTTCAAATATAAAATTGACACTTCAAAAAAGACTTTATTCCTATGAAAAATATAAACATTGCTGGATGTATCGGGGTCCCCAGCACCAAGAAAACATTTGAAATTGAAATTATGTGATATTGTGCACTCATTCAAGTATAATTTTCTCGGCATATTTCTTTATAATAAAATTAATAAAAATCTATCTATTTACGCTTTGACAAAGTTTAAATGTAAAAGTGCCATTATTGCCTTTCTAAAAAGTCTAAGCTACGAAGAAACTGAAAAATTGTTAGAGGTCCCTTCATGAATAACTTGGAAATTGTAAATTATATCACACGCACACACACACACACACACACACACACACACTAGGTTACATAAGTTCGTCCTCACAAAAAGAAAAAAAAAATATATTTGTCATAAAAATAAATATTAAGGTACTTTTGTACACCAGGAAGTGTAATTTTCGATCCTTTCGATATTTTTTCCGCGAATTGTTAAATTGTTTTCATTTATTAGTTTTATAGTTTATAATTTCTTTTTTATTTAACAACACAGTAGGCACAGTGGGTGTATAAGTAGAGTATGCTACTCGGGATTAAAAGTGTCCTAGCCTTGGGCAGACTTGAATCTTCATTCAATTCAATATGCTGCCGGTAAAATAAGACACTGTTTTATCCCCTTAGTGCATAATCCACTATTAGTAAGTAGTTCTTGATATTCATCACATTCACTATATAAAAATAATATTTAAATGATGTTATGAGGGAACATCTTAAATTTTTGGCATTTGTTAACTATATGTGGAAAATTTAAACAAATGCGAATTAAAACGCGCACTGTGTCTTTCGATATGTGATGTTATGACAACTTATCTCGGCAGACATGATTTTCTAAAGCATAACCAAGTATATACATCAAATAAATGATTTTCCTGCAGATATGTTATCAAGCATAAAGTGCACTTAGAATTTAGTAACATGAATTTCATAACATTATTTTAGAAAAAAATTGATCATAACAGTTATTATTTAATAGGATTGTATTGGCTGATGAGAATATTTTTTTGCTTAACTTGTTACCTTCACTACTTTCATATATCGACATTCCTGTTCCTTCCATGTTTTGATCTAGACCTAATCTTCGATCTCATCCTGTGTATCTAGGTGAGTCATAGGCGGTGGGGCCCGTCTAGACGGCCCCGGGGGACCCGCCCTGTAGGGTCATTGCCCAAATAAGTTCGGTAAACACTTAGCCCCTTAAGAATATTTGCATTTAACCAGTAACTGGTAGTGTAGTCTTAGTAATTTAGTTGGAATGTTATACATTTCGCTATTTGTAAGCTACTTTCTATGTTATCAGTCGCTCGGTTCAATTTGTAACTTCGAAATAACCAAATAATACATATAGTTACTATTTTAAATAAAATGAAAAAATCGGCATTAAACTAAACTAAAGCCATAGGTATACCACACTAGTGTCGATAATTATGAAAGAAAGCGTCTAGAAGACCTTGACGCACAGCGCCTAGTACGGAAGACTCAATCAAAGCCTTCCTACGCCTACAATTACACTACTTCTGGCCAGCTTTACTGTGCGCCCGGTGACCGTATGTTTAAGACAAAGTTCGGCTTTGCAAGTCACTTTCGAGCCTATCACAGTGACCAGTGAATTTTTAGGAGTTGCCGTCGCCGGATACGGTGAAGAGGATATGAGGACTAAAGCCATAGCCACTGTAGTGGCACAGAATACTAAATAATAGAAGTAGTAGTTTATATATCGGCTATAATTTGTTGAAAATTCGAGGAAGTAAATACTAAAACTGCCTTACAACCAAAGAAATAAATAAATAAATCTTCTTCTTCTTCTTATCGTATGAGGATTAGTGGCCACATCTGGTGTCAGAGTTTATCAAGCCACCTAAAAGGCCACTGACTTGGCTTAACGACTGTTATCAGATGACAACAGCCGGGACCGATGGTTTAACGTGCCCTCCGAAGCACGGAAGCGCTCAGTTGTAATGCCACTTTACGGTCACCCATCCGACACCTGACCGGACCGAACGTTGCTCAACAAACGTGATCGATTACGAACACTCCGTCAAACGCGGCCACGAGCGCTTAAATTAATAAATTAATATCTCTAATACATTATAAGTACTTCTAAATGTACACTAATCAATACATTACAACGAGCGAAATCACTTTTTTTACTCATCTGTCTACACATATATATTTAGTTATGTACAGTCGGGGAACTTTCCGGTTGATCAGTAAAGCTTTTTTAGGGATCTTTATTTAAAAAAGTCATAGATATATAGAAAAAAATAATAGAACATAAACAGGTATTTCATTTGAATAATAAATTATATCTTTACCCTCAGTACTTTCCGAGAAAACGTTTCCCAAAAAACCTCTCCTGGTCAACCGGGAAGTTCCCCGATTGTCCATAGGATACTTATATCCCGATATTCCCACGGGAATAAAAAGAATGTGAAAGTTTATCGATCTAAATAGATTCCTCCAAGCACTGCTGCACTGGTTCATTTAAATAAGTACGTCTTCGTCTCGAACACATTACTTTTTGAATAGAAACTGAATCACCTACCACCATTGACTTATATATAACATTACTTGAAATCATTGCCTACAACCTACTTTGTTTGCCACTGAATTTCGTTGGAACTGTGATCAATGTAAATAAGAAAGCAATGACCAGCGGGCCTCCTATCATCTATTAGAGACCATCATATCTTGAGAACGTTTTGTTTTTGTTGAAGTTGTCACATTTTGACACACCTCACACTTTGAAGGCGATGATTGAGCGAAGACGTCACAAAACTTTCGTCAAAAAACAAGCTTACTTTAAGAGATTCGTTGTACGAAATAGCATGGTACGATTGAAACAATAATGCGATTATTATTATTATTATTATTATATAACATGGGCTAGAAAATTGGTGTGATTGTATGAAATTGGATTTTATTAAATTTTTATTATTAGTTATATAACGTTTGAACTGATTTTTTAAATGTTTTTTTTTAAATATTTTTATTATTGAATGTTAATATTATTGTACTGAATTATTGTATATTATTACTATTCTCCAGGACGTCTTGGGTAAAACTGTAAGTCCTGAGAATAAATAAATAAATAAATAAAAAAATGCACTAAGAGAGCGGTAGGCCCCAGACTTACTAAGAATGATGATGACAGATGAGAGCGTTTCTAATGTTTAATCATAGTAAACGAGTCATGATAGAAGACACTAGACTCATAATACTACCTGTACACGCATATAAAGAAGAAGTATTTCAATGGCAATTAATAAAAATCCTCCAAGAAGGGCTTACAAATTAAAGTTTTTAACCTTTTACGCCCAGGATTATGAGACACAATAGATATTTCACTGTTCTCAGAACACCCATGTCCTGCTAGCAAAAGATGAATAAACCCTTTATCCATTTTTTAATAACGTTTAGTATCATTTTAGATTGGAATAAAAATGTCTTCCTGTTCGATTCTTTTTTTACTTTACCTATATGTTATACATTCATGTATGCTATTTTATACACATTAATATATCTCACTCCTACAACAAAGCATTACCCAAACAACTACTAAGCGCAACACAAGTTACCACCGTTTAATCATTGCAATTTTGAGGCGGTATTGCCTAATAAAACAAGAGTTCAACGTAGGGTTGGCATAACAAATCGCAGCCCGTTCCGCGTCGGAATAGTTGTTAGGACATTAGTTTAAGGGCAGTTAAGGCACGTCGCAAATTGTACAAGTTCGCTCGTTAGTCTGACTGACAGCCTCGAGGAGTTACAGCCGGATCCATGACGTTTAAGCGCTTACAACGCGTTTATAGTTTTAATTAACAGAAATAAATAATATTTACAGTTGCTGTTATATGTTTGATAAGTAGTACCTAAGTAGTTAATTTAATCATCAACACATACACACATCAAAAAACTTTACAGAACTGATAAAAAGTATTGAAATAAATCAATAAGTAAAACCATCTTGAGTATAGGTGCTGATGTTTGAAGCATGCCTGTTTTAACATTGTGTATTGTGTAAAAAATTTGGTATTTTTTGTTATTTGGTGTGTGCTCACAGTCCATACCACTTCCTCTGGTGCTAATATGTGTTGTTAAAAATATTTTTTCTTTCCTTCTAAGCAAGACTATCTTATGAATCGTATCGTATAATACCTAGGAAAAACTTCAAATAGAAAACAAAATCAAACCCTGTCAACAGTCATATACTTTACATACACGGGGTTTGAATTATTAATCTATCCCATATTTACGGATTCAATCCCAAGTCACGTGAGCCATATACATCATATAATAAAATACTTTAAAGAGTTCAAGATGTCCCATTTAACCGAGGCAGACCCGCGCTAAGTGCAAACCGTCGTTGGCAGAATCAAAGTTCGCACTACGGACGTGAGACGAGACGTGACTGTAACGACACTTATCTATGTGGTAAATTGAGTATTGAGGTATTTACTTACCTTATATTTCATATAAATACTGTGATTTTAACAGTATTTACACCAAGATTTATCAGGACCTAAAATAAATATAAACATATCAAATGTAAGCTATATTTAGAAAACGCAATTCACATTTTACAGAAGTAAGCTTTATTGTACCCAGAACGGGATCTACGCCGTTGAAATTCTCAACAAATCTTTGTTACACTGGGGCAACCATCTGCGTTCTTAGACAAAACTACGTCCAAACATTTATGCCGTTGTCTAAGTTCATGATTAAAGTGTCTCAAAACTTTGTGAATATGCAATAAAGCACTCGTAGAAAATAAATACTGACGTTAAAAAAAGTTTAAATACTGTCGTAGCATTTTTTTTTCTACGAGACTACGTAGCGTGCTACGAAGGCTACGGTTATGCAAATAAGTATTTCAAACAATATTTTATGTATATGTATATTATATATATATATATAGACGGTTATATTTATGCTAAATTTTAAATAGAAAAATATTGGAAAAAATCAACTCGACCACAAGTATATTTTCAGATGGGACTCGAACCCACGAACTTTGGAAATCCGGTCCAATGCTCTAACCACTGAGCTTCCGAGACTTGCGGACCACCGTCGAAATTCTCCAATACTTTTATATTTTTAATACGTTGTAGGTCAGCGTGATCACATCAATGCTAGGATTATTCTTGAATTCGAAAGCAACATATTTTCAGATGTTTATCGATCGATTAAAATGCAACAGCCAATAATTTGTGATTGTTGAAATTTTGCATTTTCAATGCTATTTTTATACTTATGACAAATTTTTAATAGTAAAATATTGGAAAAAGTCAACTCGTCCACAAGTGTATTCTCAGATGGGACTCGAATCCACGACCTTTGGAAATCCGGTCCAATGCTCTAATCTAACCACTGAACCTCCGGGACTTGCGGCCCATGGGAAATTGTCCAAAAACTTTATATTTTAAATACGCTGTAGGCCAGTGCAGCGTTGTCACATCAATGCTAGGAATATCCTTGTATTCGAATGTTATATTATATTGAATTAAGGTTTTTTTTATTTGTATTGTCAATTCTTTGTTCTAACTTCTTTGGTTTGCTTTTACAAGTAATAATGCGTAGAGAGTAATATCCTGTATATAAATAGCTATGTGCTTACTCTACGTATATACTTTTGTTTACAATTTTTTATTGAAACATCCATACTACGGTATTTTTTATGTCGTTCGCCGAACCTGACACATAACTAACGATATTATAATAGGTTTGTTGACACCATCCATAATCACGCGTCGCGCGCAGACTTCAAACTTTGCGGGCCAGTTTCATTAATCATATTAAATTATCATTCTAATCTAAAAGAGAATGAAAGTTATTTGAAACTCTTCCGTTGGAGTCCTCGCCTCTTATCTAAATCAATAAGCTGGATTAATTTTTATTCAGATTTTTCTTTTTAATTTTGTTAGCTCATCAAACTTGGAAGTCTGTGTCTTCATTAGTCTAATGTCAATTTGAAAGTCATCATGTTGGGCAAATGAATTGATTTTCAGATTCAGGTTGAAGCTAAGTATCGTCGCCTCAGCCACATGACACCCACTGCTCCTCTGCCGCCCCAACGGCCAACGGTTCTTCTCGCTATGTGTCCCGCCCTCTGTCACTTTAGCTGAGAAGCTAGGTATATCATAAATATATCGGTAATTTTAAATATAAGGGTTAAAATAGGATTCAGCTTTAAGTGGCATGGTATGTATGAAACTCAATTAATTCTTATTATAATTATGTTTGTATGAGTTTTATCATTCGTGTATCGCATAATTACATCGAAAACGTAATCATATCAGAATCTATGTACATTTACCCTGGAAAACGATAATTAATCTACAGTATAATAGTGTAACAAATCTTTGGTGTCGTTAAAACTGGAGTTCGTTGTACCGGGAATTAATCACGGGAATGTTAACGACAATCGTTAACTTTGTTAAATTATTGTGGCTGTTAATTCAAACGTTATTATTTTATCGAATGCTCGACACCGATTAAAATCAGCTGTTTAGATAGATTTCTGCACAACTGGTGGAAGAAAATGAAAGGAAATACATTGTAAAAGCGAATAGATTTTAGTTGGTTTGGTTTTTTTTTTTCTTTTTCAACGTTTCGGCTAAAAATTCTACTAAAGTGTTTTATTGCAAAAGTAATTAAAATATAAAAAATTGCAAAATATAATCTAATATTTATAAATTTAATATTGAGTCACCTTTGCAGCCTGAATATGTTCGTGACGCGGTTCAATGTAATGTTCGTCAGCCTTACAGAATAACAAGTAAGGAAGTCTCTATTGCCATCGCCAACATGAGTAGGGGTAAATCGCCCGGAGATGATGGGTTAAGTATAGAGCATTTCAAATATGCAGGTCCTCACATCCACAGGTTGCTCTCGATGCTTTATACTTTTTGTGTCAGACATTCATATTTGCCACCAGATTTAATGAAGACCGTGGTAGTGCCTCTTGTCAAAGACTCAACTGGTGATATAAGTGACAAATCAAACTATAGACCCATTTCACTGGCGACTATATTTGCAAAGGTTTTGGACAGAGTTTTGGATGCTCATCTTAGTAAATACATTAATTTACATGACGCCCAATTCGGGTTCAGAGAAGGTTTATCTACTGAGAGTGCTATTCTCACCCTCAAACATACAGTGGGGTATTATGTTAAGAGAAGCACACCTGTCTATGCATGCTTTCTAGATCTTTCGCGAGCATTTGATCTAGTATCTTACAATACACTTTGGACTAAGCTGCAGCAGGGAGGAATATCGGCAGAAGTGATAGATACTTTTTCTTATTGGTACAAAAATCAGAGGAATGTCGTAAAGTGGGGTAATGACTTCTCTGACGAGTATACATTGAGCTGCGGTGTAAGGCAAGGTGGTCTTACATCACCAAGATTATTTTGTCTATATGTCAATCAGCTGATTGAGCGGCTCAGCAGCACATATGTCGGATGCCGTATTGACAATGTTAGTGTAAATAATATAAGCTATGCAGATGACATGGTATTGCTGAGCCCCTCAATCAGCGGATTGAGGACGCTTTTGTCTTTGTGAAGAGTATGCTGAGCAACACGGTCTAAGGTACAGCCGGGGACACTTTCGGTGAATCAGCTAGCAGCAAAAATCGCTTGGCAGACGTATTGCCGGCTCACGCGCACCCTCTCTTGATTGGCTAAGGGCATTCTACTACGTGACCAATTAGCGTACCTTTTGACGCCTGCCCGGCCGAATGGGGCCAAACTGAATGCTGCCTTATTTCTAATAGAAATAAGACAGCATTTACTATATAATTCTCCGACCCTATTCGGCCGCTTCGGAATGAAGTGGACAAACAACTTTTTTTTGGCTCGGTGCGGGGCCCGCGCCCTGCAGTGTCCACTTGTTTTCGCAAATTGTTCACGTGTCTTCCGTAATTTTAGAGTAATTTTTTTCGATTCCTACGTTTACGTCCCCTGCTTTCTTCTCGGACTGATTCGTTTTGTTTTGTGTTGACCTCGGCTTTGAAATCGGATTGTTGTTCCACCTTCGATATTAATAACGGCAACAGATAGACGCTTGAAATACTCACAAAATAATAATATATAGTTGTATATTCACTTTAAAAATTAACTATTAAATTAAAATAAAATAAATATTTAAGGGGTCTTCCATACAACAAACATGATGTTTTTGCCGTTTTTTTCTTGATATTAATAAAGGCAACAGGTAGACGCTTGATATATTCACAGAATATTATGTTGTAAGTATACTTATTCACTCCAAAAAAAAATCTCTACGTCCTACAAATAAATGTTGAGTGTTAATAATATAGTTATAGATTATAGATTGGCTTTACACCAGTATGCAGGTGTAAAGCCAATAAAATAAAATATTTTTTTAATGGTAGGTACGGAACCATTCGTGCGCGAGTCCAACTCGCACTTAGCGGTTTCTTGAATTTACATTGCAATTATTATTACTTATTGAAAATGAAATATTAGAAAAAAAAACGACCCATCCTTATGAAATAAACGCTGACTCACAGCGCGTAAGAAGGTTTAGAACGATTCGACGCTTACTCTAACGACTCCGTAGCTCAGCGGTCAGAGCATTCGCCCGGACAGTGAAAGGTCGATTCCCGGCGGTGTTACTTGGAGGATGGGTTGTTTTTTTGTAATATTTCATAAGTATTTTATTTTCAACCATTTTCTTCGCATACCTACAAAGTAGAATTTATATTAAAAACTAGTGGACGCCCGCGAATTCATCTTCGTGGAGTTTAGATAATCACGTGACTTCAAACTACAAAATAATTTGTATAACTATTAATTATTTTTATAAATGGCGATTAAATATCGGCATAAAATGTAGCCTATGTTACTCTGGAATAATGAAACTTTACTTATGTGAAATAATTTTTAAAAATCGTCCAGTACCTACCTAGTTTTTGTATTTATTTATCATGCAATTTACAATAAACAATATTTTCAACATAAGTTTTTTTAAATTTATTTATTCAAAACCCGTTAACATGCCTCTATCTATACGTCAACTGATTTATTACATATTTCCCTTATTATACTAATTTTATTTTCATTAATGTTTCTTTTATAATATTAATATTCAAATTTTGAAAAAAAAAACTTAATTACGATAAATTTACTTTTATACTACACTTGCCGCCCGGAGAGACATTAAACATTTATAATATTGTATTGCGAATCCAGATTTGTAAAACAGACCGCTTCGATTTAGAAAATACAAACCGAATACTCGAGATAATAGCAACTTATAAAAAAAGAGACGTTGCTAAGCCGCGCGAGTCACTGAACGTTACTTAAATACACTTGCATTTATTATAGCTATGCACGTGTGTGTGTAAGTATAGATGAGACGCGTCGTGATTGGTTAACGCGGGCGAGAGTGGCGAGAAGCGGCCGCGCTGCGTGCACGCAATATCTCCCTTAAGGGTGGTCCACCGTTCTTGACCGCCATTGTACAATAGCAAAAAGAGCCAACTTATGGTCTTTACGGGAAATAATAGAAAACCTTGTTCAGTACCGTCCATAACCTTGAACGGAGTAGCCTTGGATCGTGTTGCTCAGTTCAAGTATCTTGGCCATATCCTCTCGGAGGACTTGAAAGATGACCTTGATATACAAAGAGAAAAAAGGGCGTTATCAATTCGCGGCAACATGATAGCACACAAGTTCCATCGGTGTACTGTTAATGTTAAATTGACACTTTTTAAGGCATATTGCCAAAGCTTTTATACCAGTGGCCTTTGGAACTTTTACACGAAAAAATCATATAACGCCCTTAGAGTTCAATATAATAATATTCTCAGGGCTTTGTTGAAGCTCCCACGCCACTGCAGTGCCTCAGGTATGTTTGCCGATGCACACATAGAAGACTTTTTCGCAATCATACGCAAGAAAATAGCGTCAATAATGCAGCGAGTGCGGGGGAACAGCAACCAAATTCTGATGATGATTGCCGAGAGGTTGGACTCGGCGCTATATCACAGGTTCATCGACTTGCATGTTAAACATGTAGGTCGATGAATATTTATATTCTGATTTATCATCTTTTATGTAACTAACATAGTTTTAAGATCACTGTTGATCAAACAAAAACCTACAAAATAACAAATTGAAACAAAACATTACTTTGCAAGATGACTGAATCACTGAATAAGTGGTTATTGTTGAACCCAGACTAATACTGAATTCTACAACTGGCTTCTACATTAAGAAAATGCAACACTCGGAACCACAACAAGGCTGTTTAATATTGCATGAATGCCCTTTGCCAGCTCGCCGACACTCCAGAATTGGTGGACTTGCAGAACATGACATTTGCAATTTATTCGCCAACATTGTTGGTTGCTTTGACTAACTTCGGTGCGGCCAAGATTGGGTGTTCCTTGTGACCTGTGATTGACGATTGCCCCTTACCCTCAGGTGCTATTGCAAATCTAAACTAATGTTAATTGAGAGTCAGAACTATACACTACGTATGAGTATGTATCCTTCTTACGGCCTCTGTGGTCTAGTGGTACAACCACCGGTATCAGGCGGTCCGGGTTCGATTCCCAGCAGGGGTACATATTTTTGTCAGTTTGGTTGGTGGTAGAACTTATTGTTAGTCCGCCTGGCTAGCTACCACCATCTTACCAAAGTCCGACGCCATAACAACTATGTTTTTAGCATTGTTGTGTTCTGGCAGTTAAGAGATAGGATAGCCAGTTCCTCAGTTATTAAGAATTCCGTGAGAAGCTCGCTTCCATCTTCAGCCTTATCAATACTTAACATCAGGTTTGATGAAGGCTAAGAGTCTCCCCGTCGTTCAAATAAAAAAAAGGATATGAGTACCTCAAAGTAAAACCAGTAAAGCGCAAAACTAGGTGAATGCTGCCTACTCATGGGAATTCTTTGGGTAAGGCAATGGGTTATTGAAAAAATAAAATAAGTTCAAAAACTGATGATACTTACTGTAAAAAAGTGGCATACGACCACGACAATTTCAGATGAGAATATTTACTTATTTCATACTTTTTAAATCGTGGTTTTTCAGTAGTCGGGTATTAGTTTTTGAACTTATATTTTTATTTAAATTCTTTTGGAGTTGTGAAGTATGTAGTTTAAAATTCGATTTATGCAAGCAAAGCCGTGAGCAAAAACGAATAAAATATAGTGTTTTTGAAATGTGCTTACCAAGAGCTTTCATATGACACCAAACACGATATTCTTTAAAAAAGAAAAATTTTTAGTTCACAGCTTTATGTCGTCTAGAGGGCGCCATATTCAATTTCATGTGACGTGACATAGCCTAACCAGCGGACAATCGAGACGCTTCCAACGGTACCTCAATTGTGAATATATAATCAGTAGTTTAAAAGTAATGTGGATACAGATGAACATACATACCGGTCAAAATCATAACCCTCCTTTTTTGTTTTGCCGTAGTCGGGTAATTATTTATTTCTTTAAACATCATTGTCCTTTATTTGCTAATATTGTAGCTCGCTTTGGTCAACAGATAATTTAGTATCCAGTGTGAAGTACCTTTATAAACAAAGATTAGGTACTTGTCAGATTTGAGATTTTATCTTTGACAGTGCATGGCGTCGTAGTTGCATGTTGCTTACATTCTGTAACTGCCGGCAGTAAAATTATACTATAGCCATTTGGGCCTGAAGGTCTTTAGGTAAAGGTAATTCATTTACACATATTAGCTTGAATATTTTTGATGAAGTTTGTTGTTTTCTTAAAATGGTTTCGACTCTGCATAACCCAAGTTGGTATTTTATTGTGAATCTGCATATTTCTTCTTACTTTTAGTATTCAATATTAGCGTCGATGAAAAGAAAATGGGGTAATACAATTTACGACACTGCGACAAATGTGCTGAGTTTCGTTCCTCGTTGCCAATTGGCACCGGCCGCGTTGCAGACGGACTTGAGCTTCAATAAATCTTGATATATTTGTAAATAACGAAACAAAAGTACGAATCAAATTTTGAAATAAACTGATTTGTTGGATACCTACTCAGAAGTTTATTTTAATAACTAAAGAATTTAGCTTTTTTGAGTCAAATCATCACAGACCTTTCTTAAGGATAGATAGATCTTAGACCCAACCAATACCAAATGTGACTTACGTCGTTGAGGTGTAGATTGAAGAGTAATGTTACAGATACATTCACTCTCCAGCTGTACCTTTGATGTTTGCCAACCCCACAAGGGATCTGTGGCGTGAGGGTATGTTTGAAACTGGTAGATCCTACTAATATTATAAATGTGAAAGTTTGGATGTTTAGATGTTTGGATGTTTGTTACTCGCTAAAACGGCTGAACGGATTTGGGTGAAATTTGGAACACAGATACTTTATAGCCTGGAGAGTAACATAAGCTACTTTTTATCGCGATATTCTGCCGGGAACAAGAACCACGCGAGTGAAAAGCGGGCGGCAGCTAGTTAATAATAAACGAACAAATTAAATTTATCATTGTCAGAGAATCCTTTAATAAACATTAATTCTTAATTATGAGCGTGACTTTAGTAGAATACATTAATTATTTAATATTCAACGTCCACGTCCACGTCAACACCCGGTCTGCGTAGACGCGATCCCCCAGGCCAATTATCTTAAGTCCGCGTAAACCAATAGAACCCTGCGGTTGTTGCCGGCTTGCCAATTGGCACCACACGGTGGCTGTGGTCAATTTAATCAAAGGCGGGCCAAATTTAACTCTATTATTGTTACAGTAGGTACTATTATACTTTGATTTAGGTCTGTAAATTCTTACCTACCGCAAACTGTAAAATGTGCCAGCAACTTTTTAATTTGATCTGGCTTCAAATATTTTTTAAAATAAATAATTATGTTTAGTGTTGCTTAGTAGATAGTAGAAGACTAAGAGATTAAGGACCGGTTTCACCACCGACAGTTAAGTTCTGGATAGCTTATCAGGCCGATAATTTGACAGTTATAATATGAAAAATATGTTAATTTTTCAGCTAGATAAGCTATACAGAACTTATCTGTCGGTAGTGGAACCAGCCCATCAAACGTAATGTGAGATTATTTTGTATCAAAATCTAACTTAAGATATTTTCATAGATTTTTTTATTTTTTTAGCAGTGTATGTCTAAATAATATATTAAAAACCAATAAGGTAGTACTGCACTTTAAAATATTAGCCAAATTAGTAAAATTTTCACCAAATCGACGGCGCCTAAGTAGATACGGACAACTGACAAAAGTAAATTTTACAGGAGAGCAGATTGAAGGAAATTATTTAATGTTTTGTTTGTTTTTCGGTGGATTTCGATGAAACTTGGTAAAGTGGTTCAAAATATTACTGGTTAGTGTCGAATGACAAAAAGTAGTGAAATATGCATTATTTTAAGAGTTATTGTTGATATCCTTGTCTACTTAATTTCAAATCAAACGTAATGTGAGACATCTGCCACTTAACTTATTTTTGCATAAAAATCTATTTAGATACTTTCATTGATATGTTTTACTGCTGCAAAACAGCATTGAATGTCTTAATAATATATTAAAATACCAATTGCTACTGCAGCAGCATTAAAATATTAGCCACATTAGTAAAATTTTGACCAAATATGTAGATGTCTCCTTCTACGGCGCTATATTACACGTATAAAGAGTTAGGTATTAACCACATAAATGTAAAACCATAGCCAAACTTGCTTCCCATCCCATCCATCTGGACATAGAAGGTTTAGGTCCCTTGGTAAATAAAGCAGCCGAGATGTGTCCATCTACGTTAATTTATTTCAGTAATTATTGATATTTTTTCATTATTGTTATTACAGCGTAAAAACATGCAAATTAGACAACATTTATGAAAAAAAAGTGGTAAAATGTAGTTTTCTTTATCTACTTAGGCGCCGTCCATGAATTTATTATTCAAATACCTATTAATTATCTATTATTTGTGATATAAACGTTTTCTAAAAAAATTTAATTTTGAAATAAAGCTTCTTAAAAAAAACTCTACTGGACTACCGGAAAGTTCCCCAATTGTACCTAAGTAGTAGGTGTTTACCGGTAGATTTAGTAACAGATATTACGAAACTTATCCTTCATATATATGTACCTGCCTACGTTAATTAATTATCAAGTAGCTATTTTAACTACACCTTAATATATAGGGGGTAATCACGTCGCTATATTTCGTAACGAGCAAGCCCGCCCAACTTTGGTTGTTAGCCAAAGTTGCTTGTTTTTCTACGATTCTACAAACGAAGCACGAGTTACAATATTTGATACTTGTTAAGCTTACTTTCAAAATACCTATTTTGTAGCACATACATTCATTTTTTGCCCAATTCAATGTTTGTAGTTTCGAAAACTGTTAGGCACATACGTTCTTGTTATGTTTCCAAATTCTCCGATTAAACTAGAACCAAATGATCGATGACCGTAAAAACAATAGTTTAGATTAGTATTTTAGCAAATCGTATTTTAAACAGAATATCTTTTTTTATGTGTATATCACGATGTTATTCATATCCCCTACATAAAAAAAAAACAAACATTAGGAGGCGTGTTTGCGGTAGGATATTGAAAAACTTTTGATAAACTAACTCTAACTCAGCTCATACAAAGCCAAAGTGAGTAAACACAAGTAGGTACATTTTAACTAAATGAATAACGAGTATTAATCTACTATACCTATCCATATATTTGCTTAAAATTTACAGTGAAGGTCTCAGACAAGACGTACAAAGACCCCTGGAAAATTGATTCAAGGAATATTATGACTAACATTCAATTCAGACATTACTGAAATTAATTTCGGCTAGGAACATAACTGCCGTCGAGTATCAATACAAGTAAATACAATTTGCTCAGAACAGTTTGTATATTATTATGTGGATAGGTATTAAATTGATTTTATCATGAGAACACAATGACAACCCCAGTAGTTTGAACGTCTATGAAATCACTGTTTTGAAAATTATATTATAAAAACAAGACTTTAATAACCTGCCTGATTTATCAGGGTTTTTTCCACAGTAATAAAAGTTGGAATAGATAACAATTGTGTAAGCGTTTATGTATATCATCCAACTAATATAATACATTCGAGACCTAATTCCCTATGAAAATAGTTACTTTAAATCTGCCGCCGAAGTTATCAAGAAAGAAAGAACACAGAAGAATGTTAAAAACTCATTATTCTCAAAAGCCCATTAACGGACCACAGACAATAAGATGGCAAAGACACGAACAACGAACTGACAAAACTAATAAAACTGCGAGCACCGACGCAGACTAGTGAATCAAAATCTTCCCTCTTAACTCACCTTTTTATTCAAATGCATGAAGATTCCCCTCTGCGACGGACACTTGTCCAAAACTTGCTAGGGCTGCCAGAATTAATGTTAATTGGAGTCTTGATTTAATTTCCAGTTTGGCTGCAAAATTTTAATATGCACCTCAACTATTCCGACTGTTGCTTTTGTGGAATGAAAATTTAATTAGGCACACAGTAAAAGGAATTGCAATTGCAACGTTTCAAAATGTTTAAAGCAAGTATAAAAGAATTGTCTTTTATATTGCCGTCTTTATAACGTGGATTCTTTTTATGACAAAAACTGCAGAAAATTGCAACCGTACTTGCTAATGAATTAAAATGCTCGTGGGTTGTTACACTAACAAAATAATACAATATTCTTTATACATTTTTACTGTTCAAGTTGGTAACCATGTATATTTCTCGCTAATTGGTAAACAATCTTGAACGTCCCACTTTTAAATACGAGTATATTGTTTGTGAGTCTGATACAATTGAAAAGAAAAACATGAACTATTATAACACAAAACCCTATTTGTTTCAACAATTGGGAAAATCATCGTTTAGATCTTTTCATTTTCGCCTGACAGCGCCATAAAATGCATTTAAATAAGTGCACAGCCCTTGCACAACGATGGTAAGCGGTGTTCCGCACTTAAACGCTCTTGGCACTGCACTTCGCACTTTTTACTCAGTCCTCGAAGACGAAAAGCATTACGGTACGTCGTACGTTCTCTACTGTCTTGGATTCCACAGATTGTCGCGAATTTCCCACGTAGGATTTTCGTTTCGCTGCGCTTATTATAGCCACTTGTATAACAAGGAAGATGGGGTGTTCTTGACGCGCCGTTCTCGAGTCTTTCAAAGGATTTTCCTGTGCACAAAATGCCTTTATGTGCATTGCTCTCGTATGAATAAATTGAGCTATTAATTCAAACTTAAAGCGTGCAACGTTAGCTGTTGTTCGCAGTTGTTGTAAGCTTCCTGAAGTACAAAAGGCGTATACATAGAAGTTTAGGTAGGTAATATTAGAATCAGTAATATAAAGAGAAAATATATAATTTGCCGTTTGTGAAATAGGAGCTATAAAGGATATATCTGAAGTTTATGGCTTAATAATAACAATAAGTTAGATCTGAAATCCCCCAAATAAGTCAAACAGCCGGTTGCACTAAAACCTATTTTACGAATTCGTAAAAAGTTAACGTAATTTGCTTGTCAAAGCTGTCAAAATCATACATTTTATCGGCTTTGACAAGAAAATCCAAATATTCAAATATCCAAATATAAACCAAACATTGATGTGATATAAAATGCATAAGTGCTATATAATATTTAATACATACATTTTTTTATTTTTTATTGATTATTATAGATTCTGTGATTTTTTTTAATTTATATTTTTTGAAATTATAAAAACATTGACATATTTAAATGAGAAATTATGACATATAAATAACTGTAATTTTTTTATTACTTAATTTAAATAATGCATAATTTTAATCATGTGTTGTATTATTTTAATAGTTTAATTGAACTGTATAATTTTAATTACTATTATTACGAGTATTGTAGAATATTGTAATTGCTACGCCCTTGCAGCGTGTCACATGTTCTGTCCTAAAAATGTAACATCTCTATTCATTGTGACATGCAATAAATATAGAATATATAATAGAAGTAGAAATAGAGCAAAAGACTGTAACACTCAAAAATATGCTACAATAAACAATACAAACCAGCTAAAAGTAAGAAAATCGTAATACTAAAAATAAGTCAACATATATGTTATAAATTAATAAGATGGAAACAACCAACATGTTAAACAATAAGAGAAAACATAAAAATGTATAACCTTCTAAATAGAGAAAAATGTGGAAACCCTTATTTACCCCTGAGTACATAGATATAAGAAAATAAATATAGTAGATACAACTAGGCTCGCTAACCCGCCAGTTAAAGTAAGAATGTGGATGTATGAAAGAAAGATAAGTATGAAGCATAAAAGTGCAAGAGGCATAAACGCGAGAACTTGTATGAATGAGAAACGTAGGTGTAAAAGTCCCGGATTAAGTCTGGGGAGCAAAAGAAAAAAAAAACTATTAATATTATAAATCTGAGAGTGTGTATTAGTTTTTTAGTTAGGACGTGAAGGAAGAAAAACTTCCTTCACGTCCTAACTAAGAAACCAATCGACTTGATTTTTAGCATAGAGTTAGTTAAAAGGATGGAGAGTAACATAGGCTACTTTTTATCCCGATATTCCCACGGGAATGGGAACCAAGCGGGTGAAACCACGTGCGGAAGCTAGTTACGATAAAGTTTTTCGTAAAATGACTTTTGGTGCAACCGGCTAATAGCTTCTTTTATCATTTTTATACAAAAATCCTACTTTACCTTTTCTTTTTCAGAAAATCCGCCACTAAGTATCCACCCGACGACGAATTACCTAAAGCTTAGTTCCCGTCCAGAATCATAATAGGTAATAATAAATTACCCCACCGCGTTCACAGGAAAAAGAACTATGTAACTTCTATGAAAGGACGTGTGGCTGATAAACCCGCTATAGATTCCTCAAGGCATGATAAATGGTTGGAGGTCCTGAAGCCTTCGCATTTGTCTCCACCCTTGAATACTAACGCGGGACTCGTATTTCCATAATTCGGGTGAACGCGGCCATCTTACTTGCGCAATAGTGGGTTTTGTGTAAAGAAAAACAAATGATAAACTCACGACATGTTGCAAAAGGCGATGACCTTTATGAATTCCTATAATTTTTATGAGTATTTCCCAACATTTTGTTCCAGTAGTGTTTTCAAAATTAACATCTTGTGATCTTCAAATGACCGGTATCAGCCAAGAGTAGGTACATAATTGACAAAAATGTATCGAAAATCACGTGTAATTTTGGAGACTATTTGCAATTTCTTGACAACCACTTGCTAGATTTAAACGCATAACAAAAAAATCGACTGCTGATTCATATTTGAACAATCATATCTAGAACCTCTTGGCATTATATTTTTCATATACATTGCTCTTACCCTACAGTGACTTGAATAAACGACGGCGCCAAAATATCCACACAAGATCATTAAAGAAAAGTTGCATTTTCCGATACTGTCCCGTAGTCCCGTCCGGGGACTGAACACGAGATCACAAAAATGAAGACACTTAAAACCAATCTGCACCCCATTTGACCACGCAGGTTGACAATAAATCTGTTGTATTGAATCGTTTTTTAAATTATTTAAAATAAGACAATTTACTGTTCAATTTGTTTGTAATTTACAGTGAAAACTTGCCAGCCAAACATACGTCTATTGGGACACAAAATATTGTAATAACTCCTTGTTCCTTTTTGTATCTTATCCACTCCAAAATAAAAGCTAATTGATATCTTAACATTTGTCTACCTAAATTGAGTTTCAAATTATTAAATAGAATTTCAAAGTCGTTTTTCATTAAGAAACCTATTAGACAGCTATCGGGGCTCGTAAAATTAAAAGGTCATTAATCATCGTAACACTTTCATCAATTAGACTATCGTGTAATTTGTTGACAGCCCTGAATATAACAGTGCCGGCCCTAGCAATGATTTATCATCCTTGTCTCATTGTTTGGTCAAGCTGCCAATACCATCGGTAAATATTAAATACCTTACCACTCTATTCAACAATCCAATTAATTAAATGTCAGTTCACATAATAACTATAAATTTGTATTTATTATTATATGACTATTGTTAGTAGCCGAAGCGAAAGTATGTACAGTCACGAGCACGTGCAATGGTATGTATATGTCGCAGCCATTAAATTAGCCCTTTGATTTTAAGTCTAGTCCTTTGATTAAACGCCGGCATTCAGTAGAATGCCTAGGCCGATCGTTGATTGAACTAGCATCACCTAACGTTCAACTAGTTGGCTTATTTTAACCTAGCCCTTGGTAGCTGACTTTAATTCTGCCACGTGATTCAAATTTAGTTTATGTTTTTTGCGATTGGGGCGTTGGTAGTCTCAAAACAATATGGCGTCAGATAGCTCGCATCAGCTGGCAATATTATGTGCTTTGTTTTCGTTTCAACATAACTTACAGTGTTTTATTAATATCAATATTGATATAATAAAAATGTGTGATAAAAATATGCCTGATATTCGCCTGCTACACGCTTTCACGAAAAGTTGGAGTCTATAATGACATCTCATTTAATGAGACGGCTAAATATGACGTTCAGCCAAGTCATTAAACGACATGGCGAATTGTCACTTAGCCATTTCATTGAATGCCGGCGATAATTAACGGGCTAGCCCTCTCATTGAACGGCTGATTTAACAAGTTGGCTGCGACATTTACACTATACAATCTTAACACATTAAAACACACTCAAAAAAATCTCTGTATCCACAAATATCATTCAATATGTGGCAAGCTTGCTAAGTGTTTCTATATTATTGTACGCGACTGTACATAAAATCTTTTTAAAAACTATGATTGCTACATTGTCTAACACTATGGTCAGGATCTATACAAAAACAAAAGCATTGAAAGACAATTCCAATAGTAGAAAATTGTCTAGTTATATTGTGTGGCTTCTGTGGAAAATCAGCTTTCGAGCAATAAATTGCTCGTATTGATTAGGTAACAGAGTAGCAGTAGATGGAGAAAGCTAATATTGGGTTATTTGAGGTGAAGATAAAACTGTAATAAACACTGACCATATAAGCGCCACGAAAACATAGAACACAATCAAACAACGTTAACCTCCAAACGACTTCTAAACTTTCAAAATGTAACGTCAATATTTAAACGTTTACAAATTGTTCAAAACACAAAGAACGAAATCAAAACACTTAAGTACAGCATAAATCTTTTTCACGTGACGTCTGACAAAGAAGATTTTAAAAGTCTCAAAGCTATCAATATTTGAACGATCCCGACGAGTCCCCATAAAGTTTGCGAAGCCTCTATTGATTTCTCATCAATAGCAGGAGAATGTGTATTTGTCACGGAAAGTTGGAACTTTGGAAGCCCTTAAGTACGGAGCAAGTTTGGTGACATGTGAGGAACGAGTTCGGCACCAAAATCCTATTGAGATGAATAATATATCAATTATCAAACACGTACGAAGAGGTTTATGGAGTTAATGCCATTTCATTTGGATTGAAACTTGTTGAATTGAAGGGTTGAGATGTATTGGAGATTACTGTAATGAGTTATTGAAATTATAATAACATAACTTATAATGAATAGAAATTAGAAACCAAATCATTTAGTGTTCAATCAGTTAATTTTTCGTCTTTATAAATAGTCCTACTGTTGATAATCAAAACAGAAGAAGTGTTTTCAAACACAATGCGTAAAAATTTAGTTATTTTTTTATCATAAACCGTGTCGCTAGCTTCAAATTTCAAACGAGTTTATTCTTAAAATTATTAGGGCCAACAAACGCTTCGTCGTAATAGGCTCGGTCGCTCCTCTCTTTCGGGAGAGCCTATCCCTCTCCTACGGCCCTCCGGGATAAGGAAGAAGAAATCCAATTGTTACAGCCAGATTACCACTCCGGAGACCGGAGCACTCATAAACAACTTCAGATTTTAACCTAAAATTTGTTTAGCAGAGAAATGAGAAGCTTTCTTGTAAGTCAATTTAGGGGAATTGGGTTATTTTGGGGCGAATTATCAGTCATATTTCAAACTTTATTCAAATTCTAAAAAACGGCTATTGCGATGTATCAAATAGAATAACACAGGAAGGTAATGAAAAAATATCAAATGTTCAAGTTGAAAACTCTTAAATGGCTTAAGAAAAATAAACCTCTAACTAGCAATTCTAGAAAAAAAATACTTTTCAGGTATCTCATACTTTTATGCGCCATCTACATAAAGGTCAAAAAGTACTTCAAGTGAAAAATACGTTTGAAACCTGTTAAATACTAACTCTAGACTTTTGCAGTCAGGATGCAATTTACTTTTTCATTGTGAAGTAAAAAGTATTAAATAAACGATTTCGCATGCATTTGGCAAGTAAACTGGTAGCAAAGCGCAGTCAAAGTTTGCGTAGGACGTGCGTTTCTCTCCCACGCGAAGTACAGACGAGATGTTTTTCACTGTCTTTACAACATAAAGTTAGAAATAAGTTAAGAGCTATATTTTCTAGACTTATCTAACTAGATCCAATTGTTATAAAAAAATCTGGAAAACGCCTACAGAAATTGTATTTTTTTTTTTAAATAATCATTAAAATATATCAGTGTTTTAATGTAAAAATAAAAAAATCATCAGTCAATATCAATACAATAAACTATCAATAGAAAACAGTTTGATAGAAATTATACCTTAAACCAATTTAGTAAGTGTGATATTTGTAAAACAAGTTCACACAACTTCGCTAGATGAACCCACCCCCCATAGCAATACAAATTGATCTTTTTGTTATCATAATCACGTACACTGCCAAATCCAGCTCGTCGACTAAATTAATTGGTTTTAAGTAAAGCTCCATAACTCCAGTCGCACAGAGTTTATTTTAAAACTTCATCATTTGGTGAAGTATAATTCTAAGCACGGCCTTATTTAATTAATGAGGTTACCGTTCCTAAATGTCAGCCTGAAATATAATATCAGTATCAGTATTAAATGTGTATGTATACTTTTTTATTAGAATCAGGTACCTACTTTATAATGTGCCATGTCCATTTAGGGCATAAAACAGTTGTGTCAGAGACTGCCTAACTATAGACTATCGTTTCCCCTCATAGAACTTAAGAAAGATTCAGAAAGAACATCTGTCATCCAGAAACTATCGTCGTTGCCGTAATAACGTGCAAATGTAGGTAGGTACGGACTGCATCTGTGTTTCGCGAAAAAAGATGACCGCGTTAGACGACTTACACCTTCTTACCTCGTTCTTTTATTTTGTGACTACCCCTGTTCATCGTGTGGGTGTAATAAAGGCTAACTGTGGTCACACAGCTATACCTAAACTGACGGTAAAAAACTTCTTTTCTATCGCCCTGACTGCGATCGCCAATCTAACTACTAAGTGTGACGATTAAAAGAAAATTCCTCTATTTAGGAAAGCCCTTTTTCCAATAAGGAGCGCTTTTACCACCAATGAGGTTCATGAGTTTGTACCTAGCGCTTTACCACTCACGAAGCGTTCATGGCCGCGCTTGACAGACTGATCGTATTTGTTAAGTAAAGTTCGGCCCGGTCAGATGTCGGATGAGTGACCGTAGAGTGGCATTACAACTTAGCTTCCGTGATTCGGAGGGCACGTTAAACCGTCGGTCCCGGCTGTTGTCATTTGATTACAGTCGTTAAGCCAAGTCAGAGGCCTTATAGGCGGCTTGATAAACTCTGACACCAGAGGTGGCCACTAATCCTCACTCGATAAGAAGAAGAAGAAGAAGAAGCGCTTTACCACTTAAAATTATATTTAAGGTTCATCACAAAATTGCGGTCCAATTAGCAACATCAAACATATGATTGTATGGTACCTTATAGACAATGTCACAGAAACTAGAGGCAAAGCTGTATAAAAAAATAAAAAAAAATCTACGGTGGCCAATTTTACAGTTTGTGGTGTCGATGAGCCCACAAATATAGTGATAATTAATCATCACTCGAGCCACGGCTTTAGGGATGGGATAAGCAATTATCGATAAAAGTTTTATTGAATGAATTCAGCTGAGAAATAAATTGCGCAAACTTTTACTAATATAATTTTTATTGATTTTTTTTTTCATTCAATCCGATTACCATATTGAAGATAATTTATGCCTTAAACGTTATTCAAACAATAACGACAGATTTACAAATTATAAAACTAAAAGGTCGTCGGTACGACATTTTTATTATATGCTCGTATATTTTGTATTCACTATAAAATGTATTATTGAAGTCAATTCATCGTTGATATTAAATACTGAACTATGCACAAAAACGCTCCTCCATACCTACCCGCGTGCGTACAAAAACAAATAGGTTGTTCAATATTATAAAAGTTGAACCACTACAGTGCTATATCGCCCGCAAAAATATTGGTGTAGCTAAATAAAGCGAAAAATTAACTGTAGCGTGCATTCGACGGGCAGTATTTAAGACGACAATGTTTTATCGATGTGCCCGGAACACGATTACTGGGCGATTGGACGCCGCGGGGGTCCGGCTACAGATTTTATTATCGGAACAATAATCTACTATCGAGACTACGAACAATTAAAATGGCTCTAAACGACTTCCATAATAGCATCGAGAAGATAATAGGCAACAGACGAAACTGTTAAGTTAATATCTGAACTTAAATATTAGGACGAAACTACTAAGCCTTTTGAGATTCAAAGTTTGTGTTGCGAAAGTGCGGAACGTATTTTTCATTAAAATAAATGATAATACCCGCCACACATAATTGTTTTTTTTAATAACTAAATCTTTTTCGACCCTGACGTCGAGTACGGAGGTCACCGATGATTAACATCGATAAACTGACCATGACATCTCTAACTCATTCGTGGCGTACATTGTGCGTAACACGGACCGTATTGATTTTGTGTGCGCGCGCACGTCCCCCCACCCCCCACAGGGCGGGGGGTTACAAAAAAAGGAACAGGGGTGAAGCTACGATTGGAATCGAGCCTTTTTACGGGGGCGTTCGACTCCCTAAGGTTAATACTGCCATGTGTCAGCCACTGTAAACGGTTGACTTTATTTACTCTAAAGCCGTTTAATGCTATTCCGCGTTTGAATCGCTTCGGGGTAACAATGATGTGATTTGATTACTTGCTTGTTGAAGAAAGAGTGACTGCTCTTTTCATACTTTTATTGTATACTAGCTGACCCGGCGAACTTCGGACCGCCTTAGAATTAATAAATATTGTTTTTAGTTTATAGCTGAGTTATATTAACTTTTTTGTTACAGTAAAGTAAAAAAAGAGGAATTTTTACGCGTAAATAATAATAATAATAGTGCTTTGGGCCGGATTCCCAAGGATGCGGGTTCGAATCCCGTCAGAGCGACATGAGCAAGTTGCTTTTTTCTAGTATAGTTTCTTGTTTAATATTTATCAAATAATATATGTTAAGTTGTAATCAGCTATCATCATACCTTAAAGATAATTTATGGTGATAGCTGGTTAGGTTAGGTTAAGGCAATGGTAAGGCTGAAGGTGGACGTGCGCCTCTCCCGGAACCTTCGCCCACTGAGGAACTGGCTTCCGACAGTTAAGGATCTTACCTTTAACTGTCGGAACACAATAATATTGAAAACATTGTTATTATGACATCATACTTGGATAAGATGGTGGTTGCTAGCCAGGTGTACTTACAACAAGTCCTACCACCAACCAAACCTACTGTCTATCAGTTTTTTATGCCTAAGCCACTAAACTAAATTTGATGAATTTTGGTATAAGCTCAGACTAGATCTATTATACTACTACATCGTTGCTGTAGCGAAAAATAATGTAAAATGGGTGAACATTTTAAAAGCTTACATCTTACAAATAAAAAAAAAGAAATTTTAATGAGACCTGTACATGTTAGTATTTATATTTACTTGTCTCAAAGACAAATAATAGATACATAAATACGTTACGTTACATAAACAATTATAGCATCCTCCTTTTTAAATAATTAATAATGATCTCATTAAAATTATGAAACAGCACAGGTTGCACGTTATTGTACCTACATAACTCATGCATTCAGTTTTAATTAAAACAAATGAATGCTCGTAATTTAAAATAAAAGGGACGTTGGCAATTAATTGTAAATTATTGAAGAAGGCACGTGACACGACTTGCCGATGGAAATCGGACTTAGTTAGCTGAAGGATTTCTACTGAAAATTATTGATCTTTGCAGAAATGATTAATTGATGTGAACCCTAATATTTTATCACCATTTTACCTCTTTCAGTAATTTATGACTTTGCCAGTAAGTACCTACTTTAATTTGAAAGGCCGTTATTGACGTAATCGATGAAACAATTTACTCAAATGTCTAAATGTCAAGTTATTATATTCATTAATATTTATTTTGCTCTCGCGAGTGAGCCAAACTTTGATCCAATGATCAAGATGTACTATCACATTAAAAGGTAGCCTAATTATTCCATGGTTCAATGTTTCCCGAAAAAGGTATGTAATATGAATAAAAAATCACTAAAATAATTGATGGTTAATTTTAAAATAAAATTATTTGTCAGAATTTAATAAATAATAATTATGTAATTGATTAGTTAATTTAATAATTAATAAATTTGAATAAAGTAATTTCGACTAACAAGTTAATAATAAAGACAGTTAAGACAACAGACAGAGTATAGAAAAAAAAGTATATCAAAGGATATGTTCGGCTCTCTGGATCTCCCTTTTGAAAGAGCCGAACTTAGACTAATCAGGCTTAAAGCTCAAATTCTTTGAATAATTTCTCCAATATCAGATGACATTTTCATAGTAAACTGAGCAGATAACTGTGGAATACTAGATAAAGGTCTTGTTTGATTAAAACGTTTTCTGAATGCAGAATTAAGGGGCTACTCGACTGAAGCGAGATAATAATGAGAAAAGAATGCGCGCGAGTCGAGACCGATTTTGCAGATTAGACGAAAAAGCCACGAAATCACTTCGTACTAAATAACTATAGCGGAGAAGAGAAACTATACGATCCCAAATATTATTGGTGTCCACTAATTAAACCAATTTCCAATAGTGTATGTATCCAGTAGTGTGTGTATGTAACATTTGAGAATAATCTTGAAAAAAATTCTTTTTAATGGGTCATTTCAAAGTCAGTTCAGGTCAGTCAAAAAATGTCGAGGCAAAATCATAAAATCGTATTTCTGAAATCATACAAATCTAGATAAAGGTATGAAGAAAAAGATATCTTATTACCAGATTTGTAACATCTCTAACCGTCATATAGCTTTATACCAAATAGTACGTACTTTTTTAATATAGCATAAAAATACATGTTTCTGAGTTGAGAATTTCAAGTTGAAAACGTCTTTGCATGCATGATATTGAAAGAAAATTTTGCTTTGACGTCCTCAAGTTAAAATTCGAAATCGACTGAGTCTAGATAGTATGTTGTTTTTAAAAACCTATTAAAAATCTTGTCAGGTGGTATTTAATATTTTTACTCGTTTGTCCTTATTAAGCGAACTGCAAAGTAAATGCTGCCTTATTTCTATGAGAAATGAGGCAGCATTTACTATATAATTCTCCGGCCAAATTCGGCCGGTCCGGAATGAAGAAATGAAGGAAATTCTTTTTTTAAAGGATATTTAAAGGATATTTACAAAAAATATATAACATAAGCCCTGCCTTATCTATAGTGTAATTATACTAAAAAGTTCCAAGCTTTATTTTAATGTATAACTTGAATACTAGCAGTTTATCTGTTAATTATAGTGATTTGGAGGCAATTTCGCAATTTTTTTCTATCGAGAAAATTTTATGCAATCGTGTTTTTGAGTAACATAGTCACTAGTGTTAGTCCTGTAGTTTGCTGCATCTTAATTTGAAATTCAGTTTTTCATTCATATTAATATTACAGACGATTATGTTAAGCAATCTGATTTTCGTTAGCCTATAGCAGGCCCTTAACGAATGCTAAGACTCACTTTAGGACGCTTGCAGATCAAAAAATATATAAATATAGATAACCCGGATCAACATTAAGGATAGTTTTTATTGCTACGAAATCTGTCATCCCCATGCGAAAATGCAAAATATCCCCGATTGTCGCACAAAAACTAAATTACGAGAAGACCCTTCCTGACAACGAGCCTAACAGACGAGGTCACGGTAGGCCACTACTAGTAATGAAAATGAAATGAACAAATAAGTTAAAGCCCTGACTTCTACTTGTGTTTTAGAATCAGTAGGCTTATTACGAGTTTGGCAAACTGGACGTTACAGTAAACGTTAATGTAAAATGTAGCTCTGTCTCTTTTATATTTAGCGACTGTTTTACCGACATGAGCAGTGTATCCGATAGTCTACGCTCACGAGTCCTGTAAATGTCATGGTAAGCAAACTCGTAATAGGGGTACAGCTAGGCGATTGCGTAAAGTCAATCGTATTCATTTGACAGTTTATATTGTATCATACTAAATGTCATTCCATACAAATTGCAGCCGATCGAATACGATAGGAGTTTCATCCGTGTTCTTTTCGTAATAACACGTGTTGTGAGGCTCCATTTTTAACTCAATCTACCGTACAATTTCTATATATTACAAAATATATTTACTTGACATTGGCAAAATTCGCGTATTTAACGCGAGCACGCCATTAATTAAGAAAGAAGAAGAAGAATACGATATGAACTGTCAAATGAATACGATTACCTTACGCAATCGCACCCCGGTACCTTCCCAAGTTGAAACATTAGATATTTTTGAAATATACAAGTTCTAATATGGAAAAAAAGAGTAAGAATCACTGAAACAAGTTTTTTTTTTAATCAAAATTTTACATACGTGTCACTCTGTGGATAATTTAAGTATGTTGTATATATGTGTGTGCATATGCGATGTGTGTGTGTGCGTGTGTGGTGTGCGCGTGTGTAAATGCGTGACACTGAGGATGTAATGTAACAAGCAGGCAGTAATAATAAGACTTTCCACAAAGCAAAACGGGTATACATCAACATCAGCCATTTTAACGTCCCCACTGCTGGGGCACTGACCTTCCATATGAATAGATAAAAACTTAAGAAGAATGGGCAATGACCCACCACGCAAGTCTAATGGAGAATGGTGAATTTCCATCATCATCATCATCATCATCAGGCATTTTCTGGAAGAGCCCAACTCGGCAGAACACTCATTATTCGGGCGATTAATACCATAGATGATTTAAAAAGTAGACATCTCGCCCGCGGACTAGAATCTGAGCCGGCGAGACGTCTTCTAACTCATTATTAGTAACGTCCCCACTTCCGCGGCACTGGCCTTTCTGGACAGATAAAGAGAACGAGCAAAGGTATACCCAGCGACGGTCAAACACACCAATGGGAATTGATGTGTTTGACCACTGGTTTTTATTAAAGTGCATGTAAATATTTTCCAATATTTTTCTATTTAAAATTTATCATAAGTATAAAAATAGCATTGAAAAATGCAAAAAATCAAAAATCCTTAATTATCGGCTGTTGCATCTTAATCGAGCGTTAAACACCTGAAAAGATGTTTCTTTCGAATGCAAGGATATTCCTGGCATTGATGTGACAACGCTGGCCTACAGCGTATTAAAAAAAATATTAAAGTATTGGAGAATTTCGACGGTGGTTCGCAAGTCTCGGTAGCTCAGCGGTTAGAGCATTGGACCGGATTTCCAAAGGTCATGGGTTCGATTCCCATCTGAGAATTCACTTGTGGCCGAGTAATTTTTTTCCAATATTTTTCTATTTAAAATTTATCATATGCATGTAGGACTAACCATTGCGAATATTGCTGGACAGCCACAGAGTCCATAAATGACCATGTTCGTGTCCATTAACAATCAAAACTTGACAAAGCTTTCAATTACCGCCTTCAAACACTTAATTACTCTTAAAATGTGGGCATTAAATCCATTTTTTATTCAGTAACCACAAAGGTCCATCAAGGGAGCTCAATGTAAAACCTAAATTTATGGGCGAACTGTTGTCTTCACTCCGGCATACGACCGGTGGCTTTATAGCTCAGGCCATTGTCCATTACGTAGGCACAGTCCACCGTCCATTACCTAGTCATTTGAACTTACGTAATGGATTCAAAGCTTAGCTTATTGCTAGATAGGTCTGAATAACTGTGAAGGTATACTGCACACGACTGGATTGAAATGTTGACACTGATAGTTCCAGCAACAAACTAGCGACCGCCCGCGGTTTCACCCGCGTGGTTCTCGTTCCCGTGAGAATATCGGGATAAAAATCTGCCTATGTGTTAGTCCACTACTTGAAGTCCCTACATACCAAATTTCATCCTAATCCGTTCAGTAATTTTTGCGTGAAAGAGTAAAAAACAAATAAACTGGCATATTTTTACATTTATATTATTATGTAGGATAGGATTCTATGGGATCTTTGACACATTAGGAATATTTGAAACTAATTGTAGTAACAATTATCAACCCAGAAATTTTCTACTTTTCAATTTTTCATTTGTTTTGGCAAAGAGTGTAGAGTTATGTAAATATCTATTTTCGTGAACAATTTGTAACTTTGCAAAATAACCAACTGGTAGGATACACGTGGAATACACTGAATAAACTAACTATACTACTACTAAATACTACCTAGAACAATATCTTGTATACAATTCATAAGTGGGCCCAGTTGACGGAAGAAAAATATTAAAATAAGTCGACACGCCGAGTTTGAAGCGGGCCCAGTCACCGGAAGACTCTAGGATACAATGTGATTGATCAAGTCATTTAAGAAGGCTTTTTTTTAATTAATTTATTGAATGCAACTTTAGTATTTTTCATGTTTTAACTTTTTGTAGTTAAACTTCGAAATAATATTGCTACAAAAAATATTAGCCGACTAAAAATATAAATTATTAACAAAGTAATTTTATTATGTCATAAGCTCGTTAAATTAAAACAGCGAGAGCTGAAACTGACGTGCGTTCATTAAATGTTTACTGAAATTATAAACGTTGATTGGGTTAATTTTATTCTCTTATATTTTCGTAGCTTTAAAATAAAATTATGAACTATTCCAGAGAACTTATTTGAATTGTTTTAAATTTATAAGAGTCGAGGTATCATTCAAAAAATCAACAATAAACATTATGTTTTTATATTCTGTATAGAAATACGTTACTGTCTTTTTTTGGTAAAAACCTTACTACATCACCATTGTTTGTATAACTTTAAGCAAAAAAAAACAAAGCTTCAAATATTTAAATTCCTCGCTCAAAGTGACGCGTATAAAATTGTAATGCAAATAAATTACGTCGGAGTAAAAACTCGAACGGCCCGGTCCAGCAGTCGCTGCCCGGAAATTGGCAATTTCGATCGTCCAGCGGACCAGCAGCCTATGAGCTGCACTGATTGCAGTATGAAGTTGCCACTGCAACGATCTAAATTCGATTTAATATAAAACGGTGTTTTCATTCCTTTTTTTAGAGGTGATTTCCCCATAAAATAGGATACGATTATCTGCGATCCACGTAAACGAAAAAGCGGCGTGGGTTGACATGTTGTACTTATAATATCAAATATCCATCAACAAAGTATTTTGCTTTTTTTCGTACCCACGACCTATAGATAGTACCTAGGTACTTTTTTCACACAAAAAAGACAGTGGCGGTCCGCGTTAGGGTGAGCGTATGCTGGTACAGTCAGGGAACTTCCTGGTAATAAATATCGTTTCTTAAATAAACCTCTACTGATCAGTAGAGGTTTATTTAAGAAACGATATTTCTGCTATACGTAGATCCGTGTGGCGCGCGGTCCACACAGGCGCCGTCCGAGCACCATATGATCTACGTCGTGCAGACATGTCTACACGCCAGCATACGCTGACCTACGCTGACCCTTAACCTTGCGTAATGACATATATGTATATATAGAAAAGTGAAAGAGATTGTGTATGATTTGCCATCCACTGATATGTATATAACTATAACCAATTTGTAATATTGTTGCCATTAAAGTCATCGTAAGAGAAACTTGAGTACATATATGATCAAAAGAGTGTCCCTTGCCTCCAAAGCTATCTAGAATAATGTTAATGTTTGACTAACTATAATTTGCGCCGTTTTTGACATATTTATATTTCTTTTTCTTTTTTTTGTGAAACTATGGATGCAAGTCATGTACAATTGTACATGACTTGCATCCATAGTTTGACATCCATAAAGTTTTGATAAATTTTAATTATTCGCAATGTTAAGAATTTATATACATAGTACATTAATGTGTATTTTTTTATTTAATTATAATTTGTATGCCATCGTTGTTGGCTGAATGGGAGGAGCCTTATTATAAAATAACAACTGTAACTCAGTCAAATGCAAATAAAAGTATTCTATTTTATTCTAATCCTCTAGACACTGAGAATTGAATTTACGAGACAACTGCTACAGGATTATCGCTAACGCTCTCGAAGATCTTATGACAACTCTCGACCTCATGAAAATTGGTTGCCTAAGGCCTTTCGCACACGGGTCGTAAGCGTAGTCGTATCGTAAGCGTATCGTTCCGACGCAACGCCCATAAACAAACAATAAACACGACTACGGTTAAGACCCGTGTGCCAAGGGCCTTAGTAAGATTGCGAAAATAATCGCTGGCTATTATGAAATAAAAACACTGATTGGCTGGTCGGACCGTCCAAATCAACATCTTCTATGATTGGTCGAACTTGACATTTCAAATGTCAATCCATTCTCTTACGTGTAATAAACTTTCTTTGAACCATTAAAATAAGACAACTTTTACGGATATTAAACGCGCTATATTTCAGGAACTAAGTTGTAATTATCCGTATTTTTTGGTGTTTTAGGGGTTTTTGATTTTCCCGACGTTTCGGCACCTTTTTAGCTGCCGTGATCACGGGATGACTGAACCAATGAAGTCCAACCAACCAGACTAAGACTTAGCAAGCAAACAAAAATTAAGCCAGTCCGAGTTAAGAATTTCAAATGTTACTAAAGCAACCCGTATTTTTTACAAAAACCCTATCTTACTGTAAGATTGAAAAATGTCAATACCATTGTTTTTTAACTATCCGTGTTTTCGCAATATTCCTAGGAATTTTGCGAAAATTCTATTTATCAAATCATCTTACGATACATACACAACAGCAGGTTAGACTTTGCAGTTTGGCCTTGAGAGCGCCTATGTATGTGTATTGATTTAGGCAGTTTTTGTAATGCAATTGTAAAGAAATCCCGACATGCAGTTGACTGTACTTTATAGATGCACAGACCGTTCACCATAAGTTGTTCTGCGTCATTGGTAATCGGTAGCATTGCCTACGGTGATGCCAACAATTTATGTCCTTTTACCCCCTACTATCTTAACTTAACCCACCACAAATTAATATGTTGTACTTGCATATTTCGAAATAATAAACAATTATTAAAACTAGCTAGCGATATCTTACGATGAACGGTCTGTAGTTTGGATGCACAGACAATCACACATCATGTTTAGGCATTGGGCGCGCCTATGTACTTATCGCCGTGTAAGCTATTCAACTATTATTGTGACTGTCACGCTTGATGGATTGTCGATCGTACATGGAATTCTCCTAAAACTAAATAAACTAAAACTCAAAATAAACATATTAAATTGTCTAATATTTAAGGTACAAAGTAGCGCGTCGGGCTGGCGTTGTAGCGTGCCAATAAGTGAATATGTGCCGCATTGCAGCTTAACCGACCTCCAAATATAATTTAGATAATGTAACACATAAAGAACATTATCCAGACACGGGTAGGAGGTTGGCATAACACCAAAATAGAACAATTAAAAGTACTACATGGAAAAAAGTGGTAATTTTTTGTTCGTACGTAACGGAATGGGCTGTAACATCAGTTTAATTATTAATTGATAGCCTATAAATAGTTTCAGACCCATTTTCACCAACTGATTCACCGATGCATTTCAATCGTTTGTTAGAAGTTAATAGGGACAAAAGACATTTAATAAATAATAATAAACAATTAATAAAAAATAATAAATAATTTCAAATGTAAGTATGTATGTATCTTTACGTAATTCACGTTAATTTTACACACACAACAAGTACACAAGTCAACACAAGTAGACACAAAAGGTAACAAACTTTGCCAAGCCTCCCGTTTCAGTAAAAAAATATTGAAAATTGGTTCCCTGGTTGGCCGATATCAGATCAAAAATCGGTCAGCCCTGGCAGAGAACCAAGACTCCAAAGTTACCTGTATGTATGAAAATCGACTATGTGTCGTTAATTATGTGACCACCACTGTTTAAGTATATTTATGTGTAGAAATATATATATAAACGTCCATGACTCAGGCACAAATGCTCGTATTAATCATACAAACATTTGCCGCTACCGGGATTCAAACCGGGATTTAAACCTCAGAGTCAGCGACACCTTGAAACCGGTGTATGTACCACTCTACCACGGAGGTCGTCAAAACATTGAAGCGGGCGTTGACCTTCTAATCGTGCTCTTATAGCAAAATCCACGTGTACTAAAATTTATTATAGTAAGTCTCATCATACTTGTAGATCATTAATTTACTGTCAACTGAAAGGAACGAGACATTTTCGTTAATTAAATATTTCTTTAATAATAATAACGAGCATGATATAACTAACAAGAAATATTTTTTGTATAATAAATGACATTAATTAATGAAAGATGACCTTCCAAATTCATCAATTTTTTTTTTTTTTTACCGTGGTTTACATATCTATGCTCTAGCTATATAGATGGTAATTTCTCTGAAAACAACTTTTGCATATTAAAATGCTATTTAGGTTTGGAATTATGTTTTTTTCACAAATATTAATATGTTAATTAACCAATGCGCGTTTAAATCCGTCAAAGTAGTTTTATTACAGTAAACAGTAGAAGCGAAAAGCTTTCTATGTGCTTTCTCCGAAAACTACGTAATATGAGGTTTTTTGAAGAGTTCGCCAATATTTGACAGATTAGCGACTTGAGTAGACAAAAAAAACCGGCCAAGTGCGAGTCAGACTCGCGCACAGGATTCCTTTTAAATTTTTCAAAAATATTTTTTATTAATGATGTAACTAAAAATTTACGGTTTTCGCAATTTTTCCTTTATCTGTACTAAAAGACGTTACTTCGTACCAAATTTCAAGATACTAAGTTCACGGGAAGTACCCTGTAGGTTTTGATTCCCGTGCGAGTTTCGAAAATTTTGCGGAAATTTGCGGCATAAACGGCTGTATCTTTTGATTGCTTTGGCTTAGAAGTTTGAATTTTTCACAGCTCCAAGGGACAGTAGACCTGAGTATTAGATATAAATTTCAGTTTGATACCTCCACGCGTTCCTGAGAAAAACGGTCTTGACAGACGTACGGACAACGAAGTGATCCTATAAGGGTTTCGTTTTTTCCTTTTGAGGTACGGAACCCTAAAAATTGTTTTTGTTGAAAGAGTAACAAGCAAACTGAAGCATTTTCAAATCCTAATCCTAATCCTTACTAATATTATAAATACGAAAGTGTGTTTGTTTGTGCTTTCTTGACGACCTAACGCAGCCACCAATTGACTTGATTTTTGGCATAGAGTTAATTAAAGAACGGAGAGTAATATTGGCCACATTTTATCCCGATATTCCCACGAGAACAGGAATCACGGGGGTGAAAACGCGGGCGGAAACTAGTTTATAATATTGGTAGGATTTCGTTATAGCAGAGCACTATATGTAGCATCACCCTACCGGCCGGCTTTCCGACAGCAAGCAGAGACGAACTTATTTTGAGTTCAACGTTTGTATTAGAGCACGCGGCCGGAATAATGTATGAGGTGCCGAAACTACTGCGTTGGATATCTTCATTTATAGACACGTTTACTCGACGTACCCGTTACATAGTACTATGCATGCTATTTCATTGTAATTGTAAGGCTTTTCTATAAACTTAAAAAAAGTTTGCTACTCACTTATATCCCTAATCAATCCTACCAAGACTTAACCAAAGTCTAGTTATCTCCATACACATATCATCAAAATTGGTAGTTGTGAAAGCTTGAAAAGTTTAAAAATAATCTAGATAAAAAAAAACATTTATTAGTAAATTCATTCATTCACCACTTCGGATGTTTTATTAAAAAAACATTTTATTTTTAATTTATCAATTCCATCTAGTATTCTGCGTGTCCCCCTCTCATCGAATACGCAAAATACTGTAAATTATCAATTAAAATTGAATTTAACGTGGAGAAACTCACTCATATAAAAAAAATACTTTCTAATATTCACATCTACTATTAGTTCAGACACTAAACTTAAACTGTAATAGAATGACTGTGTAGGCACGTTCTCTCGGGACCTACGACTTATTAGGAATTCTGCCATGGCGATATGATGCCGATGGGATTCGATTCGAGCCGTATTTAGAACTATGGACAATCAACCTCCACGACTCATATCAGGAAAGGAGGTTGATAAGAATAGCGATTTTTTTGTATGCTACGTTCTTACTGTAGGTACAACAAAGTGTATTGAACTATTATTCTTTTATCTTTCCAGACTTTTTCTTTAATTTAAGACACTAAGTTACTTATTCTAAATTGATATTCATACTTAAGACTATCGATTTGTACAATAAAAGTACAGGATGTAATTTTTGTTGCTTTAGCCGGTTCGATTCCCGGTACAGGTAAGTGATTTATAATTTTTTTTTTGAATGCAGTTGATCTGATATTTTAAAATAAAGGAATGTTTCCTTTGACTAAAATTTGCTTACATCAATATTTAGTGTACTTTCCCTCCAGCTACCGTCTTTATTTTTTCAGCCTATACAGTAGCCAGTAGTAAGCCAGTACCAATCTTAAAATTCACCAGACTGACCCTTAAACGTATTTACAGTACCGAGTAGCTTACACACACAAACCCAGGACTTAATGAATACATATTGACAGAGACCTAACTCAGAACTAAATACGCCATCAAGGAAACGCGTTAATTAGTCTCGCTTAATGACGATCTAGCTTTCGTTTCATGTACAGTCAACAGTACGTCAAGATTTTCTTTTGCTCTGCGAAAACCACTCTTATTTCTTACGAGATAAGGGCGTTCAAGGTCAACATGTAGCTTCTTGTGCTACCGACAATTTAATGTGACTATAAAGGTAGAGTGAGATAGATGTTTTGATATATATATGTCTCACGTTGTTTGCAAACTTATTTAGTAGGGCTGACGATTGTCATTACTCTTGACTAAGTTTCGAGCAAATAAGTCATATGTGAATAGAGTATTGTAGTGACTGGAATTGTTTCAAGGTAAAACTATCACTTAAACTTACTGTCTTTTGTCATGATTTAATATTAGTACATTATATTTTGGGTATAAGCGGTTAAAAATAATATGTAAATGTGGAAAATGAACCAACGACAGTAATAGCAACAAAGAATCATTAAATTCTTTTGAACCTGAACGATCAAGATAGATTTTTATAAAGTTCCGGAATATTCCAATTCTATTTTATTATAATTGTTGTTTCTAAGTATAGTGAGTATGTCTGAAGAGCCAATTTACATGAAAAACTAATTTAGGAAGACATTTTTAAATTTCTTGATGCTAAATTTAAATCAATGTCAATGAGACAACATATAAAATTAAATAAATGAGTAAAAGCACGTTATCATAATAATTCAAATGATGAAAAGCAAAAATATCCCAGCATATTTTTACAGTCGTTATATAACCTTTTCACAGCCAAAAGTTATAGAGAGTCACATTAATCAGACTCTTGCACAAGGGTTTCGCTGTAAAAAGGTGTAATAAAAAGCTTTTCTCGCTCCATGTGTAAATTACCGGGCGTTCCCGCTAATCCCGCTTACTTTTCCCGTCGGGACCTAATTTCGTTTCAGTGTAAGTGAAAGAACTACTATTAATCTTAAATACGGACGTTTTGTATAAAGCAAACCATTTAAATGCGTACATTTCATTACTAAGCTGAATTTGGCCCAGTGACTTTGGTATTTGTATCGGAATCTTGAATCTTGAATCTTTGCTACCTTTCACTTGTAAAGGATTTATCTTAATCGATTTGACTCTATAAGAAGAATAAAGTGACGAATGGCGTATAAAACATGAACATTTAAACGAACTTAAATTACAATGAAAAGTTTTAGTTTGCTTCAAAAATCCGAAATTGTCTGTTGACATTTGCTACGATTAAGTTAATATGAAATTGATCAAATACATGAGCAAATATCAATATTAATTATTACAACAGAGATGAGATGATAAAAATAATTAGAAACTACCGAAATATTCAAATAAAAATATCCATTTCAAGTTACAATTAAAAAAGTACTTAAATTCAAATTCTAATTCAATATCATTTATTTAGTCTGTTACAAGCACTAATGAACGTCAAAGAAGCTACGCCATCGGTTCACAAACCCTACGACGAGTTTCTTGCCGGTAAGGAACTCGTCAAGGGCTGTTTATTTCTCCTTGTTTTATTTCATACAGTCGTCAAATTAAAAAGTGACCTTAATATATCAGTAAGGTCAATTTACATCACAAAAGAAAATACTAATTATAATATTACATTTTATGGTTATTGTAACCGTAAACAATTTTCAATTAGCAAAGAAAGACTAATCTATCATACATTACAACATTTCTCGCATTACAAGAATACTGTACTGCAAGTTGTGAGGTACATACAGGTCAGTATCAATTTATTTTAGATATAAATATTTAGGTTTTAAGCACAACATTAAAATAAGCAGGCTGAGGTAGACCCATTTCCGCTGGCGGCACCCGTTCACGAGCATGACGTATGAACCAACCATCGCTTCGCTCAACCATATTTTAGGTAGGGAACGTAGCGACCCGCCTCACACGACACCACCGCAGAAATGTTTACAGAGAGCATGACATACCAAAGCTACCTGTGTTAAAAGTTGAATCTAATACTTTACTAAACACTAATTGAATGACACGGCTACAATTTCGAAAATAAAAAAACGAAATATTATCAAGCTGTTTCGTCATTCAAGTAATATTTTATAGTATAATATCCTTTTTGAAGAAGACAATATAAACTTTTCGAAAGGCAAATCCAAAATATGGAATTTTATTATAGATACGTATACCTAGGACCCATAAAAGATCCATGGACCTTCTTTAATAGGTACCGAGGCATATTAAGTTTATTTCTACTTCTAGTATACAGATTGATATTACGCCGTACAAAAAGAATACAATTTAAAATAAATTGCGAAGCAGCTGTCAGTATACCAATTTCTTTAAATTTTTCCCGAAGAGATGTTCTGGAACGCAGTTGATAAATAGCCCTTATAGCTCGTTTTTGTAGTAATGTCGTAGTATTGTATTGTATATGTGTATATATATATATATATATATGTGTATATATGTAGTATTGTATATGTAGTTGTATTAATGTCAGCTGCTACTCCCCACAAAAGAATACCATACGACATAATGCTGTGAAAATAGCTACAGTACACAGTCCTAGCAGTTTCTATATCAGTCAGTTGTCTGACTTTTCTAACAGCATAGGCAGCAGAACTAAGCTTGCCAGCTAGTATTGCAATATGCGGACTCCATTGAAGTTAACAGTCCATAGTTACACCCAGAAAGACTGTTTATTCTACTAAATCTAATTTTTCATTGTTCATAACAATTTCCATGGATACTTTCTGAACATTTGGTAAAGAAAAAAGAACGCATTTAGTTTTCTTTGCATTAAGCTGTAGATTATTATAATTAAACCAAGCTAGTACTTGCGTTAATAGTACTTTTACAATGAATGATCACCTATGTATAGGCTATACTTTACTTTCCTTGATAACTTAAAATAGCAAACCGCTTATAGTACAATAACTAATCATAGTCTATCTATCTTCTCTTCCAACCTAATGATCATTAAGATCATTAAGATCTTCAACACTATTATCAATAAATTTGAATATTTCAAACATATAATATGCCTATTTAGTTCGTCTAAATACGTTGGCTGTACAACACAAATATATAGAATCCAATTATCTATCACTGTCAACATTTGGGAGGAGTTCTTCCAATAGTAAACATACAGATTGTAGTATGTACCTATGTTACTGAACAAACACAGAGCGTATTACAAACTGCCAAATAAATAGGAATGTTGGGATTACCGACCTTATCAATAGCCGTAATCTCTATTGGGAGAACTTGGCATGGACAAGATAGATATGATAATAACAGTAGAATTACAGAGATATTCCTTCAGTGAGTAAAATAGAAAAGATCCTGAAACAATTCACTACTTCATCCGAGTATTTTATGATACATAAAAAAAACATGTGAAAAGTATGTTACATCTATGAAAATGAATCTCAATAAATTATTTAAAAAAAATTGATTCAATCATCTGAAATGAAAATTTTAAATACTAAGTCACAGAAATATAACACCATAGTTCTGTTACATAAACGAAAGCATCACAAACCAACTACGTTAAAGCGTCAGTTAACCAAATTCAAATCGTTTGACAGCATTTCAGAGTTCATTAACAACGCACTCCGCGCAGACGGCAGCAAACAAGTACAGATGTATAACAGGCAATGTTCCACTCACCACAATCTGCGGACATCAGTTAAACGGTCACGGGCGTTTGTACCCGACTGTACGTTCAATTGTTTCAGATTTCACAGAAATATTAAAATCCCCACATCATAGTTCTGTTACGTAAGCGAAAGCAACACAACCCAACTACATTTGAAGCGTTAGTTAGCCAAATTCATATCGTTTTACAGCATTTTCAGAGGCAATTTACAACGCACTCCACGCAGACAGTAGCAAACAAGTATAGAGGTCTAACAGGCAATGTTCCACTCAGTCAATGTGCCACAATCTGTGGATATCAGTTAAACAGTCACAGGCTTTTGTACCCGACTGTAAGTCCAATTGTTTCAGATATGTCATCACAGAAATATTATAATCCTTACACCATAGATCTGTAACACAAATGAAAGCAACACAAACCAACGACAGTAAAAGCTTCAGTTAGCCAAATTCAAATCGTTTGACAGCATTTTCAGAGGCAATTTACAACGCACTCCACGCAGAGAGTAGCAAACAAATACAGAGACCTAACAGGCAATGCCAGTGTATTAGATCCACAATCTGCGGACATCGGTTAAACGGTCACGGGCTTTTGTACCCGACTGTACGTCCAATTGTTTCAGATAGCCGGTTATCGAGGAAGACCCATCTGTGCTGGCAATCTTTATTGCCTGCCTTTCACTGAGAGAGAACTTTAGACTGAGCCTATACTAGGCCTAGCCTTTACACGGACCAGTCGAACATAACACTAATTTCCATAAAATGTTAATGGCCTGTTGGTGCAGTGGGTAGTGGATCATGACTGCGCCAGGGTTATGGGTTGAATCCCATCGGGAAAATTTCAATTTGTTCTGTGTTTGGGTTTTATCCACCATAAGCTGCGAAAAAGGTATTAAGCTTTTTTTAATAGAATAATTCTGACATTTAAAAAAAACATTCCATTTTAAATACATAATTCATCTGATTTGATAAAATAATTTGAATTCTACTCCTTAAAAGTTACTTTAATTTTATTCTATAAAATTAAGAACGATTCAAATTGTATACCATATCTGGGACTTAAAAACAAATTAACATAAAAAGAGCAATTTGAGGCAAGGTACGAAGGCTACTTAGTTGAAATGCGGCAACTTCGTAAAGTATTTCCTCGGAGAGACCAGAGAATGCGGCGGCGGCGAAAAAACTTTGTCATTTTAAAATACCCTTCTAAAAAATTTAAACATTGCCTGTGTTATGTAAACTAAAATTAGACTTGGTTGGACGCTAAGTTTTGAAACTCATTCTGAAATTGTCCTTCGATCGCACGATATCATCATCACCAGCAATGATTAAAGTCCCCTTGCTGGGGCTCAGGTCTTCTAAGAGAAAGAGAAGAGAGAAGATAAACAATGCCGCTTATTGTTACGTATGACACATTTTCGCAAGTACCATTTCTAGAAAAAAACAAATTAAGGATTTCTAGATACTTAAGTTCTTTTAAATTAACCTGAAAATAATTAACAACCTAAGGATCTGAAACAGCCTCCGAATTTCTCATAAAATTTTATAGAGTGACATCTTCATATATTGGAATTTCTTTGAAGGATATTTGTAGAATTTGGATAGACAATATTGATAGAATATTAGTATTGTTTCGTTTATCAAATGTACCATCGTTAATACTGATCGGGTTTAATCTCCTTTCCGTCTGTTTGTTAGTGACTACTTCAGTAAAACACTAGACACACAATAATTCTACTATACATACTACCGTCAACCATAGCTGTCTCCCATCTCACCACACCCTCTGTTAATTCAACTTAATTAAACAAGAGTAATCCAAGTTACAGGTACGGTGGATAATTGTCTGAAACACAGGAAACTTCGTTTAATACTCGTACTTGGGAGAAACTTGCTAATTCTGAAAGTCATGTTCACATATATCTACGGAGTTTATGAAGCACGGCTTTGTATAATTTTTACTTTTTAACTTGGTTATTCTGAAAATACCGCTGTGGAGTACAAGGCTAGTGCTACCTCCTTTTGAACTAAGCCAAAAAGAACCTTGATTTGTCCAAGTCATAATTATTTCAGTGCCCAAGTCATATTCAGAAGAATTCTTATGTATATAAAAGGAGGAAAGTAAAATATAGTTGGCAAGTTTCAAAAACTTTATAATTTGCCTCCTTTTCTATCCATAACAAATCTGTCTAGGGATCAGCAACAACATAATAATCAAGCTTACGCTTGATCGCGGCTATCGCTAACTTTGTTTGCAGGTTAGTCATTGCGACTGTCAAAAGTAACAGTTGCGGCTACCTATGGAAAGTAAAGAAAATGAGTACGAAATACTTCTTACCCGAAAAAGTATCTTTTTCGTTGAGTCAAAAGATAGTGTCCTAAAATAAAAAAATACAAGAGAGAAAACTACAAGCAAGTACCTCTTTATAAAGGCACTCGTAGAGTCCTGACGAAGGAGCACTTAAGTAAAATCCCGAAAGCTCCATCTACCGTGTAATTGGCGTAGAGCGGCACTTTGCTTTCATTATCACTTGAAGCTCGCAGATACGTTGTGACGTCACGTTGTTTCACGCTCTCTTTCACAGTAATGATAGAAAAACTATTTTCTTTTTCGTCTTTTATTGGAATAATGTGATATGTAGATTGAAGCAGTGTTGTTTGTAACTTTGGTTTCCTGGGATCACAGTGCCGGCGGCGGTAATATACGGGTGCCGACAAAATTTAAACATGAAAAATTAAAGCTAACAACATCATCTACTTCTTTTTTGACTTACGATTCTTTACAAAACTTAGATCGTAGGAAGGTAGTGTGTCTCTGTTTATAGGTAATGTTAATTTCAACGAAGATATAGGGGAAGGTAGTACAGTATCGGACACATAAAATTTTTATCAAATAAGTCTCTAATTTTAATTTCATAATTATGCAGTTTTAACTTCATTTGTCCTTATTGTTAAAAGTTAAATAACTTTAACAATTACTTAGGAACATCAATGTTTATTTTTTTAAATGAATAAGGCCATAGCTTAGTTATGCCCTTATGGCCTCCCGTGGCCTACCTTGTATTTTATATACTTTAGTACCTAGTGCATGTTGCCATGCAATTCCTCAACATTAAACAAATGTATTAAGATGGTACCATAGTATTATTTTACTCAAAATACGTTCATACAATATGTCTCTTGTACGACTTTATTATCAATCAACGTAATCACTTACTACTATACTTTTTAGTTATTAATAATTAACGAATAACACTCCGTCCGTTACTATACGACTTGACTGATGTTAAAAAATATATATTTAATAATAACCGTATGATCGTAACGTATGTCGTTGAAAACAACTAAATTGTTCATGAAATAAACAATTTAAAAAAAAAAATAATATGTTTCAATTGTCCGATGCTAAACGAAATCGATTTCGTGTGCACAGTGACGTTGACAGCTTGCCGAAAACTGGTTCGCCGTGTAGCTAGGATGGTATACATGTACATTAATAGAGGGCATATATCAGAATCAGAATCAGAATCAGAATCAGAATCAGAATAATTTATTTGTGAAATGTAGGTTAGTTTTACAATAATGGAAGAACTTGTGTTTGTAAGTATCACTACATTTCCACCTTATGCTAGGTATACAAATATAAGCACAAGATGACGCAAGCCATGTCACTTACATACTAAGTCTAAATTATTTGTTAATTAAAAATATCAATTTAATAATTAGTAATTCACAATGTCAAAAATATCTATCACCTACATAATAAAAAATTAAGTGCATGAATAATAGTATGGGTAATTCACAATGTCAAAAATATGTAATACCTGCAATAATAAAAATTTAAATGTCATAAATAATAATAAGTCAAATAATAATCAACAATAGAATTAATAATCACAATAAACATAAAATGTTACCTAAATCATTTCAAGGATTTGTCATTTAGAAATTCCTGCACCGAATAATAGGCTTTGTCAACAAGTAGTGCCATAAGATTTTTAAGCACCTTTATCGGCGACGTACTAAGAGTGACAGGTATATTATTAAAAAAATTGTGGGCTATTCCAAAGAAACTACTGTTTACATGTTCAGTTCGAAATTTAGATGCACATATCCTACTGCCATCACGATGACTTTTATTTGGATTCCTTTCTTCAAAGGTAGTGAAAAAAGACTGGTTATGCGTTATGAACATAGCAACTTCGTATATATATAGTGATGGTAGAATTAAGATTTTCAGTTGCCGGAAAAACGGTCTACAGCTATATAAGCTATATAAGTTGTGAAATAGTGAAATAATCAACATTGACCTTATACTATAAGCTGTCCGATAGTATACTACCTTCCTATAGGGGAAGGTAGTATATTTGTGTACTATCTACTCCTATAGGATTATTTATTTCTATTTCAATAACTAGGTATCTCAAATCCGTATAGAGGAAAAAAAGAAAATAAATAGCTAAAGAAGCACATCCAACATACTCCATAAATAGGCAACATTTCTGTCTCCAATTCAAGTGATAGTTTCCATTACGCTCCGTAAAACACAAAAAAAACTGCAACAGCGAATCCAATTTTCAAACTCCCGTAACCACGGACCGGATTTTTCTAGTTCTGTTAGTTTTTCAACGGGGACGATTTAACTATAGCACCGAAAAATGATAGCCGGTTTATCTCACTCTGGTAACCCGCTTGGTTACCGTCGGATGAACGCTCCGTTGCACGCTGCACATCCGATTACTAAGCCAGCCCAGTCAGATATTTTGTATGACCTTTCAATGATAAAAATATGGCGCCGAGCTGCCACAGATTAAAAAAGTTCCGCACTTATATGGTTGGGGTGAAAATGTTGCGACAGAATTGTTTTATAAAGTTCGCGATACGTGTTTACCTATGTCTTCTTTACGAGTATAACGTAACATAGTTGGTTAAAAAAATGAAACGTAATGTCAAATAAGTTTTTGTTTAAGTAACTCAATGATTTTTCTTCCACACCGAGATAGAACACCCATTCGCATCATTAAATAGGCCACATATTTTAACAACAAGAAATATTACCTTAAGTTAAAGTAATAAAATCATGCAAATAATTATAATCAATGCAAATAATTATAAATTAAAAGATGGATTACCCTATCAACATTGACCTTAGGTCCCAGCTTTCAAACTAACAAATCTTCTAACTTGCTCTTAATTTAAAAAAAATAGCCTTGTTTAATGTCACATTAAAGTATTCGATCACAAAGTTCCAGCTAGAGAATTCGATTAAGAAATGCACTTACATAAATTGGAATTCAAAGACAGTGCCAAAGTTTTAATTGCGACTGCAATAACCTGCTTAATAATTCAGAAAGTAGCATTGAAGGTGTGAGTCAGCCCTGTGACTAAGGGCTGAGTCACTGCAAGGGAAATGCTCTAATCAATACATTGTCTAGACTGGTGGCACGGGGGCATTATAGCGTCACGAGTAAAAGGTGCATAACATTGTTGAATTTGAACACGAAAGATCTGTTTGAAATGGGGCTTAGGGTTTGAGTGTGTAGAAGGGAAAAACTTTAATATTTTTTTGGCAAAAAATAGATATCTAAGGATTTGGCAACAGGCAATCCTGCAAGACTGTTTAAGGTCAAAGTGATTTAAAACTTAAATTCAGTCTACTCGATAAATAAAATCAGTAACTTAACCATTATTTAACAGCGTTTAGGTACATTTTACCAAAATCACCTTTCTATTTCTAAAAATTTTTTTTGTACGGTACGTGTTTCCGTACAAACAGCTGTACGTCCCCTTTAACGCAGTGAACACAGAGTCCGTGTTAGTTATGTTGTTTATCCAGCAAATACGAGATACTAATGAGCGGCTAATGTTGTTTGCTTCCGTGTAATACAGACTGATGTTGTTGCTTCAAACAATCCCGCCAGCGAACAACATTGAGCCAATGGAGTTATTAAAACATTTCGTGCAATTTTATAACTTCATAATACTGAAAAAGGGAGAAATTTCTCGTTTTGATGTCAGGAAAAAGGATAAATGTTTTTGTTTTCATTCAGATATCTGGATGGCTTCCATATTTTATTCTAGCAGAGATAAAAATTTAGGTAAGACTTTTCTTTTAACTCTTGAAATAAGTTTGCTTTCTAGTTTTTTTAGGTCTTATTCATAGTTATAAGTTAAGGTTTTTTTATGGACAACGGGGAGACGCTAAGCCTTCATCGTCATATCTGATGTTAAGTAATGATAAGGCTAAGGATAGAAGCGCGCCTATCCACCACCCTCAACCAATCCAACTAAACAAATACAAGTATAAACTTTTACAACAATAAAACCAGATTGCTCAAATCTAAAACAATCAACCACTAATTGCCGTCAGATTTGCATACCCAACTCCATCAATGCTAAAAATAAACGATACAGACCACAGACCTATAGCGAGATAGACGAAAAGAGCGCTTCAAACTGTATGAGATCCTCTCTGTAGCGTGTCGAATTTTTCGTACCTACGATAACATCACCAGCGAGATTTAGTGATGTGGAAATGTTATTGACGAGCTCTTGCAAGAAAGCACTGCACAAGAAATCATTTTTGTTTCTGAGTGGCAATGTTTTCATGGCATGTTTTCATGGCAATGGTCTCAAGCGGACTGACTTAGGTTGGAACACTTTGACCGTTGATCAAACTTTTGACACGCAAGGTAGGTAAACTTTTACCGTCTATCTCGATATAGGTCTGTGATACAGACAGTCAGCAATTAGGATCTGAAGTTTTTATACGAAAATAATAAAAAGGCTATGCAAAGCGTGCTTACAAATCATCATCGAGAATAAGAGCGATATGCGACTGAAATTTTTTTTTTCAAATTACCTACTTTAAAATACTAGTAGCTTACTTTGTTCAATGAAAACTTTAATCAAAATATAGGTCTCGACAGATATTGGATTTATTTCTTTTTATTGTATTAAAGACACATTCAAACTCCTCATGATTGTTACTTTTACAATATGGTGAAAACACATGAAAAATTAAATAACGTTCATGTACTTTCATCGTCCAAAGACTAATAGGACACTATGAATTTAGTATGCAATGAAGCTAAACGTAAAATGAACTGCTGAACTTTATAGTTCGCGGCATAAACAAGTAGCTATAATAAAAGGACGAAAATCTTGACTAGTTCTCGCTTTGTATATTGAAGCATTGTCAGTACTCGTATAAATTAACAATCATCATCAGCCGTGTTGAATGAAGGTGTCATGTAAAGTAATCTCAGAAAACGAAGTTTGATAAGATGTATACCACCCTACGAAACGATTTACGATTTCGACGTAGGCTTCAACATACGAGTGGTGTAAATCGAGCAAAACGCCTCTCGCAATATCGGAACGTTCGACGAGTGCACTCGATAACGGTCTACTCGACATCCGAGCTTCCGATGCAATGCACTGGTAAATACTTTCAAATTGTACAATACGTAGCGAATAAGTTAGTGGAAATAAATCATTGCGAATGACATTTAGGACAGTTTCATCGAATCCTTCCGATTTTTGATTAGGGAAGTGACAGAAACTTTTATCGAAATTCCGTTTTTTGAAACGTGCAATTTTTATGATTGTATGTTATTTACATTGTTTTGCTATTTTCAGGCCAAAATAAAGTAGGTATTTATTTCACGAAAATCTAAGAAGTAATGCAGACACAAAGTTTTAACAACAAGGTGAATTAAGGCAATGGTTATTATTCTAAAACTGTACCTACGTCATATTCTAGCATAATTATGTTTGCATAGGGATGCGTAGGGAATGCATAGGGATATGGAAATATTTGACAAAATTGGGTCAGCGGTACTTAATTCAATGCAACGTATTTGTATTTTATACAGCTTTAATAAGTAGCGTAACATTACATTGTAAATACCTCTTTTCCTTGTTCTGTGGTAAATACCTACTTATTTTTTGTTTTATAACTCCCAAATGGCATTTTCACATAAACACTGGATTTGATTATAGTTTTGTTTTCATCTAATATCATTTAAAAATTAATAAAAGGAAAAAATACTTCAGTTAATAGCAATGGCATCTTGTGTTACGCTTAGCTAATGGAATGTTTCTATTAATATGAAAATAATAATTTGCTCTTCGATTTTTTTTGTGACAAAAAGTTATATTTTTCTCTGTTAGGTGAAATCACCAAGAATTTGTAAAAAAATCCACTCCTATAAATTAATAAACTAACCTCCCTTTTTTGCATGATCGAACGGTAAAATCGCATACAGCCGTAGAATTGATTGGGCCCCAGCGATATTGCCCTAACCGAACAAAAAGTCTAAACCATCAATATACTGATTGCTATGGCGCCGACAGCGCAGCATAGTGGCATCGCTCGTAATGATAACATTTTTCATGAGAATTTTCAATTGGCAGTTTTCGAACTCGTATTTGCATATACCTAACTGTTATTGCTGCAAAGATCGTTCAAAATTGGGCTGCTATTGTATTTTTGCATTATTATTTGGTATGAAGTGAGCTGAATTAAATGTGTCACATATCTCTAGGGGAGTTGATAGAGCGTTTAAGGTGCACCTTGAGGGTAAAAAATGTAAGTACCTATTATCATCACTCTCATAATCACACCTCAACGACACAGGGGGGCAATTCTCACGCCTTCGACATCTCAAATTCGAATTTTTTTTGGAGCCAAAAATCAGTATTAAAAGCTCACTGAAAACAATATTCGACCATATTGGATTGTCAGAGATTATTGAACCCAAAGGATTTTGATAGTAGTAGAGATTTAAATTACATTTTCAATAAAGAAATTATGGTTTGAAAAATGTCGAATTCGACATATCTCAGCGCGAGAATTGCCCCCTGACACCACATGGCATTGGTTGGACCTTAGTGATGTCCGGAGTGTCCTGTCAGTGATACCTAGGTTGCTAGCCCTAACACTAGTTTTCGAAATGCTTTGTCTGTAAATAGGCTTATTCTGCACTGTGCCCCTAGCCAAAGTATCAATTCACAAACGATAACGAAGTTCGAAAAGAATTAAATGTATGGGATTGGCATTGGATTTTCAAATTAAATCGATTTATTAAAATAAGATAATTTTTTGATAATTTTATTCAAGCGTATCTTTGATAACTAGTACGAAGTATACTCCAACTTCTTGAACAACGGAAAATTTTACATTCAAAAATTAGAAACTCCTCTTATCAAACATTCAGGGGGTCAACTCTGGTAAGTTTAGTTATATACTTTTAATATTAAGTCCGCCTTTTGTACCTAACTTTGTGTTTATTGTCCAATAAAGATTTAAATAAATAAATAAATAATCGTATTTCAATATTGTTTCGATGACGTGCTTTCTTATAGCTACTATTAAAGTAACAAAAACTATGATACTGGACGAAAGTTTTCCAGTTTGTTCAACTGGTTGGACAAATACTTGAAACATACTGGAACTAAGGTGTAAAAGCACACAAAACACAATTGAAATACAATTATTACTAAACATTTACAAAATTCCAGATTAAGGATTCAGATTTTAAATAAATTCCCGCTGTGATAACCAACAAACCGGTGGTTACATTCGTTGATAACAAAGGTGTCATTATCGTCCCCATCGGGACGCGTCAGCCATTTAACTCGTCGTCAATCATCCCGGACTGTCCCGGTTTCATTCCTACTGATTGAGAAGGATCTATTTACAGTGATGGATTAATTGTTAACTGAGTTCTTGGTAAAGGTATGGTTGGAAACAATGATGGTTGTTTGTTTTATCATTAACATGGGAGATAACTATTTTGATAACTTAGCAGTCCTAGTTTATAAAAGAGACGTATTGGATGTCTTTTAAAATTTGTTGCTTGTCTGTAGCATACCTACGTTAGAAATATGTAAGGAGAAATTGATTTTTAACTGGAGAAGAATCTTATTACAATAAACACTTCAAAAAGTATATCTTTGAAGTGTTTATTGTAATAAGATTCTATATTATTATTACCAAATTATTTTTGATCAAAATTAAATTTTATACATTGTTTTACGTTTATGTTATTTTTTTTGCATTTTTCAATGCTATTTTAATACTTATGAAAAATTTTAAACAGAAATATATGAGAAAAAATATTAACTCGGCCATAAGAGAATTCTCGAATGGAACTCGAACCAACGACCGTTGCAAATCCGACGCACCGCTCTAACCACTGAGCTACCGAGACTTGACCACTGCCTGTCGAAATTCTCCAATACTTTCATATTTTTAATACGCTGTAGGCCGGCGTTGTTACTTCAAAGCGAAGAATATCCTTGCATTCGAAAGAAACATTTTTTCAAATGTTTAACGATCGATTGAGCTGCAATAGCCAATTAATTTTATGATTTTTAATTTTTTAATTTTGTAATGCTATTTTAGTACTTATGATATTTTTATATAGAATTTCGACGGTAGTCCGCACGTCTCGGTATTTCAGTAGTTAGAGCAGCAGGCCGGAATTCCAAAGGTCGTAGGTTCGAATCCCATCTGAGAGTTCACATGTGGCCGAGATGATTTTTTTTAAATATTTTTCTATTTAAATTTTTTCAAAAGTATTGTTTTTCGTGTCTATATAGTACAATAATAGTTATCATATAAATGTCAAGTCTTTTCTAATCAACGTCGTCTGACTTAGTGGATTTTCAAAGGAATTCAAAGACCTAACATCACGGTATAGCTGAACGCTAAAAATGACAATAATTTTACTTCACGTCTTATCTAAAGAAGTAAAGTTGGTGAGGTTGCTTGTAGAAAGTAATATCTGGAACGACTGAACTGATTTTGAAAAATTAACCAGTAGAAAGCTTCATTATCCCTGAAATTCTGAGTGACGTAGGCTATATTTAATTGTGAATTATTGTTTGTGCGTCAGCTGAAAATAAGTAAACTAATGTGAGCTACTACACTTCAAACATCACATATTTGCCAACTAATCAAATCCATAGAAGGTTTCCTGTTAATTATCAGTCGGTCCGTCCGTCCGTGTGGCACACAGACGCTTGCAGTCCCGTCACGAGCAGTGCACTGTGTCAGGCGGCCTTAATTAGTTTCCCGACAGAGGCTTTGACGCCAGTCCCTCCAGCGGGAACTTCTATTTACTTGATTGTGCGTGCGACCCACATATAGTGCTCATTGAAACGTATTGTGTGTATGATTCTTTCGATTATTGACATTAATAATCTGACTGGTTTAAGATAGTTGACCCGGTATAGACAGGCCACAATATTTTAAGAAATTTCTGTCAGAAAAACTCTAACGCTCCTCGCCGGAACGCACTCGGTGTATATGTTTTGTATTAGACCCCGCACACTGTTAGAAAAATTCCGACCGTTTTGTGGAATAGTCTGTCTCACGAAAGATAGCACCAGAGAGCCGCTGTAGTCGCCTTTACCTTCGAAAATTTTAGTTCCATTAAAATTCCGCGTGCCATCTTTCGTAAGACGGACTCGATTTTTCTGACAGAATCTATACTAATAAAACAATACCGTGGCTGACTGACAGACAACGCATAACCCGAACGGCTGAACCGATTAACCTGAATTTTGCATACAGGACCCTTTAACGAGCACTAAGAAATGATTTTTTCATCATTCACGGGACCGGGAACCACGCGGGTGAAACCGGGGCCGGCCTTCTCTTCTTAGTCGTGCACTCTTGACAGAGAGGTCGTGGTCATGCCTCAGTCGATTAGTCCGTGCGCCACCGCTGCTGCTCTCGTGATGCGTCGCCATGTATTACGATGTTTTGCGGAGTGAGAGCATTCGTTAATACTGGAGCGTGTTGCAGTTTTGATCTGGTCTGTCCACCGTGTTGGAGAGCGTCCGCGAGATCTTTTGCCCTCGACTTTCCCCTGCACCACCAGTCGCTCCAATGAGTTTGTTGTTGTTCACATTATTTTCTTCAATTCCGTTGACGTTTACCTATAGTGTTTCCAATGATTGTCTCTTATGACTCAGGTCAGGAATAACACTTTTAGTTGAAATGGGTAATTATTATGTTTGAGTACACTATCGTGCGTCTTTTAACTATTCGTTGAATCGTTGCGACTAAGCTGCAAGTTCATATTTGTGTGTTGTAAAAGTTACGGATAGTTTAATGAATCATTGTGGTTTTGTGCTTTTTATTGATTAACTGAAGGTGCTTTAACACAAATAAAATACCATTAACACCAGCACCGGTTGCTCAGGCATAGCATTAATCGATCAAGGGTTAACACAGTGTGATGTTGCTGTGGTGCTTAATGTACCACGTTCGTCGATGCGGTATGCCCTACAACGATATCAGGAGACAGGCCGCTATTCCCGTAGACCAAGCAGTGGAGTCGTCAGATGCACATCGGCCCGGTACGACCGGTTTATTGTCCTGGAAATAAAAAAAAGGGCTACCTGACCGCTGTTGAGATAAACTAGCGGCTCCAAATTGCAAGAGGTGTAAATGTTAGTGAGCGAACGTCGACAAGACGAATGGATGAAGTCAATTTAAAAGCCCGTAGACCAGCACACGGTACAGGACTCTTCAGACATCACCGAGTAGCTCGACTTCAATTCGCACGTAAACACGATACGCCAGCTGGAGCCACGAGCAATCGAGTAGTAACGTTTTCAATTTCAAGTGCTAAAAGCATAAACCTTTAACCCTTAATATTAATTGGAATATTTTTTATAGATAAAAATATATTTAATCCCTAGACTAGACACTTTTGATGTGTGTATTAACATGTGACCATGTTCCGTGCCGGTGAGTTTATAAGTAGTTGACTAGACAAACTAAATACAATTTTATTTCATACTCCATAAAATATTTGCTAATCCTGCCAAATTTTCTTATTTATTCCATTTCAATGAAAAATTTAAAAAAAATCAGCTCGAACTTCTAACGATCTACAAGAACCGGGTATTAAAATCCTGGAACTGGACCCGGTTCTGCATGCCCTACTTACAATATGCGGCCGCGCTTAAGCTTAATAACGGTATTTTGGTCGGTTTCTTAATTGAGAATTTAAAGTTGAGACCGTCCCATGAGATTTCCGACGTTCTTAACATTAAATTCATTGATAAAACAAATATTTGTGAACTTAACAGTTCAGTATTTACGCAACTTTAGAACGAAAAACTTTTTTCCTACAAATGTTAGAATAATTTAATTGGCAACAGTAGATGTAGCTTTCATTTTAAGTCTAAATTCATGCATATTCAAAAACTGTCAACACAATTGTTACAACAGGTTTCGGCAAAACATCAAAATTAACATCTTTAATTATACTCAATTACCTAAAATGATTTTCTTCCACCATACAACTACAAATCATCCTCAGCACGAATTATATCAACAATAATCAATTTAATAACAGGTACATACCTAAATAATTAACAATATAAGTCATAGGTACATATTTTCATTCAACAACTGTCATGTGATGACTATTACAGCAATGCCTACTTACCTTATCTTCCATATCTAGACCGTACACCCTTGTATTACTGAATAATTTATAAAATCGCGTCCGCTTATGTTTACTAATGTAGGGTACCCACCCCTATCGCGTGTCTACTCACCTGAAACAAAAGACAAAATGCGTCATATTCCTGTGTGTTGGCAATTTATTAGGTTTGCATTTTTATTCGCTTTTTGCTCACGGCTACAAACACTGAGACAATCTGCTTCATAAATATGGGTTGTTGTCTCTTGTTTTTTTTACCTTGTATAAACGACTGGTTGCCGTTTATGTGTTTTTTTTTGTAAAACATAAATCTGGAATCGACGTATCATCGCTGCCGCTTTCTACGTTAAATTAATGAAAAAAAAAAAATCGCAGTTTGAAAAGCAAGGCTCTGACAACTGTCATGATGTTTTTTTTTAACCGTCCCCATCTTTAAATTTTCCGCCTTCAAATAGGCGAAGGTTTTATAATTAGTTGCGTGTGTAAACGACACACGACAAAAATATCCACGTTGACAAAAGAATTCGCATGTTCAGCCAGTATTTTCGGAGTGCTTTTACGATACAGCAATCGTAACGTGGATGGGATCAATTCTAGGCGCGGCAGGCCCATGTTGTTGGAGGGTTGTCGCGTTAACCACACCCTTGCAAACCCTTCTCCAGTCACGCAATCATCGCGGTTTGGTGAATCACGCTTGACCAATTTCCGTTTTAAAAAGTTTAATTTTGAATATGGAACGCGTCCTATTATTTACTTTTTAAATATCACGACCACTTTTTAATTAAGAGGTACAAAAAGAGGTTGACCTTCGATTGTGGAAGAAGTGCAATTATTGAAAGGGGTTTGAACCTTTCGGCCTCGTCACCGGTCCGCCAATTTGTTTTATTTTTTTTAAATCGCGCCGCACGATAGTATCAATATAAATAGACAGGGAACGTAAAGATAAACAAAAAATATTACGCAATATAATGACCTAAAGTGTCAGGTTGGTGATATAATTGGAGTTAAAGATAAAAGATGATGCTTTGGGTCGGCATTATTCATTTTTAACTCTAATTATCTGGCTAACGTGACACTTTAGGGAAAGCCCTAAAATATAGTATGATGATATGTCATAACATTTTTGTTTCTCAAAAATAATCCTCAAATGAATATTAGTTTAATAGGCATTATCGTGTGACGTCATTTTAAAAAAAATCTAAACGGCGTCTTATACTACAGATTTGGACGAGGCCAGTCCCCATACAAAAAGTTGAAACGCCTTTGAATACCTATAGTCTGAATTTTAATTCGACGGTATTATGACAGCTATGTCTAAAGTCTTTTGTCATCTTACTTAACACTAAAATTTTCCGTGGTGTACGTTTTATATGAATTATATGGATATCAATTAATAAAGAATAACTATATAAATATGACAATATAAAACAAAATAGTGTTTGTTTTGTTTATTTTAAAAGACTAAATGGTAAAAAAGAGTAAAAGAACATCATTTTCTTATCAAATATTTATCTTTTTTTTATTATGGTAGAATTAACACTCGTTTTTTAACTTCTGCTAACGGATGACTCAATAAAAAGCTCAAAATTCTATTTGGACCCTCAATGGAACCGCAAACATTTATATTGACAGGACTATTTAAAAAAAAAGACGGGTTGCACTCCGGGAGTGCCGGCAGAAGTGAAAACTTGATTATTAACGTTGAGCATGTTTGATATTTTGGAATGGTTAGGGAATAATTTTGCATATTATTATTAATAAATTATTATTAATAAATAATAATAATAATAATAATAATAATAATAATAATAATAATAATAATAATAAAGCATCCAACATGTGGCTTAAAACAGGGAGTTTATTCCCCGAAACCGAAGGATTTCTAATAGCAATACAAGATCAAGTCATTAATACAAGAAATCACAGGAAATATATAATAAGAGACCCCACAGTAACAAATGATAAATGCCGCAAGTGTCAAACTCAACCAGAAACCATACAACATATAACAGGAGCATGCACAAATCTCACACAAACTGACTACACACACAGACATAATCAACTAACACACATAATACACCAAAAACTGGCAATCAAACACAACCTTTTAACACCAGAACCAAACACTCCTTACTATAAATACACACCCCAAACTGTTTTAGAAAACACGACACATAAACTGTACTACGACCGAGCTATCCTCACTGATAGGACAATTCATCACAACAGACCGGACATCATACTACAGGATAAAACAAACAAAACTACATACCTCATTGACATTGCAGTACCTAACACCCATAACCTACAAAAGACAATATCCGAAAAAATCTCTAAATATGGAGATCTAAAGGAAGAATTAACCCGAATCTGGAAGCAACAAAAAGTTTATATTGTGCCAATAGTTCTTTCTGCAACAGGGGTAGTACCCAATAATCTGCGTCAAAGCCTCAACATCATTGACCTGAAACCTAACATAATTAATATATTACAAAAAGCCGCCATCTTAAACACCTGTAGAATCGTACGAAAGTTCCTACAAATGGATGAAAATAATCAAACCACATTAAATACACCATTAACTCACCTCACCCTATAATTTACTTGGCCTTGCCCGTAATTATAGGTAAACCAGCGGATGCTGAGAAAAAAAAACTAGAAAATAATAATAATAATAATAATAATAATAATAATAATAATAATAATAATAAAAATAATAATAATAATAATAATAATAATAATAATAATAATAATAAACAAATTTATTAAATTTATTAAAAGCCTAAACGAAACAGTAGGCCCAGGCATACATTTTCGCCGCGCCGTAGAGAGGGGATAGCTGTCTACTCTCCATCCGTCCTACGCTTTTTCGATCAGGTCACGTGTCCTGACGCGAGTTTAAGATTTTATACCCATTACAGAAAAAGTGCTCAACGCCGCTAAAGAAGTTTTCACTTCAAAAATCACGTGAAACACGCTTACCTCCTTTAATTTTTAAAGTTTGGGTTTTGAATTATGGAACACATCCGGTATCGTTTTAAAAACTACGACCCCATTTTTTCAAATACAAAATTAGGAGGTCGAACTTCGACTCTCTTTGTTCGACTGTGTGAAAAGTGCAAATAAATTTTGAACAGTCTTTTGTTTAGATTTTAATAATTCTACGAAATAACGAAATAAGTTTGTACTCTCATAAAAGCTTATGACATGGAAATACATTATTATAATGTGTAATCTAATTTAAGTAACCTTCGGCTTACTTAACATGAGATTTAAGCACGTTAAAGTATTATCATCAGAGATCTGAGACATGTCAAAATACACCCCTTACGGCGGAATATTGCTTTCATACCTATCCTAATTATGTTGGAAGAATTTCAACTCGGTAATAGCATTTTCGGTTCACGTCATAATCCAATGATATGCTTTACATGCAAAAGGAAGCTTATAATTATGTAATGTGAGCTCGTTTTAATTTCGCGTCTTTGCTTTTAGTTAGTTTTGTACAATTAACCGCATATCAGACTAACTTGTTGACATTGATTTTGAACAGCGGAACCTGAAATGAAATATTATTTTATATTCACCGCCGTACCGCCGTACCGTAAACCGCCGAATCGATTTTAGTGTCATTTGGTATGGACATAACTTTAACCGAGAAGATGGACATTGACTAATTTTTACTCTGATAAATGGAACCACCACGCGACATCTAAAGTCCACGCGATAATCTTATTCCTTGTGAACGAAGTCGCGGGCGGAAGGCTAGTTATAGAAAAAAAATAGGACTATTTTTTCTGTTTTTTCATCTGGTGCGTGCATTATAATTTGCTTGATCATCTTCCTTGATGAGTTCTGAATGAAGAATTGCGTGTCCTGGCACATTTTCCTTGTGTTAAGGACGCTCAAATATAATTCTGGGCCTTCCTTCTGTTTAAGTGAAAAAAAATATGAGTGAATAGTACCTACATGATAGCTACCTAGTTGTTATCCACTCACCAATGAGTCGTCCAAACGCGCGCGGTAAAACTTCTGGGGTAACGGTTTTTTCAATTCCGCAATTTTCCGTAACCGACGCGTTCACTCGACTTCTCATTAAGTTTTCTCAAAATATTAAAGATTAAAGGAAAACAAATAATTCATTCGTAATAAAATAAACTGTTGACATTAAGTTAATACAAAAATAACGAAATTAACCCTTAAATTCAACCCTAATGTATTCCGCAAGCTATTTACTTGCTTCCAGGAGGTAATGAATCATTCGAGGGTCAAAATGCTTGCCTCCAGGAGGCAAAGAACCGTCCAGTGTTCTATATGTATAATCACAAATTAATTTAAAATTATCTTTTACTTAACTGAAGGTATAAAGTTGCAATAAATTAAACCTTCCTTAATACTGATTAATTAGTAAGTATTATTAGTATTATACTAGATGATTTTTAAATTTGTGTAAGTCCAAATAAAGCCATTTAATTGAATGACAAGCAATTTAATATCTAAAAGCATATTACTGTCTTTAATAAGTTCCTTAAAATAAGCTTCTGTTATCAAGTATTATATTTTTGTAAGAAAATACAACGAGGGAATATAATACCAGTAAATAATTTATCTCTTCAAGAACCCCTTTTATAAATAGCCCTTAAGAAATAAGATATTCGTTTTGTTTTCGTGTGTCTAATTAAGTTGTTTACGTGATCCGTGTGCTTATATCATATTGGCTAAAATCTGCTAATATAGATAAAAACAACACACAACAGCAAATCGTCAATCCCGTACCTACATTTTATGATTTTCGTTTTTAAATTGATGCTTTCTGATCATCCATCTGAGCTATCGATACTTTTGAATTGAAGACCCTTAATTCCCCATTCGTTTTTTCTTAATACATTTTCGCTGAGCCTACTTCCTACTAATATTATAAATGCGAAAGTATGTTAGTTTGTGTGTTTGTTTATTTCTTTGTTTGTTACTATCACGTAAAAACGACTGAACCGATTTGGATACAATTTGGCACACAGATATAAGATAGCCTAGATTAATATATAAGCTACTTTTTATACCGATATTCCCACGGGAACGGGAACCACGCGAACGAAACCTCGGGCGGCCGCTACTATTTTATAATACAGTCAAATAAATAATAATGATGGCAGACCACAAAATTCACAACGAGAATGTTTTTCATTGATATTAACTTTACCATAACGGCGTCTATAAGATAAATATAATTAACGACTCGTTCGTGCCTCCTCAAAAAACTGATGAAATTTGCGCCTAAAAAATGTAGTAAAATGCTAAATTACCCCCAAGTTGGCCCGTAGCTCATAACTTGAAAACGAATTTCACGGGCTCTTACGACCAATCGTAAATTGTCGTAAGCGTTGTTTTAAAGAACTCGCCACGAAAATAATATTTTAAGTAGAATTTTCCTTCCTTGATATGTATGAAACTCGATTTTATTGTTCAACTTTGAATTTTAAAATAATGTTATCTTTGTTTTATAAAAGCAAGAAGTAAGTATAACGACTTGCAACAACAGCGATAAAGTAGTTTATGCTAAGAAATATTAGTGTGATAACAAAAATAGGAAAAATATTTCAACGTTATAAAATCTCGTACCTACATGTATTTACGAGTATGATTAGTACCTAGTTTGAAAAACAATTCCCTTACACAAAGGTCATGCCGATACATTCGTTATTCAAAAAACCGGCAAAGTGCGAGTCGGACTCGCGCACCGAGGGTTCCGTACAAACCTGTAGGTATGTAAGTAAAACTTCACCCATCACGACAATCGAGTCATAGCGATGGTATTTTTATTGCAAAATGAAATTTTAAATTTTCAAAAATATTTTTTATTATATGTTGTAACTAAAAATTTACGGTTTTTGCAATTTTTCCTATATCTGTACTATAAGACGTTACTTCGTACCAAATTTCAAGATTCTAAGTTCACGGGAAGTAAGTTCAAGGTTTTGATTCCCGTGCGAGTTTCGAAAATTTGCGGATATTTGCGGCATAAACGGCTGTATCTTTTGATTGCTTTGGCTTAGAAGTTTGATTTTTTCACCACTCCAAGGGACAGTAGACCTGAGTATTAGATATAAATTTCAGTTTAATACCTCCACGCGTTCCTGAGAAAACGGTCTTGACAGACGGACGGACAGACGGGAGGACAACGAAGTGATCCTATAAGGGTTCCGTTTTTTCCTTTTGAGGTACGGAACCCTAAAAACCAAAAACCAATAAAAATATATTGCAGATAAATTATTGCATTGCATTAAGCAAGTTAAGCTTACTAGCTAGTTACCTACGTTTTCCAATTACACTCGGCAATATTCCGTTTGAATCCTAGCCGGCAAGAATGGTTTCGAAGCAAGGAAAATATTTTAAAATTAAATTTCACCATCAATAGCGACTTAAACACTAATAATGATAGAAAATTAAATAAAACCCTTTTGCACAATACAAAGAGTTTTCTTTTAATCACAAGATTTTGTTTTATTCAGTTTGGTAATTTGTTTCCCCGTGTGTCGGGGACATACAACAAGGACTTACAATTAAACATAAGAGTTTTAAAGCAACTTGAACTAACTGCTACTAAATACTTATATTGAGCGCTAAACATATTTCAAAACATCGTTCTGTACTGGTTTTGTAACTTTTGACTTTAAACAAATGACTGAAACTGAAATGCAACGACATTTTAAATATGTTTAGCGTTAGTGTTGTGTTTATTGGCAGTTGGTGAAAGTCACTCTTATTGTAATACATATGGTACGCGCGAAAACCTAACAATCAATAAAATCCTCAAGCGATCTCACTTTACAACACAAACATATTTGACGTTCGCAAAAATCGTATTTCACTTTAAGCAAATGGTTTCCTTTCATATCTTTTCTAATGTAATTTTTCTTTATCCGGGAAGCTGAAAAATGGACGCCGATATTTCTCTTAGTTTGTTACGGAATCGACGGTATAACGGATTGGCGGAATTCGGCGTCGGGACAGCGAACAAAAAGATAAACCCGATGCCGCCTTACGTATAGAGATTTATGTTGCGCGACGTCGCTCAACGTGCGACCCGCCGATTTTTATGTTAGATAGATACAAATCCCAGCATATATGATAATCTTTCATGTAATACCTAAGGTGAATATTTAGGTGTACTCGTAAGTACCTAGTATACAGGGTGGAATGAAAAAAAAATATAATGATCAGAAAAATAATGAGTTTTCGAAAAATATTTTTTTTATAGCAATCGATCCTGTTTCTCATGAGGATCAAAACACTCTTAGACATCAACTGAGGTATGAGCACTAGGAAAGTCAGAAATCGCGAAAAACTATTTCCATTTATTCGCTAACATAAGTTAGGTAGAGGAAGCTGATGCGGCTGCGTGTGGCGCGAGCGCGGGGCGGGTCGCGTGCCGCGCGCTACCAGAAAACACGGAATGATACTTCCAGGAATATCCTAACAAATGCTTGGGAACATTTTTTTCGTTTGAAAAGAGACGATAATTTAATTGAACTGGTTGAGAATTGATTCAAAGATATTAAAAACAAAAATAAAAAAATAATATCTAAACAACCTTATAATTGCTAACCAGCGCGTTGCGTTCCGCCCACCTGCCGGCGCGCCGCTGTGCCCTTCGGCTTTCTTTTTGTACAAGTATAGTATAACTATGTATGAAATAGTTTTTCGCGATTTCCGACTTTCCTAGCGCTCATACCTCAGTTGATGTCAATGAGTGTTTTGATCCTCATGAGAATCGGATCGATCGCCATAATAAAAAAAAATTGCGAAAGCTTATCATTATTCTGCTCACTATATTTTTTTTTTCAAAATCGGTGAATGCAGTTCAAAATTCCTCAAAAAATTAAGGATGGTTTCCTAAGAAAGTTTTCATGTAGCTACATCGGTTAAGGTACCTGCCCTTCGTGCCCCGTTTTAAATTTCCACCCTGTATATAGTCTAGTGAAGTATATATATGGCACTAGTCACATAAAACACATAAATATAATAAAAACCGGTCAAGAGTGAGTCGGGCTCGTGCACCGAGGGTTCCGTACCATTATATATTGTCCCCATACATTGACATAGGTCGAGCTCAGTTCACCAAAAGCAAATTAGTATTAAATCAGTTTTTTGAGATTTCTGAAAAAGTATGCTATTTAGAGACATCGTTTTATTTTTCCTGTTATCTTTACTTATTCTTCTATCACATAGAAGAATTTCAGATTTTTCTCTATGTAAACCTCGGAGATTTTCATCAAAAGTCGAAAACTATGAGGCCTAGAAAAAAAGAAATAATGTTTAAGAATGTGCAAGCAGCGCTCTTTCATATGCCCTAGTAGCTCCACTTTGAATTTTTATGACCCCCTTTTAGTCCCTTTTGGAAAATATATATATACATGTATATGTATGTTTATTTTCAAACGTCATCTAAAACTATTCCAAATTCCAATGTGATAGTATTAGTAGTTCTTGATATATCCAGCTGTGACAGACAGACTGTCGCACCATAAGGGTTCCTTTTTACCATTTTGGTACGGAACCCTAAAAAGTATTTAACTTATTCAAAAGAGGTTACAGCAGACATGTAGCCTGTTAATCGCGCATCAATTTAACGCAGTCGACTAGTAACATAATATTATCAAACTTTTAAAAATGTAGGTACCTAAGTACCTACTACTACCTACCGATCTTCCTTTTTTCTCGTTCATCATCAGCCAATTTTGTTCTTGTAAATAGCCACAAATTGTCTATCAAACATACAAAAGAATAATAATATCATGGTATGAAATATTAATATTTCAAGCCTCTTTATCTTGAAACCGTTGATTTTTAGAAAGCTCTTAAAGAAAACACGCTATAAACATACTCTCAGCGTCAGAAACAAACGTCTAGATTATGTTGCGACACGCCCCAGAAGCTTTCACCGCCAGGCTTCAGAAAAATCCTCCGATTCTCGTCGATGATCGCCAAGACCATAGCTAATACATTAGCTGAGGCAGTATCTCAAGTCAAGCTGCGTTGCACCATGTAAAAGTGTAATCGTAATTTGCTTGTCAATGCTGTCAAATCCTATGCAATTTTAAACCGTCAACGTATTGTTAATTGTAAAAGTAACATGGTGCAAAGAACTCTTAGATCCGCCTGGGTTATTATCGCAAAAGAGACACTAAGAGTTCAAAAGGTTTAAGGTTTAATGGAGCCTTTCATTAAACCTTTCTTTGGACTAAGCTAGTATTTTAACTAAGTTAGCGCAGCGACATAAAGTGAGTATTAGAGTGTGTAAAGCGATTTTTTCTAATTCGTTCGTTGGTGTAATAGTAAGCACCAAACAATGGATATTGACTATTATAATATAATTAATTATTACACGACTAGTGCGAATAAGCTATTATAAGATGATTAGAACTTTACCTACGAATTACATGGTGACCAACAAGTCGCGACGCAGGTTGGCGATAAATAACTGCGTTGCAAGCATCGCAAAACGCAAAGCGTCTTTGTGTGCACCGTTTCAAGTATATGTTTGTACTTGAGTTACTGCTTAAGCTCAAAGAATATGTACTACTGTAACAAGTTTCTCCTGTCAAAAGCATATAGCGTAATAACTCCAAACCATTGTTCTCTGCAAGTGATTTTATTATATGTAATCGGATTTTTGCTATAATTCAGCCATTAATTTGTGTTCGCCTAAGAATTAAAAAAAAAGGAATTGTATGGTGAATACCTACGTTAACTTTGTTTTGATGTACTTGGTAACTGTGACTTTGGTTTCCCAAAAGTGTTGATTCAAACGTCGAACACTATTCATTAACTTCGTAGGTATTTATAAATAGCCCACTTTTAGCTATTTTTTACGTAACGGCAACTCTACAAATTACATCGTGCCATATCATCGTTGTACGATGTAATATGGCTTCCTACTTCAATTAATCCAATTTCAAAAATGATTCGACCCCAATTTTTCCCCTATACCCCTGAGGAATGAATGACAGATTATCAGTCGATATCCTTACCTTCATCAAAAATTAATACAGGTTTTTCCTTTTAATTAATGCATTTTAAAATGTTACTTTGCTGTAGAATTGTACCTACTTAGTCATTTCCTTTCTCTTTATTTATTTCTCTTGACCGCTAAATCTATCTATGAATCTGAGTTTTTCTGATACTTGCTGCATGGTAGTGTGCTTCACATACGAACATCATCATCATCAGTCTACAGACGTCCACTGCTGGACATAGGTCTCTCCTAGCTCAAGCCATTGAGCCCGGTCCTCAGATCTTTGCATCCAGTTCTTGCCTGCCATCTTTCGCAGGTCGTCACTCCACCTGGTTGCAAGGCGCCCTACGCTGCGCTTCCTATTCGCGATCTCAACTCCAGAACTCGTTTGCACTAACGGCTGTCGTTTCTGCGTGCGATGTGACCAGCCCATTGCCACTTCAGCCTGCTTATCCTATAAGCTATGTCGGTCACCTTGGTTCTGGTTTTGTTCATTTCAGATTTTCATACAAGTAGCATGCACAGAAATGAAATAGGAAATAATTACTTTGGTCACCAACTAAAGCAAAACATCAAAAAAGTCTCTTCACACATTCCATTTTCCAGACGTGATTGCTATTTTCCTCACTTCTTTATACGATACGTGCAGTTTCGCATCGCAGTGCTACTTATATCGCATGTGTTGTCAGAATATCTCCGGAAATTCGGGATTTTCAAGGCAACCCGGCGTAGAAAATGAAATACTAGTGTGTCTTTTATTGTTTTATTTCACCGACTGACACGGAAACTGCGGTAAGCGTCTAGTAAATAGAATCTAGTGCAGCATTTGTTTTCCATTTAAACTGATGTAATGTCTGCAGTGTTGGAGTAAATGAAAATGGTATCATAAATTGGGGAGTACAAAGATCCACCCACATAGTGAGAAAACAACTAATGAGAACATACTAACTAGAGCATTGGAGGAGGATTTCCAAAGGTCGCGGGTTTCATTCCCGTCTGAGAATTCACTTGTGGCCGAGTTTTTTTTTTCCAATATTTTTCTATTTAAAATTTACCATAAGTAAACAACTAATTACTTTACAAGTTGGTTAACTAAAGCCTCATATAAGATACTAAGGGTCTAAAAAGGGTGCTAACGCAATATTGCTAAGTGAATTCCCTAAAAATTAATTTAATTGTGTATTTTCTATGGAGTTATGAACTGTGTCAGGTAGCAGAATACACTTTAAATTTTTTGAAGGCAATACCTATAAGTAAATTCCATAGGAAATAAACAAATAAATGAATTGTCAGGGAATTCACTTAGCAATGCTTTAGGGCTCTTTTTAGACCCTCAGGTATACACATCATACTTTACAAAGAACTTTATCTTGTCTTTCATTTCTAAAGTTTAAGAAGGCTGGAATCTGTTGTGAGCTTGTTTTACCGAGAATTTTTATAGCCAACATTACTGGCTGAAATACTTTAGCAAAGTTTTAACCGTCTCTGGGGTACCAACCACCGGTATCAGGTCCAGGGTTGGATTCCCAATGGGGGGTATATATTATATTCGGTTTGGTTGGTGTTAAGACTCGTTGTGAGTCCGCCTGGCTAGCTACCACTATCTTATCATTATTTTTTATTTGTTTTAAATTTATTATGTAGGTAATGGATTGTAGTGAATTGTATCGTTCAATTAAATCGAAATGGTGTTTTAATTATTATTTTTATTTTGACTTAATTGTTATTAATAATATTAGTGATTATTGTGAATTCTGTTTTAATTTAAATTGCATTTCGAGTTTTTTTTATTATCATTACATGTACTTATTATTTTATTACTTTTATTTATATATTTTTTCTTAATTTAATTGTTATTAATTTTAATTTGAAATTCAGATACAATTGTTAAACATTGTTATTGAACAATAAATATTAAATATTATCTAAGTCTGATGCCTTAACAACAATGTTTTCAGCATTTTTGTGTTCCGGCAATTAGAGATAAGATAGCCAGTTCCTCATTGGTTAAGGATTCCGGGAGATGCTCGTTTCCATCTTCAACCTTTTCAACCAGGTATCAGGTATGATGAAGGGTAAGAGTAGGTATCCCCGTCGTAAAAAAAATGTTTACCTACTTATTCAAAACTTTAGCACCGAACCATTTGTAATATTTTTTTTAAACTGAATGTATAAGCACAGATTATATAATACTTTACTACTTAGTAATATTAGTAATAAATATCAAGAAAAATTCAACAGATCTGTTAAAAAAAAACAAAGGTCGTTAAAAACAAAGGATAATGAAGCAAATTAGGTATTGAACCCAAAAATGATTTTCTGTTCAATAACTTTTACAATATCATGACGATATTGTTCTTAAACCACAAACTTTGAACTTAAGAGCGACCATCAAAGATAAAAAAAAATACTTCCATTTTTATCTTCATCACGAGCTTTTTAATGAAGAAGTCTCGTGCAAAGGTCTCGCCATTAAAACTTTGTTAATCTTCGTTAATTTCTAGGGGAAAAATGTGTGGTTTGGTGATGAAATTCGGTAATTTGACATAATATCTTGCAGCCTACAAAAACTTATGAAATGTTTAAAGTTTTCAATGCTTAAGGTTGCTAATATTTAAAAAATAAAGTAAAAAAAATAAAAAATCTTGGACAATAGGACTTAACTATACAATGTATTCAAAAGTACCTACTTATCAAACTTTTGAATTATATTACTTTTCCCTTTCAATTTTACCGTTTAATAACTGATAACTTTGGGGTAGAAACTTAGCATTGCCAAGAGAATTTATTAAATTAAGTTGAAAGTCTCTGTGAGATTTAAGAGTGACAAAAAAATGCATTACTGGAGATAATGCAGCTTCAGTAGTTATGCATAATTATGAAAAAATGGTTTCGTTTATTCGCTGGTGGTACGAAGAGCATAAACTTGCCGTTGCTAGGCTGCTTATAACACCAAGGGCCTATTTCACAATCGAAAAGTGAGTTCTGAGTAGCTTACTTGCCAGATAAATTGACTGTTTTGATATGAAAAATATGTCAAATCCTGTGTCAAGTAAGCTACTCAAAACTAACTTTTAGATTGTGAAACAGGCCCCAAGTCTAGTAGGATTAGCAAGACCTTTACGTAAATTCTCACACAGCACACGACGATAGACACTTACCTTATTCTTAAATTAAGAAAGTCAAGTACCTAAGTAATACTAATCATTTGAGATTTTGATATTTCAAAGTAACCTAATTAGAGTCTAAAGTTAATTACAATTTATAACTTAAAAAAAAAAACTAATAAATTATACCTATAACGTAGTATGAAAGTTTATTTTAATAACCGATGGACTATCATAAACACTGAAAATATTAGAAAGTAATTAATATTTTCAGTGTTTATGATAGTCCATCGGTTATTAAAATAAAATGAAATGGTATCTTCGTCGGTAACCTGTATAAAGCGCAGGCCACACCAGCAGCGGGCGGGCAATCATCGTTTCACCTCTTTTCATACATAGTTCACATCGCAAGCTACTGGGCAAAGCTATGCTCGTGACATAAACCAAGTGACCAAAATATCCGGCGACTTAGCGAGTCTAACCCGAGGGCTGATTATCAAACTAAAAATCACCTAGCAATCAATTATCGTCGCTGTCATAGTTGTCATAAAGTATGAAAATATGACAGCGTAGCTTGGCTCACCTTGTTCAAGTTGCCCGTGAACGACTTGATGTGGAAAGCTCACTCCGCTTGCTCACGCAGTTTTCAGTCGCCAAACCTTAGCGCTTAGCTCGCATATTTTCAGTCGCTACGCATTCCGCTGCTGGTGTGGCCTAAAGCTTTTCATTCGGTCGCCGAACGGTAGCGTTTGTTTAATTGCTATCCCTAATTGCCCACCTCGGGCGCTGCTATAATGAACAACTGCTTTTCTATTTTGTTTGCGAGCTGTTTTTCTCGGTGAAATTACACCCAGACTGCTGTCTGCCTGTCTCTTGGCCTGTCTCTACAGTGAAAGGTAGTGGAGATATTCTTTTGTTTGCTGTGTTCGGTTTTTTTGGACTTTCGCAGGTTTTAAAACTTGCAATCAGCAATATCGGAAAAGTTATTACTGATTTTACACTCTCATTTGAATTGCTATTTATATTTATCACTTTCACTTTCACTTGAATGTCAGCTTTATGAACGCTTATTTGTGTTGTGTTCAGAAGCAATAATGAACCCAAAAGTCACATGTGAAAATATTTGCATTTTAGATTTCTATATGAGCGAATACTAGTTTAGAATTTTGTTATTCAAACCCATTGTATGACTGTACTAAATTTAACAAAGTTTAGATTGTGCAAAAGTAAATTTCCGCGCCAAATGAAGCGTTAAGCTTAATTTTGATCGGTATACGCAGCAGTATTCTGACGCAAGTTTAATTAAGCCACAAACGCCGGTTTAGGCAATAAGCCAGTTCTCGAGCATGCCATGGCTGCGAACAATAGTACGACACGCTAATACAAGCAATAACTCAGCTAGTTATATATGCTATGGTTTGTGTGACGCTAAAATCAATCTGTTTGTCCGGTATTTGTAACACGGTTTTGTGAAAGACGGCATTTTTGACGGATGTTTTTTTTCAGCATGATGTCTATTTGGTCAGAGTTTAAAGAATTAAGCTACAAACGACCGTTAAGGCAATAAGCCAACTGCTGTAAAGCCGGGCGCCATTGCAAATCGAATGGTAGAGATAACAAGAACCAAAAGAAATGCATCGTTCACAAAGCAATTCAGAAAGGAACTCACCACGCTAAAGGTCCAACAGGTCAAGAACTGTCTAGGCCCTTTACCGTTGGGGAAACATTAGGCGCTTTAAAATTACTAAAAAATAACAAAGCTGCAGGCCCAGATAATATCCACAATGAATTCTTCACCGCCAGTGACCTATATGGGTCCACTGGCGGTGATGTGGCTTACGTCGTGCTTTAATTACATCCTCATGCACAACAGACTTCTAAGGCAGTTCAAATTAGCCAAAGTGATCGCTATTCTAAAGCCAGGTAAATCCGAACACCAACCTGAGAACTGTCTCCCGATAGCACCTTTGAGCGGTACTTTTAAGTTACTATAACGAATGCTACTAACCCGAATAGAGCCACTCATAGATTCAGCGACTCCTGTCGAGCAGGCGGGCTTCCGACAAAGCTGCAACTGTACCGATCAAGTGCTAGCCCTTACCACCTACATCGAAACCGGATACCAGAGAAACCTTAAATCGACAGCAGTTTTCAAAAGAACAGGGTACGGTCATTGCAACATAAATGGGGATGGCCAGATAGCTCAATCTGGGACTGCGGTGAGGAGGTTCAGACTATGGAACACATCGTGGAGCGATGCCCTATTTGCACGTATCCAGGACCTAGTAGATATGGACGAGCTAACACCTGACTTAATTAATTGGCTCCTACTGAGGTACCAAACGACAACATGTACTGCAATAAATTATTACAACCACTGCACTGTAAATACATGTGATTTCCGCGCCACTCGTGCTACGTACTGCATATCTAGTGCCGATATTCTAAACAAAATAGTTTACGTACGCTGCATTTGGCATGAATTCTGCATTCGAAATTTCGAATGCATCGATTCAGCCATTATTAAGAGAATTGTATAGTCGGCTGCAGAAATAACTTTAGTATTTGGCCCACTATTACATGTAAGACAATTTAATATTTGAAGATTGCTATTATCAGTGCGACGTGAAACTAAAGAGGTGCGTTCCTCAAACGGTTCAGATTCTCGTCAAAACTTTATTTTCTTAATTGCATCTTTTATGTCTTCAAATAACCTCCAAACACTTCAAAAACCGGCCACGAAGAACCTATATGAATCAGATAAGGGGGAGACGATGAGTATCGAGTCGTATCAGGAGATCAAGGAGAGGAAAATGTACAGGGAGCGAGTGGAGAAGACTTCACGGACAAGAGTACAGCCAGATCTTAAATAAAAATAAAAAAAGGAAAAGATTCATTTTCGCAACTTCTCCAAGTCCCAACACCAACCCAAATTCTTTGAAAGATGGTTTTATCAAAGACAAAACTTAGCAAACTCTACTGGGTACAAAAAAATGTAATAGACAGACATAAACGTGTTGGTAATTTCGTGTAATCGAACACACTCTAGTCCTCTAGTAGCTGTAAACACTAAGCTGTAGTTCTAGACTAGCATGACTATCATTTGTGTGGAGTGACGTGAGCCGGTGTACTGCAATAAGCCTGCGACGGGCTGCGCTAATAAATTACTAGCACAGACAATGAGTAATGAGATTTGATGGCACTAATTACTTCGTATCGTCACCGTTTAAATAACCTACTCATTGCCATTAGGTATTCAAATCCTGTAATACTCTGACGTAACCTTAGTTCATGTTTGTACTGATTTTATTATTTGTATTCAGCATTAGACTTCTTTTGTATCGCCCTAATCAGGTAAAAATTCAAGTGTATCATTAAACACTTACACATATATGTGTAGATAGTGTTTTTACCCTATTTATGGTTATTCTAGAACGATTCAAAGCAATATATTTTCAGAATTCAGCCGAATTCCGTAATTAGTAAAAATAAAACTTTTACAGACATGCACCAAACTTCTTTTAACTAACCATTCTATTCAAAGAGAAAAAAGAAGGATTTCCAATCCACAAATAGTTGAGCTTAAAAAAGTTTGTCGCACAGATTCATTATCGAATTGGCCTCGTCGGATGCAACCAAAAAGTTTCATTACTTGAAGAGCCAATGCCTTTGTCGTAGTTCGCGAAAAAAAGATAACCAGAGAAAATACGTGTTCCACTTTTTTCTGGCAGCCAGACAAAATGGCGGGAAAGGGTTGCTTGAGAAATAATGAAGAGTCGCGCATGCAGTCGGGGTTGGAAATTGTCTCCTTTTGTTGGTACCTACAGCTCTTTGTAATGTGGGATGATAACGAAACACAAAGGTTGTCGCGAAAAGATCCAACTGAATATTCTGGATCTGGATTTCCGACATGTTTTCCTAAAGTTACCCTTATATGATTGTCTAAAAAACAATGTTTACTTAAAGTCAAAACCACATGTTCTACTACGCATTGTTCTGCTTGAAAATCATTCATTTCATTCATTCACTCGAAATGCCTTATATGAAAGCCTTAACAGAGTATGTCAAAGCTGAGAATATCGCAGTGCCTTTAAATTACCATAAAGAAGCGTGACATGCGAAAGACTGCAAAATGTAAGCCAGTATCTCTCGACTTTTTATAATTCAGTTCAATCTCACGTGCTTTTTCATAATTGCATACAATACAAAAGGTAATAGTAATAAAATTGTAGCGAATAAGGTTCAAAGTCGCTTACTTTCATCAGCTAAAAGGTCTGGCCGTGGTTAGATCAACATCGCATTGACTATGTATGACTGTTTGGTCCAAAGAAAGCTCCTGAACGCTACTTATACATACATAATTAATATTTATTATTCTGATAACAAATTCACTCGGCCTGTTGCGAATACTGAAACGAAACTGTAACGAATTGTTATATACAAACGTTCATTTTCCGCAAATAAATTAAACATTTTACTAAGATTAAAAAAGCTCAAATTAATGCAACTACTACGGCAGCCGGGCACAACGTCTCAACGTGCTTTACGAAAGATATAATTAATTCTGGATGACAGGCTGCTATATTCTGAAAATAGTAAATCACTTCGAGTGTCACATAATCACAAAAAGGTGGAGTATCAAAAACCCAAGTGAAATTTTGACAGATGAGTTCGTGAGTGAGATTGGATGATATCGATCACATGTGATTTTGCAAAAGATTTTTTTAGAATGCTATTGTTGGTCACCCATCTGTTAGTTGGTCAACCGACTACAGCGAAAGATACTTATCCCCTGCAATCAGAGTCTGACGCGCTAACCCACCGCTCCAGCTCCTCATTTCCCTATTATCTCCCCAATTTTGTTAGTTCCAAGTTTAATAAGATCCATTACATAATAACGAGAACGAGAATCCCGACAAAGCAATTCCGTACCTATAAAGGCGACTGAGGAAGCATTGTTACTGGCCGAAGTTTGATTTTGATCATTTGCGAAGTACCAACCGATCGACTATTGTTCTGGGGTAGTTCAAATAGCAATGAAATTGGAAAGACCGTTTGGATAGAACTCCTATACCACAGAATAGTTAAAACTACACTACGTTATGAGTTGGCAAAGATAACTTCATTTCACTTGCTACTTATCTCTTGCTTCCTGTAGCGTCTCATCACATTCTTGTCCATGTCTTCATGTTCAAAATGAAAAAAATAACCTTTTCGTTCTTATTTTATGATTCTCCCAATAAGGTTCAACTGTTTACAAAAAGTAGGCTATCAAGATTAGACATTTTATCTAAAGCTAAAACTTACATTTCACTTAACCTCAATGGTTTCAGAGGTAAAAATGAATAGCTTTTTCCCGCGCCGCTGATAATGCCTTTTACAATATTTACAGTTGAGCGAATTTCTTGTTTTTCTCTTTATCTCTAATTCATTCTTTGTTCTTTGAAATCCATAACCCTATTCTCATTTGCCCGAGCAAGCTATCAACAGCGGATTTCCCCGATACCAAAGCTACATAAAGAGGCCGCTTTGAGATTTAAGCTGGCTAAGTACGCCCAATTTGCAATAATGTTGAGTATTTTACTGCGGGGAGGGAAAAGCTTTCTGGTTACGTTTGGTTTACCTGCAAAGAGATTTCTTAAAAAAAAATTAGTTATCGCACTGTGGTGTAATGATACACGGTATTACGTTAGATAAGTAGGGTTCATATTATTTAGATGTTCAAGATATTTCCATTAAAACTAATAATTTCATAAAAGTAGACTTCGTATTATATCTACCTATATTGCTATTTTAATGTATTTTAATTGTAAAGTTTCAACGTTTCTTCTAACATCTCTGTAATACCGTGCTCAGTAATTACCTCGACATAATAGGATATGTCCCACCCCAGTGGTCTGAAGTTTTATTTAATTTGATAGGCAGGTACGTACTCTATATTGATTATTGATTGAAGTCGTCATCAGCCATTTTTAATGTCCCCACTGCTGAGGCACTGGCCTTCCGTAAGGAAGGATAAGGAGAACGGGCCATGACCCCCCATGCGGGCCTTATGCGAATTGGTGGGTTTTAACGACTGCAAATACAGCCGGGACCAACGGCTTAACGTGCCTTCCGAAGCACGGAGAAGCTCGAGATAGTAAATGTTTGGTCACCCATCCCTTGACCGACCTTTGCTAAAGTTACTTAACATCAACAATCGCAGGCCGAGCGCGCGAGCTCCTCTTGATTAATCTCGATTGATTTATTTTATAATGATACGTGTCTGCGTTTCGTGTGACTACAGGTGGAAAGCGCTCTAGTCCGTGAGCTAAAGAAGTTTCTGAATATTTTTCCATCACCAAAATAGCACTATCTTGATGTATCTCTATTATTTAGAATGTATTTTCTTACAAATTACAGCTCGGTCGCGTCCACATAATTCACCATAGATGGCGTGAAGGGTCCGAACCTTAATCACTCCCGCGGGACCCCGGGCTCCCGGGCTCCCGCGTCGCGGTAAATTACAAGCAACATTACTACCGCTACCGCACGCGGTGACATGACGAAAAATGTCTCAATTTGTATACTAACAGACACGGGTCTTAACTATGGTATTAGAACTTTAAGTCCGTATGTTAAAAAAAGGGCACGCTCAAATTAAGCGCCGTTAGCAACATTTACGATGTGTTATTGACTGTAATATTTTTTTTTAGATAGGACTTACCTATACAAAATAGCACCCAGACACTCGAAAAACACAAAGTTTATCATATAAATATTAATCCCAGGCGGGGACCAAATCTGCTACCCTTGCAGTCTGTGCCATCAAGCCCGTTAGAAAAAAGGTTCTATTAACAGCAGTAACATTTTGTATCGCTTTTAACGATAAGGCTGCCTTTGCTCACCATAGTTTTAAGTTTGAAGTCACTGTTATATTTTTAATCGACTTCAAAAAAAAGGAGGTTTTCAGTTTGACCTGTATGTATGTTTGTCCGCGATTAATCTATTTTGATGCGATTTTCAGAAAAGTATTTGTTACATTTAGGAGAAGGTTTTAGTATTTTAACGGACTTCAAAAAGAGGTTCTCAATTTGACCCGTATGTATGTATGTTAATCCGCATTTATCTCGCGTTTGGCTGAACCGATTTTGATGCGGTTTTGAAAAAAAGTATTTTGTAACAGTATGAGCAGTTGACATGAGGTAATAAGTGTAGACACGGGACTTCATCTATCTTCAAACATTTTATAAAAAATAAAAAAAGTTGGTGCCAGTCAAGGCAAGAAAAATAAAAGAGTAGGACGGCAAATTAAAATGCCTTGGCTGGCACCGACACCAAAGGCTTTTTAGTTTTTGAAGTCGGTTTTCATTTTATATAAAATGTTTTTTGTATATAATCAATATTTCCCACTCAAAGTTGGGTCGTTTTCATCTCTAACGCGAAATGGTTGTAATTTAATATTATTTCTTGATTGACAACAGGAAGGTTCGTTATTCTCCAAGAAGATATTATTATTGTCTTCAATATAACAAACAAGTGACATTGTTAAGGCTCGTTATTGGTTCGAAGAAGGCTCAAAGTGCTTACTACGTTTGTATCTAACACGAAGTTTCAAAGAAATGTCTTTGATCAAGGAAAAAATGTCTTTATGAAGGATTATTATTTCGTATGCCAACGCTCTGATAGTAATAGTTTCTTTATTTCGTTCCATAATGCTAGAGACTTGTGAACTTTATTAAACTTTAAGATATTACAAACCAAGAAGATCAATTAGTTTTATATGACTCCCGGTATAGAGTTGTCATGAATTTCAAAGGTACACAAAGTTTAAACTCTAAACTAAAACCTTTTAAAATGTTCAGTTCCACATCTAGCTATATATTTCATCACTACCTATTTATAAAACTGTCATTTCATTTTAACAGCCGCCAACAAACAATATAATCCAATCCATTTATTTAGCATAAATTTCCACTAACATTTTACAACAGGCGTTAAAACAGCCCAAATCTCGGCAGTGTCTGTCACCAAGTTAAGATAATTTACGCTCCCCTCTATTTTTATCTGGCAACACATAAATAAATGATAAGTGTGGGGGGAGGGGATGGCTTTACACAAACTCTCTGGAGATTCATTAGTTTATACCTCCGGAATACCCGACAATACCTACTAAGTATAAGAACTACCAAAACTTTGCTTTATCACAAAAAGTATAAGTACAGATTAACTAATAGTTACTTACGGAAGTAAAATACCTTTACCATGATATTATCAGTAGTATTTACACATACATTTAATAATAATACATAATTTTCTGTTAATGTTTCTATTGGTGAATGCAAAAGTATCTATTCATCTGTAACACGTTGATACTGCTTGGGATACAGAGTTTATGATATGTTATTAAAGCTACAACTGTAAGAAGGCCAAGGGGTAAGTGTGATAAAAGACAATTTATAATTATTTTCCCTAACATAAATGTGAAGGGTGACAGTAATTGAAGGCACGAGGACTTAGGAAAACGAGCACACGGACCAATTCGAGCTACAGCTTATAAAGAACAAAATCAAAGTCAATCTAACTTTTTGTTTATTATACTTATAAATAAGTACTTTATATATCAATCTATAATACCTAATAAGAAGTAATGTATTATTTTCAACCATAAAGCCCTAATAGGACGAGGCCAATTCTCATTATACTGTAACAGAAATTCCGTTCCAATCAGACCATTTATCTAATAAGGTAACAGTCAAAAATATCTGAGATCTCAACGAATTTATTTTACTGCACTAAATATTTTACGTCCCCATAAAAGCGACGTAAACTGGACTTAGACTGCGATATCGGTAGAGTAGCACAATCAAAAGTATCGCAGTCGAAAGTATCGCAAATACGAGACTGCCTCGGTATAAAAGTGTTATCGAAAAAGATTGAGCGCTTCATTGCATTTGTAGTTGAAAATTCAGCTTTACATTTAAAAGTATCTATAAGCATATAGACTATACCTCTAGTTATCCTCTTACCTTATTCTCTTTAATCTAATATCTTTTGAAAAGTATTTTATCCTTTCAGGTGCTGAACACTACGCTGCCGTGACAATATGTGTGTTGCGGTTTCCCGTCCCCGCCATGTGTGAACGCACAAAGGCTTCATTAAAGCCTGACCCGACGCCTGTTTGTGTAAACTTAGCACTACCACTATAAATTGCTTACACTAGTGTTTTATTATAAGCAATGTTGTGTTTGCCACTAATAGTGCCATAGACAGCTTAAGATATTGAAATTTTAGGCTGTTATTCCATGATTAAAGAAGCAGGTACGACAAAGACTTATGGTGATAAATAAAGTTTTATTGTTTTGATGCATATTTCATAATGTAACGGGCCTAAGTGTAAGTTATAGATTCGAAAAAGCAATACTTAATCAAAGTTAATTGAGTTTTTTTTATAAATGGGACAAGATAAAGTTAAACTTTCTCATCCCTTAGCAGCTCTGCTGAAGATATGTGTTTTCTTTCTTACTATACTTCATAAAGTAACCGCTTATGTAATGAAATACGCGATGTGTAATCTAGTCTGAGTAAAGCCAAAAAAAATATAGATTTAATAAGAGCTTCCTTCTTGGTTCGGCTATTAAACGTTAATTATTTGATAGCCAAAGCGTTTCCTCTCAATTATCAATAAACAGTAGAACATTCTGTGCATCTACATGAAGTAAGGTTATATGCAGTGTAAACCAACCTCAAAGCGTAATTATAGCGGTTCAACTGCAAGGGTTGAGCCGCCCACTGACTATACAAACAGTCCACAAGTCCACTTTACGAGGATTTAAGGATTACACTGGCTAACAGAGCTGATGCAAACACCTTGGTTCCTAGTAAGCTAGCAAACTGCACCTATATCAACTCCGTCGTTGCTTCAGAATTCGCTGTACTCAGTCGACTATAAACTAAGTTACCTTCAGACATAAGAAAGATAAAGTACAGTCTAGTATTGAAAATGCAAATGAAAAAAGATTCATTCAAATCCCAACTGGAGAAATGTTTGATTGGCCGTTATAACTCGCCGAGACTGTTCTGATCTATTTGAGAATGGATCAGATAAAAACCTGGTTCAGAAAGATGGTATAATTGCCATAAAATAATGTATAAAGTAACAGAGACGTCAAAAACTATATAACAAAAAGAGTCACATTGCGACTTATTTTGTTATTAGAACAAAACATCTGAACATGATATTATGGATACAACGAACTCTTGACACTTATTTAATAGAACACAAAGACAAATGTAGAAGTCATATGAAAGAATTATTAAGTACTACAGGCAGTTCAATAAACATCAACGAAAACTCTTTTCCATAAACTCATTCAGTCAGGGTCGACGTACGGACGCACACCTACTTCACTACTTCGGATGGTACCGATTTGTTTTTTTACTCCCCTGTGCGCGGGCGATAAGAGAGCCCTATCGACACTTAACTAGAATTTGAGATGAAGAAATCATATCAATCAAGTAAGAAGGAATAATGACTAACAGGCAGTTCAATAAAGATCAACAATAGTTATTTGTTATGCAAGGCTGGAAAGTTGGTTATTTAGCGGCGAGTTGCCTCTATTGAAATCTGAGCAAGCGAAGGATTCTAGGATTGAACCAAGAGCGTAGCGAGTGGTTCAAAGATTGAATCCTGAGCGAAGGGAGGATTTCAAAGGTACAAGACGCTAAAAACTTTTCTGCCGAGCGCAACACACAATTTTTCACCTCACAACAGCGAGGAAAATTTTATGGTTGTTTCCGTGGTCAACTTCCGTTAAAAAAATCTATAAACATAAAGTTTAATCTAAATATACCTTATTCTCGTTGTTTTAATGATATAAAAAATAAAATAATATAAAAGGGAGTATTAGAGTTAATTCAAAGTTATTTAAAGTAGGAATATATTGTTACTTATTAATAAGAATAAAAACGTTTCCGTAAATGTTGACACTGACAGGAAGTACAAGACAAAGACAATTTAAAAATAAAGATTTATGTCAAAGTCTGAAATCCAATTATAGGTTGTGAAATCTCACCCAGCCTAATATAAAATTCTTATAACAAATAGATTAATCTTATTGTTATTGTTTTTATGATTTAATGAACTAAATAATATAATTAAACCAAAATGGAGTATTATAATTAATTTAAAGCTAAAAATAATCAAATATAACAAAAAAATCAATAGTGCGATTCGGAACGCATTAAGACATATTTTTAGGTATTAAATTAAAAAAAGTACTTTGCCGCGCTAGGCCGCAAAAAGCGATTTTCTACGCCTAAACTGATTGACAAAACCTCCTTTTCAGAGCGTGTGAGGTGAAAAAATCTTTTCCGTTTGCTAGAAGACATACATAAACCCATTCAGACAGGGTCGACGTACGGACGCACACCTATTTCGCTACTTGGGATGGTACCGATTTGTTTTGCTTACTCCCCTGCGCACGGGCGATAAGAGGGCCCTATTTCATCGCTTAATAGCTTAATAACCCTCACCGGACTAGCGCCATCTACAACTTTTATTGCGTCTCACAACAATTTCGAATTGTAATACAAATTTGCATCCGAGGTGTTTCGCATGTTTGGATGGATGGAATGGATTTCGAATTAGTAATTGCAAAGTGCGTAGTGTTTGTTGGTGTTCTTTTTAAGGTACGTATTATTTTAAAGTCTTGAAATTACATAAATTTTTAAGAACAGTTATAGTATCTGTTGACGACCTGTTTGGCGCAGGGATACTAAGCCCGCCTTTTGCGCCAGAGGGTTCGATCCCCGGACAAGACAAATATTTATGTGCATGACCATGTCTATTTGTGTTGGTCTGGGTGTTTAATATGTATATTATGTATGTATTAAAAAGTATATAAGTATGTTTATCCGTTATCTATTAGGTATCAATAACACAAGTTCTTTATGAAACTTAACGTGGGCTAGATAATTGGTGTGTTGTATGCAACTATTTCTTTATTTATTATTATGTAGTATTATGTAATAAACTTTGCTTTATTATTTTATCAATTGATAAATTATGCTAAATCTTTTTACACATGAAAAATTATTTCTTTTATCATCTTATAAAATGTTAGTAAAACTCAAATTGTATTAACAATGTAGGTATACAAACTTTTTGATTACCTTTGTCTGCTAATTAGATCTTCAGATTTATCCATTTGTTTTGTTACTAAACTTGTGAAAAAGACAAAGAAATTCGTAAAACTAATAAAAATCTATTTGTCTGCTTGCTCCAAACAGTTAAGCAATATAAAGCTTTATATTTTACTGGCCAGTTAAAAGTTACTAGGTAGCAAATACATGAAACGTACCTAACGGACAGTTGGTTCATAAAACATTTTTCAGGCGATTTCTCCCCGAAATATGACACCGTCAGCGGTCCTTATGGAGTAATCTTAAAGGGTGCAATCGGGCCGGGTGCGCCATAACACTCCCATAAAATGTCGTAAAAAGAAATTCCGGTACACATATATGATATTTTGGTCCAGACGTATTGTTATTCCTACTTCTGTTTAAATTTGTAAACAGAGAAATCTTTGAAAACTGAATTTCTGTAATTGGATGGCATTCGTTTCGTTTCTTGATTTATTAACTCAGTGAGATCCAAAGTGAATCGAATGAATTTCTTCCGATTGTGGAGTTACTTTGCCGAATGTTTTTATTCAAAATTTAATCTATTGCCAAATAGGTATAATTAAAAGTACTCCAGTGGTATGGCTAACTCCTTAATTTATATTATTTGTATTTTGTATCTCGTTAAAAACCATTTTTTTATTTTCTAGTACATAATTAATCTTAGAAAAACCGTATCGTATCATTATACAAAAATCTTAAAAAGCAATTTGTTTTTCTCTTCAAAAGGGTAATTCAATGTGATCTTTAGACTTGAAATGTTTTCTTTTCATTAGATTACAGGTTCAATTTCATCTTTATTGTCAACTACCTCAACTCTTAAACAGCGTCCTGTTTGTTATATTTACAAATGTTATTAAAAATGTCCTTCTTTGAAGTACATCGCAGGAATCTTCCCGATCAGACGCCGTTGGAACTTGCTCCTTAATTAAACAACATTCATAGCGAATACTTGCCAAACTCCCTTCCTTGGCGACTTACCTGAAAAACGAGAATTTAATTAAAATTCATTTCGAATATCAAAGAAAATTGAGAAAACAGAAATAATTAAAAACCCAATATTATTTCAATCAGTTAAAGAAAAGTTATATTATTCAGAGATTAATAAAAAACGTCAGTCAAGCTTGTTCAGGCGGGAAATAGTCCACTCAACGTATAGCTGAAAATGGGCTGTAGAATACGTGAGCTGGAACCTATAGGCGATTACTTCAGAAAGTTGTTTAGGGTGCCTAGGGAGTAAACATACTAAAAATCCCCGCTTCTGAGGTGCGCCGGAGTAAGGGTGGGGGAAGGTGAAGACACACTTTTCAGTTTTTCTCTAATATATTAAAAACGGTGGTTTTTCTATAACTTTTATTCTATACACTTTTTTTTAATGCCTACCCATTTTCAAACTACAGGTTCTGGACAAGTGAACAATTAGCTTTTGCCTGCTACTTCGTTCGCGTTATTTCGGGATGAGAAGTAGTCTATAATGTTAGTCCAGATCTTAATCTATCTACCTAACAAATTTTATCCAAATCTGTTCAGCCCTTGAGTTATCGAAACCTTTATCTATGTTTTATTGTATTTGCCATTCATCCGCGTGGTTCCCATTCCCGTGAGAATATCGGGATAAAAAGTATTTTATGTGTGAATCCAGGCTACATACTATCTGTGAGCCAAATTATATCCAAATACGTTCAGTAGTTTTTGAGTTTGTATGTATGTGGCCAGTACAGCAATATCGATTTATCTCGAAGGCGGTTGTCAGAATAATGCTCATATTTCCAAGCATGTTCGAGAAAACGTCTTTTACCCAGTGGACGTAAAAGATGCGCGTCAAAAAGTTAAGTAAGCCGGGACATTATTCTACGGGCAACTTTACAAACTAACGTTATTCTCCGGGCATTTTCCATCTTATTTCTATTCAAAGTGAAATCCCGGTACAAAACGTTTTACTTTGTGGCGAGTTGAGCGCTTTGCTAAAATGAGTTTATAAAATGGCTAAATTGTGTTGTGAGCTAGCGGAAGAGTTTTTTGCGCGCCCATTGTCATTTCAAGCGCGCGGTGTTAATATAGAGGGAAATTAATTTTCTGAAAGCATCATGTAATGTGTTGACCTACATTACGTTTACAATAATTTTTTAATATTTTTTATATTTATTATACACAAAGGTTTACATCATAGTTTAATCTATTGATTGCAGTGTTACAAAAACCAGCATAGATTTTACTGAACACTGCCATTCACCATCTAGAACACTTAAAAGTTATGACTATGACATTACAGTATAAGTGTAAGATATAAAAAAAAATACATTACAACAAATCCTATACAACATTTATTTCAAAAGGTATCCGAACAAACAAAATACTCATCGGTATCGGGACTGCTACTACCTGCATGCAAATCAAATAAATTGAATGAAAGGGAAGATTAAACTTTGTCATGCAAAATCTATTTTTTGATAACTTGTGACCCTTTGCTTATATAAATATGTCCGTCGTTATACCTTTTTAATCAATGCTATGACTATAACTAGCAGAAGAGCTAGCTACTTTACTCTTTGAGACAAGCCGTAGCTTGAAAATAAAATACAAAACGATTTGCTGAACATTTTATTTCATCACGTTTTACATTGTTTCAGTTCAGTTCAGCGCTAAATATTGGGATAACGAAAGTGGATATCGATTATATCCACTTTCGTTATCCCAATTATCTAAATGTAACGAAAAACGTAGCAATATTATATTACATTCGTGAAAAAACTCGTTATTTTCCATAAATTAAAAGAGAAAAACAAGTTATGGCCACGTCTCAACTGTCAGTGAAAAAATAAATCTTTTAAAAACATGAAAACAAAACGATTTCGTTGTGGCCTGGTTGTGGCACAAAACACGGCTGGTTTGTTATTGGTGGCTTATAAAAGAAGCACTCATACAACAAAGAAAGATTTTCTCGCAAACAGCGAAGCAGCCCGGCCAAGTTGACGAGACTCATTTTCCAGGCGCTTTGCTACCCTGAAAAGACAATCCAACTCGGTCGGGCAGGCAAGGTGCTTTTTATTCATTTTCTTGGCGGCGCGTCGTCGTTATGACAAAACGCCCTTCGAGAGCTGTCGGAAGATTATAACTTTTTCTTTACAACGAAGTTACGTTTTATATGGGACATTATTACGGATCTCATCCTATTTGTTCCTTAAGAGGTGGAAGGGAGAGAGATACAATTTTAATATATTTGTATGTCACAGACTTATTAGCATTGCGTTTTGTGCTTAATTTGAAAGAAAAAAAGTAATTTGCTTCGATTTTCTCGAGAAATGATTTTTTTTTATCATCGATTAGATACAATCAAGGAACTTCCCGGAGACGAGTAGAGATTTTTAGGAAACAATTTTCTTTTTTAAATAATTCGGCGGAAAATATAATGTAGGTAGGTAGTATAAATGAAAAACCTATTAATGATACATTATTCGTGAATAAACGTTTTCTATAAATCTATTACTTTATGAAATAAGGCTCCCTAAAAAAACTCTACTAGCCTGGAGAAGAAAACCATTTTTTGTTCTATATGCCAAAAAGTTCAACAAAAGATTTTTTTTCTTTTTTTCGCTTGAACAACTCGGGGATTCGAAGCATTTGCCCGTGGCGCGCGGAACTACTTTGTTAAGTCTCGGTAGCTCAGCGGTTTGAGCATTGGACCGGATTTCCAAAGGTCGCGGGTTCGATTCCCGTCTGAGAATTCACTTGTGGCCGAGTTAATTTTTTCCAATATTTTTCTATTTAAAATTTACCATAAGTATAAAAATAGCATTGAAAAATGCAAAAATTACAAAATCATAAAATACTTTGTTTATTTTAAATAAGAAACAATAAAAACAAACATGAGTCCATCTATTAAATATTGTATTGTGCCTCAGTGTAAAAATACGACCCCAAAAACACCCGAATAGCTGCTTTTTTTACGTTCTTATGATCCGAAAATCAGAAACGAATGGATAAAATGGACTAATGCGATGAGAAGAGCACATCCATTAGGATAGGACCAAAAACAACAGCATATTGTGTGAGAATCATTTCGATGTCTACTACCTAGTATTTCACAGTATTTGAATACACTACTTAGTTAATTTTTCGTCTGCAAAAATAAGTTTGTTTTTCATAGTGTTTGTATGATTGACAAAGTTATATTTGGAAAATGTGCTATAGCTCTGAAACTACTAAATAAATTTCGCTCAAACCAAATTTCGTTAAAAGTTTTTATAAAGATCTACATCATATTTTTTTTTTATTTTTCACTTTGTTATTTTAAAAGTTAGAGGGGGGGGATTTTTTTAATCCCTTTCGGGAAAAATGCTATATTTCTAAAACTGACTACCATATATAGTTCAAACCAATTTTCGTTGAAAGATTTTATTAAGATCTACAGCATAATATTGTTTTTATTTTTCACTCTCTTATTTCAAAAGTTAGAGGAACTTTGGAAGTGTATAATTTTCAAACGGTTGACTTTGAGAAAAAACTGTTTTAGAAGCCTCAATGTAATTTTTAAAGATCTATTTGATAACCCACACGTATAGGTTTGATGAAAAAAAAAATTTTCAGTAACAGTTCCATGTATGGGAAGCCCCCCTTTAATTCATTTTTTTTATTATTTTTGTGTAAAAATCGTAAAGCAGTTTACAAAATACATCTACCTACCAAGTTTCAACTGTGTGATCCTTATAGTTTTGGAATAAAGTGACTGTGACATCTTACCACTTTGGAAGTTTATATCTTTCAAACGGTTGATTTTGAGAAAAAACTGTACTAGAAACTTCAATGTAATTTTTAAAGACCTATCTATAGATATGCCTCAAGTATAGGTTTGATAAAAAAAAAAATTAATCCCTTTCGGGAAAAATGCTATATTTCTAAAACTAACAACCATATATCGTTCAAACCAATTTTCGTTGAAAGATTTTATTATGATCTACAGCATATATATTTTTTTATTTTTCACTCTCTTATTTCAAAAGTTAGAGGGGGGGGGGGGGGGTACACACATTTTACCACTTTGGAAGTGTACATCTTCAAACGGTTGACTTTGAGAAAAAATCGTTTTAGAAACCTCAATGCAATTTTTAAAGACCTATCTATAGATACCCCACACGTATAGGATGATGAAAAAAAATTTTTCAGTGTCAGTTCCATGTATGGGGAACATATATGGAAGGAACTACAGCAGTACGGGTGGCTGCAAAAGCACTACAAAAATATCCTCACATTGACATGTCTATTAATAATCTTATGTCGAAGGTTCCGTCGAAATAGAGAGCGGGCGAACAATTGCATATCGAACAAGGATTCTGTCGAAGTACCTAGCTAGTGTTCTTCGAGTGTGATCAAAGTATGTTCTGTCGGACGAATGCTATTAGAATTTATATTATACTTATTTATATGTTCTGTCAAAGCAAAAAGTGATCGAACTTTTGTTTTTAAATTGAGTTGATTGAGAATTGAGAAAATAAAGTACGGTTCAAATTCAGTGGGACACTTCTTTTAATGGCATAAAAATACATTTAGCTGAAAAATAGTAAGATTGCTTTTTTTAGTTTTGCAACATTTTTCTTGACCTTGTTTTTAGCCGAGAGGCTGCAGAGAAACTTAGTATTATCGTTCAAATTACTTATTATAATGCAGTAACAGCGACTTATCCTACTGCTATTTAATTAGCATTTAGTTATTTTTCAACTTAAGAACAATACCGACTATACTGCAGTAAATAATTAACGTACTGCATTTTAGTTGGTTAGTTCTTAATAAATTAATCAGTGATCAATATGCAGTACTTATTAACATTTTTGGTACAAAAACTACTAACTGCGCTTTAGTTTATATGGTTAGACATTTTTTTAGATGTAGATTACAGATTTTATGTGGCTAATACAAATATTTACTGCGTTTAACTTGGTGAAATGACTGGTCCTTGTAGACATAACTTCTTTGACTGTAGTTTAGTCAGTATTACAATACATTTTGACATGCGATATTGAGTTACTGCATTTAAAAAATTGGATTTTTTTATCGTGTAAATCATCGAATCGAAATCTAGCGAGCCTACCATTATCTATTAGAAACCATCATGTCATAAGAACGTTTTGTTTGCGTTTTGGTTTTATTGAAGTTGCACATTTTGACAAATCTTTGGAGGCGATGATTGAGCGAAGACGTCACAAAACTTCCGTCAAAAATCAAAGAGATTCGTATTCGTAGTACAAGATAGCATGAACGTATTTCATTTCTTCTCCATTGAACGGATTTCTAGAAATAGGTAGCAATAACGTTACATTTGTCGTGGTAAACATCTAAAGTTAACAAAGAAATTAAACTGTTAGTTGGCAATACCACGTGCTGTAACTAAATATCTACACTCATTCTGTCACCACACCAAGAGCCGAAACAAGTTTGAACAAGTCCTCGGAAAACTTCCGCGGCGCTCCCAAGGGGCCAAGTCTCAGCGCCAAGTAGCGTAAATATATAATCTTTGCCAAGGTTTCATATTTATCTAAGTTAGCCTATCTACAGGTTCGACTGCCATATCACTGAACCCTTGGGATAACGAACAGCAAGTGTCATGTAACGAACAGCAAATTCCCAAAATACCTTGTAAAATATTTAGGTAAATATACACTATTTTCTGATGTTAAAGCAATTTTACAAACATTCTAAGGATGCCACTTTCCACTCAATTGCCTACATGCTCGGTCGGTTTACTCTATTCACCGCTGTTCGAAGTATAATTTTTCATAGTTCAATGAAAGGAGCCCAAATAATAGATTGAGACTAATGCATCAATCGCTCGACCTCAACATCGTATCATTAGCCAGCGGCCACGTCGCATATCGCCTTTATTCCCGCTTGCCAATATCCAAGCGAAACCTTCTTTGTTCTTCAAACGCTCGCTGTCATATATAAACTCGATCAGGCACGCCTATTCCGGGCACATGCGATAAAAAACATTAGCATACCCTACTATGTTGGCTCCGGCCATATTTTACGATCGAATAACACAACACGGTCGCAAACTTTAACGTATAATGCGCAAAAATTGCTTTGCAAATATCAACTTTATATGCTAAACAACAAGTCCCGAAAGCACTACGTGATCCAAACTTCGTTTCATGGCAACTGGCGCCTAAACACGTCGTGATACAGTGTATGATTCGAGTGCGCTCCCGGCTGCTTGTTATCGACGTGATCGATAACGAATTGTTTCATTATGTACCTAATTACGTTAGCAAAGGGTAGTTTTTACTGTGTCGCGTCGTCTGGGGTATCAGCTGAAATTGGATCTTATGTCTGTGTCGGTAGGGTGTGAAGCGACGATGTGGGCTCTAGTTTCCCCGGGGTGTGAGTGGCACCCTCCTGAGCGTGTAAGGTCAAACACGAGTTTACCTTTACCCTCAACAGGGAATCTGTATTGCGCCATTTTAATGACTTAGATAAGAACCCATTAAATGTGTCGTAAACCAGACAATTGCATAAAGTTAATTTAATTGCGATAACATTCGTATCTAAAGATTTTCTTTGAATATTAATTAGGCACAAAAGAAAAACTTATTTAACAAGGTATTGTTTTGTTTAATTGCTTTTACTGCTGATAAAATACAAAGTTTAAAAACATAGAACGCTTATAAAATAAAAAAGGGGTAAAAAATTAGGTAGACAGACGGTTTTTTTGTTTGACAGTTTCCTTAGTCGAGAACTTTTTAATGCAATTATATCTAGTAATAAATAAGTCAATGTATTAACGTAAATATTATTAATGACTACAAGAAATCTTAATTACATTAGTCTAACTGAAACAAAATTGAGGTTTAATCTAAAATCACCCATGCCAAACACAAACAACGCAACCCAAAATTAGATCAAAAGGGTAGTAAATTTAATAACGGTTGTGATTTCGTGATTGCATTAGCAGAACTTGTGTGAAATGGTCCCAGTATTGATTATTAATTTTGCTAAGGTCATCTCCATGACAATTCCCAATGCGGCAGTGATTGATGTCAGATGGCTCTATTTCACTCGAAATACTGAATTTCGGGTTTCACCTATTTTGTATTCACAGCCTTTTGTGCTTCGTCAATCAATACCACAAAGGCGAGGAACAAAGAATTTTCAGAGACTGCCTCCGAAGTATTGTAAAAACCAGCGCAAATGGCGTGTGGCCTCGGTTATTTGATTTTTATTGTCCTTCATCAAATATAGGAAAGTAGGACGATTTTTGTGTCACTCTTTATAAAAAAGAAATTTCGCCGTAGGTCATTTTTTATTACTGGTAATGATATAAAAATCGTTCCGAACTGTTCGATGAGGAAACGGTTCATATTTGGATATTTCTGAACAATTGGGCAGTGAACAAAGTCAACTTCGCCGCTTGACAAAAATCAAGTGATCTTCCTGGGTCAAAATGATAATATCCAAAGAATGTATTAACTTAAACCTGTAATTTTACGTTTTTATTATCTTCAAGACACGAGTGTTTCTTATTCCAGTCTTCAGCATCTGTGAAGGGTTTGATGAGGTCAAAATAATAATTTCACCGCCTTCTAAAATTTCTCATTTTGCCCCTAGCTCAGCCTCCAAATCATAATAGTACATTAATTAAACGGAAAGTTTACAATTTACATGATCCCACATTTACGTATATGACAACAACCAATTCGGCAAACAGACCTCCCTTTCACACGAACTAGTCCCGATAAATTGAGACCCACGTAATACTCATCCAATCCCTTCCCGAGAACGCCTGGCATGTATAATTTATTTCCGCCTTCCTTCGATGAAATGTTTGATGTAAGCGAAATCGGTTTAGGTTTCCTTGGGAAGGTAATCCCATTTCGCAAACATTAGTTTATCCGTAATCCCTATTTTTCCTGGAGATAGTACGGAGCTGTTCCCTGGGAATTGCTCAAATAGGTTATAGACAAATTTGACTAGGGTGAAGATATCTTCGCCCTTTATTTAATAAGCAGGAATCCAAACTCCCGCTCCTAAGTTCGTGTGTTCTATCTAATCTCAACCAGGACGCACATTGGAGTTCTGAACACTGTGTATGTCTACATTTATGTAGGTATACAGAAATATTTTTATAACTCTGGTATAAAAACCAGAATTGTTTAAGGTCTCATATCAACGTATGCATTTATGCGATTACTGTTTCTTATTGCAGAAAAAAAATTAAAGGTCATTGCTGTAACTTCAATGTCAAGCATTTGCCAAGGACAACCACCTACAAGTAATTATAAGTTATCAGATTTATTCACGCAGAGCCCGCTAAGCATAGTGCCATAATGTAAAGTGAGCTGCAAACATTCTCGGGACATGCAATCGCGGCCAGGACACGTCATTTGAATAAAATGAATGTCTCCCACGCTGCGCCTACGCACGCTTTTATAGATATCACATAAAATAGAGAGTATAACGAGTCCGTGAAATGTGCAATGCAATATCTAGTAAAGATTCCCGTACAATAATAAAATATAGGGATGCGTTCATCTGTATCGTAACGTTACTAATGGACATTGTTGCAGGTGTCTAAGTTCACTCCGGTAAGAAAAAGATAGCAAATCCCTTGTTAAGAATATCACGGTTCTTGTTATCTTACTTAAATATATAAAACTTTAAAAAAATTAAAACCGACTTTAAAATCTAAAAAGCAAAAAATAAGCCTTTTGTAATCGGTAGCAGCCAAGGCATTCTACAAAAGGTTTATTTTTTGCTTAAGGGAGTGAAATTGGGGATGAAAGTTTGTATGAAAATCCACCAGTTTTGAAGTTTTGATCTTCAAATTTTGTATTTAGGTTGATAATTAAAAATAAACATTTACCTGTCTCGGCGTTTTTGAAAATTCCACCCCCAAAGAGGTGAAAAGAGGGATGAAGTTGAGTAAGAAAAGTCCTTTATTTTCAAATTAAAAGTCACTCATATTTTGTTAGGATTATGGTTGGAAATTAAATATTACAAATAAACCAACCTAAATTTTGTGTTATGAAAATCAACCCCTAAGGGGGTAAAAAGGGGTAAATAATGGTAAAATCGATATAGGTGTCATTATTGCGGTTTTATGGGATGTTAATTACGAAAATGGCATCTATTTTGAAGTCCGACGCGGTGGAAATAATTCAACCCTTAGAGGTTTGAAAAACGACTTTAAATTTTGTTTAGAAAAATTATGCAAAATAGACATAGCGACTTTAACGCTTTGGAATATTTTTTATACATTCACACTTATCCATGCTAATATTATAAATGTGAAGGGAATTTTGTCTGTCTAGCTGTTCCCTTTCTCGAGTAGACCGCTGAATAGATTTTAGTGAAATTTGATATGAACATAACCGTGGAGATGGACATAGAATACTTTTTATTCTGATAAATGGCACCACCACGCGACATTGTAAGTCCGCGCGATAGCCTAATTCCTCATGGATGTGACGGCATTAGAGTCCGTCATTCGTTGCATTTGAACAATAAATAAGTAATCCTATCTTATCCTACCCTATTAACATTATAAATGCGAAAGTTTGTGAGGACGTATGTATGGATGGATGTTTGTTACTCTTTCACGCAAAAACTACTGAACCGATTTCGATAAAATTCGGCACACAGATAGAAGATAGCCTGGATTAAAACAAAGGCTACTTTTTTTATCACGGAAATGTTATTAGAATGAAATTCGGGAAACGGACACTTTATAGCTTTTTTGTCGCGTTTGAATATCTCATTCCTAAGGGAAAACATAACGCGTTTGAATATCTCATTCCTAAGGGAAAACATAAAAGATCTATGTGGGGTAAAATAGGCGGCGCCACATAATTTTAGAAATCCTGCTGTCCTACTAATATTATATATGTAAAAGTGTAGATGTTTAGATGTTTCGATGTTTAGATGTTTAGATGTTTGGATGTTAATAAATCCAAACATCTGTAAATTCGGGACTCAGATACTTTACAGCCTTGAGAGTTTGAGAGGAACATAGCTTACTTTTTGTCCCGTAAAAATCCCCATTTTCTACGGGAAAATACACTACATCGCAATAGGTGGCATAAGTAGTAATTTTTTAAAAATTAGGTTAGGAAAATGAAAGATGTTTCTTTCTTTCTTGTACTAATTCTTTCTAGCCCAAGTTCTACTACTTCTGCGAACCAAAACCAAATTACCAAAACAAACAACCAAACCAAATTCGTGCCATGATTCAATTTTATTTTAATTTTTTCCCCATAAAAAACAACAATAAAAATTATCCTGACTCTTGACCGGGGTAGTACGGTATCTTAAAACCGTTCAGTAACTTTTGCGTGACAACAAGCAAACGGAGAACAACCATTATTTGTGCATCTGCATACAACAACATCGTATGCAACAACAATATGCAACTCGTTATTGTATTAATAAATGTACAGATATTGTTACAATTTTATTGTGGATATATATGCATAGATCTAGTAGGTATAGTAGAATAGCGATATCGCTTACGTACGTACATCTTAAGTTTTTGCGCGCACTGTTCATTGAAATAAAACAACTTTTCCGGATATTAAACACGCTATATTTCACGAACTTTATTGGTTTTATAGCGCGTTAATATCTGGAAAAGTTGTTTTATTTTAGCGATATCGCTCCTAGTTACGACTGCTACCTTTCACAAAGTTTGTCGACCCCGGCATTATTTGCAAAAGCTTAGTCGAATGCACTATCGATCTAGCCGGCGTAATGCCCGCAAGACAGATCTGGGCACGTTCGTGCCTGGAAATCTAGACTGGTTGCTATATTATAATTATTGCAGGTATAGGAACTAACATCACCCGCTAATTCGTCCGAGGGGACGTTATTGTAAATATTCATAATTTGATTTATTACACCCCTTTTAAAACAGTCAGAGATTTTTTTTACAATTATGGGTAACATTATCCAGACAAATGAATAAGTAATAAACATACTACACTACCTTATCTATACTTATAATAATAATCAAAGTGCAGCGTGTCTGTAGATTGCTTGGATTTGCAAAAAAAAAGATAGGGGGACTCAGAATAAGCAGCAGAACTAATGTCTATAATTTTTTTGAATTTTTGTCTGTCACACAGACAGACGTGTCTGTGTGTTTGAATGAGCATCACACTAAAACTATCTATCTAAGTCCACTGAATTGTTTATATGTTTGTAGTCCGTATCTCAACTTACCGTTTATTTCTCTATAAAATCGGTCAACTCTATCAATAGTAACACATTTTAAGGCAGAGTTGGAGTTTACGCGTCGTTCAGGTTTTGTATGCTTAGCAACAGTTGTTGATTTAAATTCTTGAAAAACATATTTTGACGATATCTACATCCTTTTTGCTGCTTTTTATTACTTTAGCGGTATGACTTAAATTAAAGATGGCGTTGTATGTAGGTATATTTTGTTATATCTAAAAATGTTGGTTCTCGTATAAATTTTTAAGCGTCTTCAAACACGGAGGAGTTTATAAATGTATCGCGAATACAAGTGGTATTTTTATGTAGTCAACAGCAGGTCAGGTTTTATACTTTGTGCTTGAGATTGCCCTTTACCTATGTCGTTCATTTTAGATGCGGTTTTCGTAATACAAGTTCTTACGTTATTACATAAGTTTTATGTTTCAGTACCTAAGAACAGATTGAACAGTCATCAATAACCATTTTTTATGTCCCCACTGCCGAGATGGTAGGATAAGTCATTAGATAAAGACAATAGGGCTGATCCGCCACGCGGGCCCTATGCGGATTGGTGGGTTTTCATGACCGCAAATTTAGCCGGTGCCTTCCGCGGCACGGAAGGATAGTAAATTATTCGTCACCTATCCCGTGACCGAGCTTTGCGAAACTAAATCGTAGGCCGAGCGAACCACTGCGCCTCCTCATACCGTACCTACAGTAGTTTTCAGAAAATATTGAATACGCTGTCGATTTCGCTGCCCCTAAAATAATATGAACTTAATAATAATAAATAAATCATAATAACCTTAACTTAAACTACTTATGTACGTTACTAGCACACTGGCACCAACTCTGGTGTATCTTTTGTAAATGGGTTTTTGACATGGCCGTCATGACATTATTGTTCAAAAAGATGCTACTTTGCATTTTAATAGGAACTTTTACTTTTAATTCTATTAATTTTATTTATCTTATTTATCTTTATTTGGAAATCAAAAAGTCTTTTACAGTTTTTGAATTACACAGTTTTCTTAATAAGACTTATAGTTCCACTAATTGCATGCATTTTATAGTTAAGTGAAAGCGAGTAGGTATGTACACAAATTTTATCTTCATGAACTTAATATATTTTTAATGTTTACAAATATACATTTAGAAAGTGTCAAAATCAGAAATTGGGTAATACATTTATAGTATTGTTAAATCTGTGGTAGTACTAGTATATGTAGTAGTTAAAGTAAAAAGTTAAAGGTTAAATGTTTAATGTTAAATTAATCGCTTCCCCTTGCTTTCCTAATGGGTAACGGAAAAAAAGAGAAAATAAATTAACATTGAAAGTTAAACAGATAATATTTAAATAAATAATATTTGCTAAGTACGTAGGTACTAACGAATTGATAAATTCCCCTATTACCTAAAGGCGATAAGATAATAAGAATGTAATCAAATGGTATCATATGTTAAGTTTTCTCTTCGAAAAATAAAGAATTTATGCGACTCAATAGTTCCTTAGTATATTTTAGTAATAGTTTCCTTTTTTGAAGTTGGGTAAAAAGACCGCCTTACCAACAATTTTGTCGGTAAGGATTGCAAACGATGTTCGGGTTCTCTCGCGAACGAAGTTGTGGGGCACAGCTAGTACTAACTATAACAAGAAAACGCCGTCCAACATAAAAAATACTTTTATAATTTAGATTTCGTGGTTTTAGATATGCTAATTTCTAAAAACAAAAATTCTGCTTCCACCACCAACTCTTCAGATACTGTATGTACTCCATATTAATTTTCAATAAGTATCTATCTACCTCTGTAGAAAGTTATTTCAGTTGTTGTGTATTTAATTTGCCCTTACTGTCACCGTGCGTCATATAAGTTCTTTTAAAAAAAACCGAGCATCAGCGATTTCATTGCTAATGAAACAGTGACTTTCATTTTCAATTGACAATTCACGTTTTGTCCGTGGCTTCTTGCTCGTTGATTTCCATCCAAGATTCATAGGAATTATATTATCTGTAGTTTCACCTTATTTATTATTATTTATTTATTTATTTATTTGAATATATATTTATGGGATATATTTTCTACTTCACCTAGAACCATGAAATTTAATAGGTATATAGTTATTACAAAATGAAAGTAGCTACCCAACTAGCACAAACTGGTTGCTTAAGAGCTTTGGAGCTAATCCGATTATTCCCAAAGGCGCCAAGCTCAAGCGCCAGAGCGTGCACTGCAGACCTTATGCAGCCGCTTTGCAGCCAAAGGGGCACAACTTTTTGCAACCTACAGTTCCATTAGAACTTCGTAATAGTGGCATAAAAGCATTACAGGAGCTGCAATTTATAATTAACACCACACTAAAGCTCTTGTGGCGCTTATTGAATGAATGACAGGTTTAACTGAACGATTAAGGATCACTGATAATTCACCTTGTGTCTCATTTAATTAATATATCTGTTGTTCCTGAGTCACACATTACTGAATACAAATAAATAATAAGTGAAGTGAAGGTAAGTGTTTTTGAGCTATATTTTGTATAATATGCAAGTGGCTAAAAACGCAAATCAGTTTATCGTGCATATAGTTGATATTATTGGAGTATTTTTAACGCGCCTTAATAATTACCTCAGAATATTGTAAAATATGTTAAATATTATTAAATAAAAAATATTATATCACATACCTAAACGATATTGAAATTACATACTTGATTACATTTGTATTTAGTAAGTTGCTGGTTCTATATTAAGTTATATTTTACTACAAATTGTGATAAAAACCTATAAATTTCTCAAGTAATGATAAATATTATTCTTGTAAACATGGCGTCTATGAAAAGCAGCTTTAACTTGCAACTTCAACATTAATACTTCTGCTCTGCGCGTCAAAGCGTTAAGTTTCACTCTTCTATAGGTCCAAGTAATACCTGTACCACTAATGCAGTTCAAGTCTTTACAATCACTTTTATTCCGTACTTACTGCAGGTATCGAACCACACTAATGGTTATTTGTTTAGAGATCCGTAGAACTCATTGAAAACCCTAAAATACGATAATCGTTTGTAGCGGCTTCTATATTTTTCCCTTTCAAATATTTAACACTTAGTCTTATTATGTCTTACCATGTTTTCAGAATGCCTTTATGAATAATTCAAGCATAAAATGAACAACAAAATAAACAAGAACATTGCATCTGTCCATCTACGTGGGAAAACATGGTTTACTAATTGAGAAAACAAAATCTACGGGACCCTTGCTTGTATTTGTTGAACTCGAACTTGGCGCATTCTAGAGAATAAATTAAATGAAAGCTAATTGAATACTAATCTGACGTAGAAAAGTAAAAAAAACTTACGTGTTATTTAATATTTCAATTACAGAATTCTCACACACAGTTGTCTTTTTTTAATTTCTGCATATTCTGATAAACTCCCCCTACTATCTTGCGATATCCTAGTTCTTAGATTGAACTTCCATGCTTTCAGATCCATATTTCTTTTAACCTGGCTCAAATATTTTATAAAATGTGATTTCTCCAATAAAAATAGCAGAATGAATCCAAATGAGTAGGTATTGTCCATTACGCTCCTGCTTCTATTGTGAAGCCTTAATGTCGCTATTAGTAAAACAGTCGATCAAATTGCTACTTAAGTCTGCGTAAAAGTACAAATCACTTCTGCAATGAATCTTTCAGTGGCAGAACAGTGATAAATATATCTTTTATACAGTTCCGTTAAAAAGTCTGCAATTAAAGTCTTTATGCAGTTCGGAAGCGCACAGCGGCAGCAATAGTAGCTTTTTAGCAGCTTTAATCTTTAACATACATGTTTTAACTCTCTTTTTAAGCTATAGACGGCAAATGGGTTGAAAAATAAACTCTTATAAAGCCTAGAGTGTCATTTGGTTCAGTTATTGCTACCCCTAGTGACATTTACAGCTATGAGCAGTTACGGAAGCAATAGTAGAACTTAAAACCACTTTCTGAACCCCTAAAGCGCTATTGTACAGCTAAAAGTTGCAAAATAGGCTGCTATTTCCACTAGTGTGCTAGTTGGGTATGAAATAGTACCTATTTACAAAACATAACTAACTGTACGTACCTACTGAAGTTGGTAGGTATGGTAGTACACGGTTTATATGGATGACTAGTTAGTGAACCTAACTAGTCATCCATATAAACCGTGTACCCGACTGGCATTTAATAGATTAACTTTGAACGACAGATCCCTCGCCATTTGTTTGGGTAATAGACATTTATGCGAAGAAACGGGGCTTTGATGTTTTGGAGGACTATTCAAGGGCCTAATTTGTAAGGCTAATATGCAGAGGGTTAGGCGAGACTTGTTTCACTTTATCCTTTACAATATCACGATTTATTAGTACAGCTTTGTAAACATTTTCGTAATATTAACGATCGTCGATATTAGGAATCAAAACAAATATTCACACCTAAAATGTATTTAAGATTTTAAATGCATAGGTGAACCGGTGCACAAGCGTGGTAAACTATTGTTACCGATACGTTACCTATGTTTACTTACAGAAAAATAATCTTTATTACTGGAAATGTATGTATGTGATTGCCGATCACATAAAAAATAATATAAATCTTTAAGCCAATGATATTATATGTGTATACTTGAAGTGAAATTCGGGAAGATCATATGGGTCCGATTCAAATTGCTGTCTTTAATTTCCGTGTCTTTTATCCTAGTTGTCAGTAAAACATGACAGTCGTCTTGGTCACAGATTTCAATGCAAATTACTATGAAAGTAACATATCTAGTATAAAATAAAAGAAAATTGCAAAGATAGCATTCCAGATTTAGTTTTATTTTTGAAAATTAGCGCAATTAAACCCTTATTTTTTATTACATACGTAAATTATAGAATATGAATTAAGGTCCCAATTCAGAACCTAACTCTAGAGCATTTATTATCGGCGGGACATACGACAGACGGCGTCAAGACGTCGCGACGACGTCGTTAGTCTTGTCGCGCGACACCCGGCGACTCGACGCATATCCATCTCACTGACGCAGTCGTCGACGATACACTACGTGCCTTCAACGGAAATTACTCAATTTCTTATCGTTCACGTAGCCATATTAAAAGTTTTTAGACAGTTCTGCGAAACTAATATAATGTTTGGTGAGTTTTCATTTGTCACATAGGTGTATGTGTGTATTATCATATTAAAACGTACGTACGTAGATATCAATATAAAGCATTTCTTGTAATAATAACCTATACAGAAAACTCAACTACAGAGACTTTTCGTAAAACAAAATTGACACAAATACCTAATGAGTACATTTCTACACAAATTCTTCTTGATCTAAAATAAAAAGTACAATATTTTATATCGTAATTTTGCCCTTAAAATATAATTTAAAGGCTCAATTCCTAAAGCTATTGAGCAAGAAGGTAGATAACGTAAAATAAATTCCGCAGTAAAAAAATGTGTTCATTAAAATCATACCATTAAAGAAAAGACAGACAAATGGAGCAAAAAAATCGAATCCGAAATACTGGTTAAGAGAAAACTAAGCTGGGAAGTGGTCCAAATCCGACGCTAAATTAACTTTCCAGGATGGAAACACGTGAAAAATTCGAGCCTCTCTAATGCCGAGCCATTACAGGCCTGAATTAATACTCGGTGGGCTCCGCGCTAGGCGCTAGGGACGGAACACTGACACTCTTTATCGATTGTTTCTGTACGGGGTTTTTAAACTGCAGTTTGTTATTTGTCCTTACTTTATTCAGTGACATAGAACAAGACAATATTAATGAGGTTCAAGAAATGACAAGAACTGGCCACGAAATAACCTACACGTGGAAAGGAGTGGGATTTTGATAAACTTCAGAAATAATCTACTTATCTCATATCGCTCAAAGGGGACTCAAACCCGCAACCTTATGAGGACACGAAATTTGTACGAGAGAGAGTTTGTGGTTTGACCTGACTTTCCGTGTCAGGGTACAAAAAAACAAGAAAAAAAGGAAATTCAAGCTATTATGACCGCGCTTTAAAAAATATAAAAAAAGGAAAAGAGAAGGAAATATTATTAGGCAGTCGGTTTTATAAATAATATTCCTTGCAATAAATGACAAATATATTTCACGCTAAGTAATGTTTAAAACCAAAGAGACCTCCTGCTAGATAAAAGTTATTGCAAGCAATCACATTTTACGATGAAACGCTCAGCGTAACGATGTTATAGCTTATAGCCCATCCACGCGTGACCTCTTCATTAATTTGCAAAAGCCAAGTTTATCGACTATCGATATCTAAATGAGCGCCCGCCCTAGCTAACACGTACCCCAGGAATTTCTCATTTAGCGGTCTATATGCACCTTTGAACAAAAAATACCTATACAGACTGCCTCCAGTTCGGTTCTAGGACATTTATGAGCCTCTGTTTACGTGATTATGCACTTGGGAATTTCCATATTGCTCTGCAGAATATCATAGCTGTCGACTTAAAAAATAAAAATTGTTTTGAACACAGAGATAAGAACTTTTTTACGTACCTACAATGTTTTAATAATGACATTCTTAACCCGTTATTAAAATGTAGAACGACACTACATAGTTAATTATATTTTTATACACTATTATGGGGCTAGATTAATTGGTGTGAGTGGTATAAATATTTATTTATAATAACACTGAAAAGATTTGAGTTTTTGTCTTGGTTGAGATAGTAAATCCAATGTCGAAACTAAATAGTCTCTTAAACCTACAAACAAACAACAAATAACATCATTATCTTGCCCATTTACAAGAAACAAAATTACATAATCGTAATTGTGGAGGTTTGTAATAGGCTTTTAGTATTTATACATGTAGGATGTATAAACTGTATCGAGAGCTGTAAACATTCCTAAAATAGAATAAATAAATAAAAATAAATAAAAAAGCTCCTTGAAACCCCATTCTAATAATAACAAAAAAAATACTAAGTAGAAAGATCCAAAAAGTACTTAATACAACGAAATATGATGCAAGCTGCAACATAGGAACAATACGCCTATCGAATATCCAATCTTGAAGGCACGTGCCTTCTCGACCTCGATGAAGTGCGAATTCCCAGGGAATCAGAACTACTTCACGTGAAATCGAAATTCCTACACCTCCCAACTTCAAAGAGCAAGTTAGATTTAATCGAAGTTTCTGCACTACACTATGATTTGCGCCTACTTGAAGCTGAATCTAGCACGCCGTAAAAGTTCATAGTTATTAAGACTATTTAAAGGCTTCAATAATGTGAGAGTCAAGTGGCAATTCACATGTTAAAGTGGTAGTTTTGTTAATTGTCTAGCCGCTAGACGCTAGACTAGCGTCTAGCTTGAAGAGCATTTGAAATTTAAATTAGCTAATTCACGAAATTCAATTAAGTAGTTTAATGTAAAAGAACATCTTGTTCACTTGTAAAAAAAGAGTTGTACAATCAAGTAACAATTCAAATATCACAAAATTTTGTCCTCTTATTTAACTTGAAAAGTGGAATTTATGTACCCTTATGCACCCTGAAAACCCTTGGTATTTATGTACGTTTTGACCATAGTTCAATACTAAAACATAATTTAAACAGCTCTTATCCGCGATTAATTAGTACCTTGATGCACCCATCAATTAGTACTACCTACCTATTCGTATATCAAGCTATAAAGACCTCGGAATCCAGATTGGCAATCGAGAAGTCAATAGCAAGCACCATATTGATGGAGACAGCGCGTCATCATGTGATATACAGATTCACCGCGCGTCGAAGCTCCCTGAGATCTGGCTGTGTCACGTTATTGCCCATTTGCTTAAACTGCACCTTGGAGTTAAGTACGTTTTGAGCAGATATCAATACTTAAACATAATTAAAACAGCTGCTGAATTATCCGCGATTAATTAGAGATCTACCTTAATGTACTCTTAAATAATATTAAGACCTCGGAATCCAAATTGGCATCTGATGTCATATGTTACTTGAGACCTGCCTCTTGGAATTATATACTTCTCAATATACTAGGTGTACTTTGAAATTGACAATCGACAACTCAATAGCGCCATATTAGATTGATAGTTAGATTGATTGTTTGTTAGATTGATAATAGATTGGATACCTACTAACACTGCGTTTATATTATTGATTTATTCACATATATTTGTTTGTGTTTGTTCTATGTATTATTCTATATTTATTCATTCTTTTTACATTTGACCGGATTGTATGTTCCATGTTATTTAATTATTATTTGATAAAATGAGATATTTTAATAATGTATTGTATAATGTTGTTTATGATTAATGATATATCCTTTAATATTTGTATGTGTTAATGTTTTGTAAAATTTTATGAATTAATCTTGTAAGCGCTTTGGATGACTCATCTGTAAGCTTCTAAGACGTATAGGGTGACAGCGTGTCATCATGACGTGTGTGATATCATACAGAGTCACTGCGCGTCACAGCTCCGGTAATGCAGTTAAAGGCATCTGATGTCTTATTTTACTTGAGACCTGACTCTTGGAATTATATACTCCTCAGTATACTGATGTACCTCGGAATCCAAATTGGCAATCGACAACTCAGTAGTACACTCGGGGAAATTCCCGGTTGATCAGTAGAGCTTTTTTGAGAAACGATATTTCGGAAAGCAACAAAGTTAAAGAAATAATTTATTTATAAAATGAAATACCTATTAAAGCTCTATTATTTCTGATATAAACGTTTTCTATACGTCTATTACTTTTTGAGATATCTGTCTTAAAAATAAACTCTACTGATCTACCGGGAATTTCCCCGATTGTACCACATTGATAGTGACAGCGCCTCATCATGTGATATACAGAGTCACTGCGCGTCACTGCGGTAATGCAGTTAGCGGCATCTGATGCCTGGCTGTGGCACGTTATTGCCCATTTGTTTTGTTTAAATACTCTTTGTTTGGACTGTTATTCACGGCTGCTTTAATGGAAAAGTATTGTTGTGTTTACTAAAAGTTAATGTAGATCAAAAGCTCAACGTAAATCTTTAAAAATGTAAGTGTAGATAGAAAGTTGCCAATAGCAAGGAATATCTTAGAATTTGGCTATCTAATTCTGACTAGCTAAAGTTATCTGTTAATAGATAAACCAAAACCACCAGTTATTATAGGTAAACTCACTCAGTGGTATGCTTAGTACATTTGAAAAACCTAAAACATTACTTTCTTGGAAGAATTTAAATCAAATACAATATGGAATGCTTTTGTAATAAAAACTTTTTTATTTCACAATTTTTAAAGGTAGAACACGTCTCGTACCTACGCTAATAACCTTATGTCAACTCCTCATTACCTTTTACAAAGCTGCTTTTCCCGGTGCAGGGACGTTACTTATTGAGGGTTTATAGCCTATAGGTATGTTGGCGAGGACAAATAGCTATTTAACAAAAAAGTTTCATCAAAATCCGCTCAGTAGTTATTGCGTGAAACTTCAGCTCGAACAAGAATCTAACAATTACCTGGATGATATAATTGTTTCATGACTTCCATGACATTAGGCCCCATATCTCCGAAGATTATCATCGGATCTCAATGAGACTTATATGGGACCAAATTGACAGTGTACCCGAACAAAACAACTATTAAAATCGGATCACCAACACCGGAGTAATCGGTATACATACATACATCGGACAAAAAAAAAAACGGGTTGAATTGAGTACCTCCCTCCTTTTTTGTTGATGTCGGTAAAAATAATTTAAATGTTTACTATACTTTATGGCAGAATGATAAAAGTTATTAGCCATACTAACGAATGTGCTTTACATTATAGGTACTTACTTCTTTGCTACTGTAAAATTTTAAAGTCAAGTCTAGACAAGTTCAAAATAAGTTACATTCATGTGAAACGTTCTCTCCCCTGTTGTGCGAAATAAATTGGGAGTAAGTGACGAAGATTGGTGTTATAAATAACAAGGATTTAGGCAAGCGAAATTTGCACGTGAATTTTTTATGAATGCTCTTACTCGTGAGCTTTATACTCTCGCATCTCGTTTATACACCTACGTAAAATATGTGTTCATTTATTGAGTAACAGTAATGTTATATTGGAAGCCATTCGTTACATAAAAATACACATATACGTACCGTCTTCTAAAAAGTATATTTTTTTATCTATGGCGCTGTTAACTAAAACAAACGAGCGGGAAAACGCATTGTGACATGACAACACAAACTGGCGAAAAAGCGGGAAAATGTTTAAAAAACAGTTGAACATGCAAACCCTCTGTCCGCTTTTGCCGCTAGGGACAGCCCGGGTCTCCCGACGGATGCAGGTGATAAATTATCATTGTTTCGGACAGTTTAGCATTTCACGGTAAAAATGATCATGTGCGAACGTTACTTTCTATCTGACACTGATAAACACGCTAGAACCTTTTCCGGACTTTTTTAAGCGCTACTTTGAACGGTTCGTTTTATGTATTTCTCTTTGTTAAAACTTATAAAGTGCTTCAAATGAAAAACTGATAATGAATAGGGTTGTTAATAAGTATATATAAGCTTGCATCTTAGCCATAAAATACCTGCAAATTAAATTCCACATCTACGCCATCAACGCACTGAGTACCAGGAACCCATAAACTTCGAGAGGTGTCAATAAAGTGAGGTGGAAGAGCTCTGCCTTGACGGCGACACGCGTGGGCGTGCGAGAGAGATAAGCATCTCCCTACTAACGACGTTAGCGTCCCTTGATTTTATTGTGCCCTAGTAGAGTGTGGTCCAAACAACGACAAACAGCGGGGAAAACCCTGTTTATGACACAAGTATTCAAAATACTATTTTTAAATATTATTTTTCTTGTACAATCTGCCTTATAACTTCCTTTCTTCAAAGTCTAATAAAGAAAGTAGAGGTAATGTATCTTAATATTTATTACAAAAAAAATGTCAATTAAACTCGACTTCAAAAGACTCTTCTCTACAGCCATTACCAAAATATTCTATATTTCGCCAGTTAGTTAACTATAAACATACCTACTATACTTCCCACAATTATATAAGTACTTGATTTTATTATACCACTAAAAATATTAATTGAACACAAGAAAAAGATAAAAGTACCTAGTAACTTGATAGATGCACGTGTCGCCATCCTATCGCGCGAAATAGAGTCAGTTCCCTACATTTCTCATTGTACTATTTTGAATTTCTTTCGTTGTCACTTACGACGACAACATTTTCGGTCTGAATGCGTGACATGCTCCTTCATTTCTTTCTCTTGTGTACTGTGACTTGTACCAAATACTACGCACATTGTATCGTATATATGAGCTCTCCAGAACGTCGCCTTCAGCGTTTCCTAATGAGGCGTCCAAACTCTGAAATACGGCTTGCCAATATCACGAGAGAGGAAAGATGGACCGAAGAAATTACTTATGTAGGAGGAGTGGGCATCTCACTAGATAAAGTGGTGTTAATGTTCTTTGAAATATGTATAACTGCTGAGGTCAATGATGTTCTGTAACCTCTTTCGACGGCAGCGAAAAGACACTGACAATTTTATTATAAATATACAACATTCTGAAACAAAGCTATCATTGTGGACAGAAGTGTGAATGTTACATCCTTAGTAAATTATGTAAGAATACCACATTCTGGTGAAGGTACCAGAATATGGTATTCTTACATAATTTACTTCGTCATCTCAGCCACATTTCAACCACTGCTGGGGTATAGACATCCCCCAAGAATCTCCACAGCGGTCGATCCTGCGCTGTCCGCATCCAGCGGCTTCCCGCGACCTTCACCAGATCGTTGGTCCACCTTGTCGAGGGCTTACCCACGGAGCGTCGTCCTGTGCGCGGTCGCCATTCTAGAACCTTTCCGCCCCAACGGCCATCGGTTCCTGTCGCTACGTGTCCCGCCCACTGCCACTTCAGCTGAGGAATCCTTCGAGCGATGTCAGTTACTTTCCTTACTTTAGTCAGTTACTTTAGTTCTCCTACGGATCTCCTCATTGCTGATTCGATCACGTAGGGAAACGAACATAGCCCTCTCCATTGCACGCTGGGTGACCTTGAGCTTTCTTATCAGACCCCTATGGGTCTGATAAGAAAGCTCAAGGTCACCCACGTCTAGCGACCACGTTTCACTACCGTAAAACATCACTGGCCACACACACTGGTCATAGACTTTCGTCTTGAGACACTGCGGTAAGTAGGACGCGAAGATTTTACGGAGCCTCCCGAATGCTGCCCATCCGAGTTGGATTCGACGGGTATTTCTCAAAGTTGGACTTACCTAACTAGTTGTCTGCCCAAGGTAAACGTAGTGGTCTACAACTTCGAGTGTAGTGTTCCCAACGAAAACTGAAATGGGTACAACATGGGAATTTGACATGATTTTCGTCTTAAATCCATGTTTATCCTAAGACCCACTCTTTGGGAAGCACTATGGAGATCTTCGAGCATTGTGTTCAAGACCTCCAAGGTCTGAACCATAAGGACTATATCATCGGCAAAACGAAGGTGTGTTAGTTACTGGCCATTAATATTGATGCCGTGTCCTTTCCAGTCCAAGAGCTTAAAGATGGTCTCCAATGCAGCTGTGAACAGTTTCGGAGAAATGACGTCTCCCTGTCTACCACTTCGCTGCAGTTGGATGGGATTTGTGCCCTGGTTCTGCAATCGGACCGACATGGTGGCATGTTCGTATGAGTACCTTAACACCTCGATATACCTATAGTCCACTTGGCACCTCTGGAGAGACTGCAACACCGTCCAGGTCTCTATCGAATCGAAGGCTTTCTCATAGTATTCAAACACCAAGCAAAGTGGCAGATTATATTCCTCGGCCTTCTGAAAAACCTGCCGCAGTATATGGATGTGGTCTATGGTGCTAAAGCCTTTTCGGAACCCGGTTCTTTTGGGAGTAATTTAATAAAGTTCATAACTTAAGGTAATAGCACTTTTTTATTGGAATTATTTGAAGTATGATAAAAATATAGTAAGGTTTAGGTAAGTAAATAAAAAATATTATATGTATAAAGCTTGCTTTGATGTTTAGTCACTATCATTATTAACATCATTTAATACAGAAGGAACAGAAGGGCATGAAGAACGTTTACATAAATTAGGACATTTAACATAAACAAATTATAAATGTACTACCCACTCTACTTATTACTTACATATTTCCTTCATAATGATAAATAAATAAAGTTTTGTTACAGAAAAACCACAAAATATCAATGGTTCCCGTTTCATTTAATACCGAAAATAAAATGTAATGCAAAGTAAATGTTGACGCACACGATGGACAAATAAACGAATTTCACATTCAGTCGCGTGTTCATAAGCTTCAGAATATTTCCATGCGTGGAAAAGCAAACACATCTCCATAATGAAATCATTTTATCAATCAAGCGTATTTGTGTATTAAGCTGCATGTACACACTACTGATTCGGCAAAATTCTACTTTTGAATATTTGACACCCTTTTTATTTTATAATAAAATTGTTAATTAAACTTTTTATAGGGAATGAAAAGCCGTAAAAGATTTTTTTGAATAAGATCCAATTCAGTACTTTCAATATATACTTTGGCTGAATAAGGCTCTTGGTTCAGGGATCCCTTAATCATAATCACTAAGCTAAATTGACACTAATCACATCACATCGTTTTTTGTTTCGAATCGCTACCTTTTTTACCAAACTGATATCAATACAAAAAGATTATAAAAAAGTAAATTTATTTATTATGGAAGGCTGGAAAGCAGCGAAAGATTCTAGGATTGTTTCAAAGATTGAATCCTGAGCGTAACGAAGGTTTCAAAGGTACGAGCCGCTAAAAACTTTTCTGCTGAGCGCAACACACAATTTTTCACCTCACAACAGCGAGGAATTTTTTTGGGTTTCCGCGGTCAACTTCCGGTAAAAAATCTTGTAACAAAAAGTTTAATCTACCTTAATCCTTTAATCTTAAAATACCTTATCCTTGTCGTTTTAATGATATAAAAAAAAACAACATTTAAAAGGGATTATTATCGTTAATTCAAAGGTAACTCTAATAGGAATAAAATAACAATAAAAACGATTCGGTAAATGTTGACATTGACATGAGGTACAAGACACAGACCATTTAAAAATAAAGGTTTATGTCACATTCACACAATCAAAGTGAATCTGACGCAGAAATTGAATGAAAAAACATTCTTTTCCGAGCGCGTGAGGTGAAAAATCATTTTCCAAAGAGTCAGTATATCTAAAGAAGTAGGTATACAACCAACTGCCATTTCGCAATCGCTCGCTTGGCAGTAGTGAGGCCGAGTATCTAGCTGATAGGAGGGCACAGGATGTCGGGAGGGTCCTTAAGATAAGCGGCGCAAGCGATGGCAGCTACACGTGGCGATGAATATTTAATCAACTTGCTCTAAATATTTGAAGGAGCTAATAAAAATGCATCTAGACAACCAACCGTGTTTGGTATGACATATTATTTATTAGATGATATGAAGACTGTTAATTAAGACTGTGATTTTTGACGGAAAATGCAATTTAAAAACATTGATCTGATTCCAAAATAATTAGCTTAAAATACTTGTGTTACAAATAATTGAACCAAAAGGGTATAGTGGTAAAAACTTATGGCAGATCCTTTCGACCTACGTTAAAAATGATAATACAAGAAGAAGAAGAAACAACGCGCGACGGGGAGTTGGATAATTACTAAATATATGAAAGCCTACGTCAAAAGGTTTAGCGATGCTTCCTCAGAAATGTAACTCAAGTTTTCTATCTTTTACTTAAATAGTAATTAAGAAATGATGTAGAAGAATAAACTTCAAATATGAATTGATATAAGTAACTAGTTCATCTCTTAGCTTGATCTCATAAGCGATTTTATATTTTCATACTTAGGAAAAGTAAAGAAAAACCAATATGCGGCACAACAGCTTATGAAATCCAGTCGACGATAGCATTAATTTCCCGCGAGGACGCAGCTCGACTGGCTGGCACACTCCACGTTATAAGTTCACCGCGTTACAACTTTACCGCGTGATACAACTTTGCCTCAGGGTACTGCGTTACTTCAACTTCAAACTCTTATGCAATTTCTAAATTATCTTTAATACCTACACGTTTTTATTTATAACCAAAAACTGTAAATCCTCTTTTGTATCATTATAACATTTGTTTTTATTTGTTACCGGCACCAAACCTGAACGTTATGTGAAAAACTAAAAGAAATATGACTTGATTAATTTATTATGACTTTAGTTTCAAAATGCTGAAAGTCACTATTTCGTTAGTAATTTCACTATAGTATTTGAATGACTATTGTCTTCTTATCGCCTGTAAGCTGGCCCAAACCCCTCTTCCTGTCGCCTCCTTAATGAATACCTACAATCTTAATAGCTGGTCTCCTAAGTAAATGTTTAATTAGGCCACTAGGCTTGGCTTAATAGCTTAATTGGTGAAATATAGCGATTTAATGCTGTTTAGAATCTGAACGCTTCTCTACAGAAAACTATTATGTTTTAGTAGCGATGTCGCAAATTTCTAGAAATATTACTTAATTAAATTACCATGTTTAGGTTTATAAAGTATATTTTTTTAAGATTTTTCACACTAAATGATTATTTTTATAGACACCTACATAGCACAAATGGGTAGAAATTAGTATTAAAAAATATATTATACCTACACATTTTTCGAATTATTAAAAATACATTATTACTAGCTCGAGAGAATCCCTTTAAAAATAAAAATTAATCAGAGAAATAAAAAAACTACGCAGTTTTTTTTTTACTTTTTAGTGTCTGTAATATGTTGTTTTGTAAACTACGAGTACAATAGGATTTATCTAGATTAGATTAGGTTTAATGTACATTATAAACAAAGTAACGTGATATTACATCGTCCAGGTCAACAAATATGCTCACATCTGATTCTGATTCCGATTCATAAAATAAAAACTACCGGACCAAACTGAATCAAATTTTTATGGGACCAAATGGCAAATGGCAAAAAAAGAATGACCTAAATCGGTCCCGAATGCTCGGCATAATCGGTGTAGGTACATACATAAAAAAACTTAAAAAAAATACCGGCCGAATTAAGAACCTCCTATACCTTATACACTTCAAAACATCTTTTAAAATTTAAATAAGCGACGACAAATTCTAAACAAGAAAAGTAATTTCTTTTAACAGTGCTCTTATTCCCATTTAAATATTTAAATTCAAGAAATACTCACGAAAATCTCTTATTACACAAAACGAAAGTGTTTTAACACCGCTAGCGTAAAATTTTATAACATAAAAAAGGTTTCGAAAACTATTTTCTTAATTTATTGTAGTAAAGTCAACTTCTGCTTAATCAGCAAAATTAGAAGGTTTTTAAGCCTTAATACTTAAAAGTAGGTTAAATCTCTTCAACTTTAAGGCGCGAATGTTAAGAAAAAGCAGTTAGTATGTCAGGGGCATTTTCATGCAGTGTCGACTTAATGAGAGCTCGCTCTTGGCTCCTTGAAATTGTGGACTTATTAAAACTAGCTCGACTTTTAATTCTTATAATGGTCATAGTTTTACTTTAGCTGCTAATTAAAATGTCTATTAAAGTGTTTGTGAAATATGTAATTGCAAGCTTCGTTTCTACTGATCTTTTGTCAAGTTAATATCCCGTCTAATTTTTTCATCTGGTGCCTCTAGCACAACTTGAGCTCGTACTGTCAAAAAATGTAGTCCCGTTTACGTCCGGTAGGAACGCTGCTCAATATGTCATATTTTTTTTTACAATAATTCCTCGATAGTTTTCGTGCTAGGGATACTGATATTTAAATTTAAATTGTTTTAAACGCATAATAGCGCAACAACACCTAATGAGTATCATTTCAAAAGTATAGAAAACAAGCGGCTCTCTTTTGTTTGACAATAATAAAATGAAGAAGATAAAATTTAAAAACTAATTCTTTCATCTAATATTGCCCTCAGAGTTGCCCCGAATTTTCTTCAATTGTTTTTTCTTCTCAACTTCAAATTGCTCACAAAGCAAGCAAGTTTGAAACGAAAATGATACACAGCCCAACAACAATCGCAAACAAATATAAATCAGTATGAAACAAGTTCTGCAAACGCTCACTTTAGGTTGTTTTACTTCTTGATAACTTTATTGTTTCCAATTACTTCTTCGCTCTGGTATCAAATTGATATTACTCTTGTTCGAGTAACTGTTTAATATTTAATATCACTACATTATTCAAAGTCAACATTATACCCATATAACATAGCGTTTTATAGTGATGTTTTTCTTATGAATCAACAGCTTTCTTAAATATGTTTTGACAATAATCAACCAACTTCAAACATCTGTAATATTTGAAACCAGATGTTTCCTTTAACATTCATCTTTATGTTAATCAAGTTGCAATCACAATGCTTAACTGGGACGTCGGGAACCGATTTATTAGTGAAGTTTAATCGTAACCCCGGAATAAACAGGGCCAAAACCTCTCCACGTGGCGACATTGTGGCTGAAGTTAGCGGCAGACCGGTATATTGGATGAGATTACCCTCATTGACGCTCTGAAGTTGCTGAGAAGCAATATCGTCATCTGTATTTTTATGTCTGTTTCTGTTTTTTTTTAACGTTTTGAACAGCCTGGTTTCTATGGCCTAGCCGAGCGTCAGGCATTCGTTACTCGATGTCAACATGTAGACGCCTAAAAGGAAGAAATAATAATTTTGAAGTAAGCCCTATTCATAGAACAAAGTCAATCTGTCTTTAATTTTTACAATTACTAAACTAAATTTTAATTAAACTTTGATTGAAACTTTATGCTTATCAACTTGCAATCATAATGCTTAACCGAACCGATTTATTAGAGAAATTTAATCGCAACCCAGGAATAAACAGGGCCATAACTCTCACCGCGTGGCGACATTGTGGCTGAAGTTAGCGGCAGACCCGTATTGTATGAGATTACCCTCCTCAACGCTCTGAAGCTATTGCATAACAATTACATCCGCTAACTCTGATGCATTGTTAATAAGTGTGTTATTTGAAATGACCTACAAAACTCTTTGGAAAAGGTAAATAAATGATCATCAGTCACTTTAATGACCCCACTGCTGGGGCACTGACATTTTTGGATGTATAATAGATAGTACACATTGCAAATGTTTGCGAAATGAATTACTACATTCCCAATATTGCAGACATATCTGAAATGCATATTGTAGCACATTGGTTTCGTAGTAGGAGCCAAATCAAAGATTTACTTAGTTCAGGAACCGCATATAAACCTGACCGGAGCTTATTTAAACAGACTGCACTGTTTGCAGCTCGCAACACTATGATCTTTAAGCAAATTTGGTATAAGCAAAGCAAATCTTGAATAAACAAAATTTATGCTACGTACGGTCGTAGTACCTGACGTACTACGAGTACATCACTCGGGATCTTTGATTATTCATATAAAGAATGTGCACCTATTGTATTAAATTAAAATCCTCTTTGTTAAGTTAAACAAGGTGTAAATTTAACTAAAGTACCAACGACTCGCCTAATAGATTTTCAACAACGAGAGGTTTTATCTACAACAGTTATTACTATAGAAGTGAATATAATAAGTTTGCTGTACCCAACGATATAAAAAAAACTGATCAATGAGGTCAAGGATGGACTAAATACTTCTGCAAAAAAATCGCAATACCCAATAAGTATTAAACAACAGCCTGCCAAACGTGCACAAACCGAAAGTTTCGCTTTGAAACCAGAATACGGAAGGTAAGTTACTCCAGCGGTCGCGGCGAAACAGGATCTGAATTAGTCGGTCCTGGGTCCATTATGGGGGCCGTTATAAAGGTCCCCGGGCGCAAAGTTTTAATGAGAAGAACCGGAGGCGTCATCACGAGATAAGAGAGCCTCTAACCCGTACCTAATTGATTCGCAAAACGCCCAGTCAGCCCTTAAGGTCGTCGCCTGTCACCCAGCGTTGGACCAAGTGCCAATTTCCTTTGACACATGGAGTTTGAGGGTTAAATGAAATAGATTTTTCATGCGAGTACTGATGAGATTTTTCTTGTAAGTAACATATTTTACTACTTCATAATGTTTTGATGTTTATATGCCGCTAGGCACTGAAAAGTTATGCACATAAATAGATTTAAAATCATAATAAGGTCGATTCATAAAATAAATACACTTACACTTTCTACAATTTATTGTATGTAAGTATAGTAACTTTTTCTAGTTAGATACTTCGGCTATAAAATACATCTAAAGAAAATGTCATACTGTAAAAAAGCGAAAGCAGAACGCATCTCATATATATAATAGGTTTGAATATCACTAGTAACTTGATGATATTATGATTAATTAGTCCGTTTGAATCATCCATTCTGTAGAAAGAGAAAAGTTGAATAAAAAGTGAAACTTCCAAACAGAAAATCGTTGTTTAGTCAATTCGATAGAGGAAGCGTTTCGCAAACATTACTGCGTTTTCTTCCGCATCGTGTCGTTTCGCCATTCCAAACAAAGCTACGTCGAACTAACAAATGGGTACCCGTTTGTGCTCCAACACGATCTCGCATTCCCTAAACAAGTACGAAGTGCAGAGACAGTATTGCAATTTCGTTCTTTTACAATCACTAGAGTCTCGTTAGGGTGAAAAATTGGAACACAGGTTTTCGAGGCATTTATGTTGTCCCGACGACATGCGAATACGCTCGGCACTAATGGCTAGTCGGCGCTAGACAAGTTTCCCCGTTGTACCCGGTTTTATTTCCTGGTTTTATTAGCTTCGCCCGTCTTCGTTTCAACCGGTTTTTACATTGCACCCGTTTTTGGTGCATTTTATGGCCGCATTATGCCAAGTATGTGCCCAAGTAGAATGAAATTCTGTGGCTACTTCTGTGTGCTCAGTACAACAATGAACGTTTTAACTGTTTCCCATATCTTAATTTAAATGCTTGATTTTTTTTACATTGATTTAAACTATGCACCAGACACATACCATAGAAAATGTATTTTTAGAAAGAGTCTAAAAAATTCAACAGCAGATAACTTAATTGTTTTTACCGATGCAATTTTGTTTTTTCGTAAGTATTTGTTATTTTTATAATTACTTTTTATTAACATTACCATATTATATTAGTTTCAATAAAGTAAATACTGAATAATCAATGAGTTAATAGTCAATAATGATTCTATTATGTTAAAATATATTACTTATAGATAGGTATAACTTTACAAACCTTTATAAGTTTCGAACTGAATGGAGTCGTTAAATCTTTAGAAAAGACGGTTTTGGGATAAAAACCTACCGTCATCGTTTTCACCTCGATCCCATCATCCTTATTCACCCAGATTCAATCAAGTGTACATAATGTACTAAATCTCATGCGATAGAAACCTTTAGTACAGTTACCAGCAAATAAAGATAACCACCTTGACCTACGCCAGATATTCAAATATTATTGATTATAGGGTTGAATTTCAACACAGACGTTTTTTCTTATCATTTCGGTGTGATTGCTTATTATTAGGTTTTTTAAATATTAACTTTGTATTATTTTAACTCCTGATATCGTTCATTCTTATATACTGAAATCATAATATCTTAATAAACTTATGCGAAATCATTGTTTAAAATTTTGATGGCACTGAAATGATACAATCGCACACCGAAATAAAATAACTACCCACCGAAATATGAAAAATTTTAATATGATAAAGCACGGAAATATAGACCAAGATATCGCTTAACACAAATAGCCCACGAACCCTCGATATCTTATAAATTCCAAATTCGAAAAAAAAAATTTTTAATAGCATCCACCGGAATGATAAAAGAATCCACGTAAATGAAACAAATATGCACCGAAACGCACCAACGCAATTCGGTGTGTTTTTATCATTTCGGTGGACACTTAAAAGGGCACCGAATCAACCAAAATGAGAACACCGCCCAAAGCGGATTGGAAGGTGTTAACCGTTGCAGATGCACCCGGAAGTCCTTAAGGAAAGAATCCCATCCCATCCTCTTTATAACCGCGAGAGGCCCATGCTCCTGAAGTGGGGACATAAATTTAAACGGCGAAAGATAAAAAGATTGATGGAAAGGCAGGAAAGCAATATACCTATGCATTACCCATTACCTATTTTTTTTTTTTTGTTTTTTTTTTGTTATTATTATATTACTCGGTGACCTAATTGAAATATTTCTTTTATATTATATGAATAAGGGATTCATTGACAAATAATTCGTAAGTTTATATTACATTCCCTATTAATTGTTACCATTTTTACTGTTATACTAATCAGAATATAGACCAATTTGTTAATTTTATCTGAATTTACAAATAATTTACATTCTATTCAAATTGTGAAACATGAGCTCCACAATATTCAAACCTTGTAACCATAATTTTCATACCATGTTTGATGTGAATAAATGATTATGATTATGATTACTTGGAAGACAAAGGAGTTGTTCCAGGTATGTATGGAGCTTCGGCCATGACAGTATACACTATTCCAAAATAATGATAATTACATACAATACAATAATATCATAAGCATTTACAATGTTTTTACTTAAATACTTTCTGCGATCAAAATGCCATAAAAGCAATGGCGCCAAAATCCAAAATAGCATCTTTTCGTGCAATTATTTTGATTGGATTTATTTTTGTACTTGGAATTATAAACAAAAACAAAAGAATAAATATTTTCAGACATTTTTAATACCTTTAAGATTATTTTGAACTGGTGTACATTGTCATGGCCGAAAACGAATTATTTTGATTAGAACCCAAACTACTGAACTTATTTTGATAAAAAATATATGGGACCATTTCACAGGAAAACTCTTTCAAACAAAAGAAGAATTATGAAAATCGATTCACAAATGACGAACTTGTGCGCGATCAAATATAAAATATTATTGAAAGAACGCGAGGGTTGTGACTAATGACGTAACGCGAATGGCGCGCTATTTAAAATTGCATTACTAAAATCGCTGGCATCTTCATTTTTTGTAGAATCGAGTTATTTTTTTCATTGTTGGTAATAGACTTATCAGCTCTATAGTTCTACATACTGAGTTAAAATCATGCGGAACGCTCATTAACGAACTCGCGAATACTTAATAAACTGCAGTAACTCATTCCAAGTTATAACTATGCACGGAAATTATAAAAAAATTACCAGTGTCCACCGAAGTAACATACTTACGTTTATGGCGGGAACAAGCAGCAAGCGACGAACGTCCTCCCACGATTAACGTTTAGGCGGCACAAATTCGTAAGATCTAAGCTCGTGAGATCTACGTTAGATTCATTTTAAGCAAAAATATATTCGTTTAAAGTTACGGCACTGAAATGAAAGATTTTTGTGACTAAAGCATTTTACTTACCATTTAGTAAATTAAATTGGTTCATATTTTGGGGACAGGCATCGAAATTATAAATTTGAAGCTTTGCCTATTTTATATAATGAACTGTAATCCCAATCAATAAATATTTTGTGCCTCGTATAGGTCTTTAAACTACCTCTTCTACCTAGAAAAAAATATTAAAACCGTACAGTAACGTTCTGCACTAACAATGTCATCGATGCCGCACAAATTTTGCTGCTGGGAAATTCACTCATAGACGTAAAAGAAAAATGGCGCAAGTACGGTCATCTGCAATGCGTAAAACAAACAATCCCTATAACCACATCTCAATCGTCTAATCAAAACAAAAACTTCCTTCGAATAGAAACCACAAAAAATAAATGGCCTCAATTTGTCCGATAAAAAAACAAGAAAAATAGTGTGAAGAGAAAGTGGCGTTCAGGCCGAGTCTGATTTATATCCGGATCGCATCATTCCGGTAATATCCGGGGTATAACCCGGCGGCTCCCGGCGCAGGAAATAAAATAATTTTTCATTTTCTCACCTGATCAATCTTCACGCATGGAAAATGTGCCAAGACACTCGTTTACATGCACCGAGCTATGTTCGACAGTGATTCCTCTCTCTTTTTATTACTCCATTTGTAGCAAACTTATTTTATCTTACACATTGTGTAATTTTAAAGAGTAAAATATTATCATATACTTACTGTATAAATATTACACAGTATACCTACACATAATATGAAAAATGATGCCCGGCTATTCATGGCTGTTTCAGCGAAATTTAAAGCGTAAATTTTTCATCGAAAATATTATCCATAAATTGAAATTTATATTAAAAATATTAACTGCAATTGGCTTAACCTCTTACTTGACCGCTGCACTGTTTATACACCTTTTTGGGGGATAAAATATCTTTTTTAATACATCACTGAATATTAAATAACAAATGTTTGTCCGTTTTCAATTAAGTACTGTAATAAAATTCCTATCAGAATTTCGATTTATTACTTAGTGAAAACTGTAAAGCAAAACAAATAATTCTGCTAACAAGATATATTAGCTACAACAGTGTTTGTTCAACTTTCCGAACAAGAAACGATAATAATTAGTTACACAGAAATGGCTCCGAAAGCCCGTTTGTAAACGCGGCTTATTATTCAAGGGATGCTGTGCGTTGCGTAGTAAATTTATTAAACAGGGTCACGCCTCCGTTTTATGAGGATAATAAAAAGTAAAACAACACGTCCATCTGACAGATGAGATCTGAAATGAGGATCTTGCACGGTGCGGGGACTTCTAGAGACGACATTTACGTGCCTCATGCATTTGTAACAGACTTCAATATTATTAAATCGTAAGTGCATGTTGAAAATGTGTTGTGATGTGCAGCGGTATTATGTTCAAATACAAATAACGAGGAAGAAGAGCATTGATAATAAACAACGGGTTGCACTCCAGGAGTGCCCGGCAGAAGTGAAAACCGCTTAAAAGAAACAGCAGGAGCAGGCATACATTTTCGCCGCACGGTTGAAAGAGAGAGGGATATTAGTTCCTCTCCTACGCCGCGCCGGCGCTCTACTCTCCTTCCGTCTTACGAATTTTCGATCAGGTCGAGTGTCCTGACGCGACTTTAAAATTTTTTACCCATCTCAAAAATTTCAAACTCTGATGTGCACAACGCCGCCCGCTAAAGAAGTTTTCACTTCAAAAACTTATAAGTAGAAATAATTATTACTCTTTGAAACAATAAACTGTTCTTAATTGGTTTCCAAATTAAAAAAATATCTTTAATTAGGGGAGGAGTGCCCAAAGCTTACCTTACCTTAAGGGAAAGTTGAAAAAAAGGGGTTTATAAGTACTTGGCTAATGTTCTTATTTTTTTTCCTAAAAGGTCCATTATTTAACCCCTTTGAATAGTGCATGGTGAATTTCACCTACGCATAGTAGGTAAAGTTATATACCTACTCCTTTTTAATAAATAAAGAGGTAAATGGGTAAAAAAAACTAAAAATGATAATCTTATCAACAACTTTAGTTCAGTAAATCTCCCAGTATAGTGAAACTCATCGAAACCCCCGAAATTATTTGGATAGTTCTCCAATGTCAAATCCACCTGTAACATCAAAAAACTTTCCAGTTGGGAATCAATTTGCGAGATAAAAGATTTATTCAACCCGGTAAGAGAACAAAAACTTTGTTAAAGAAAAAATATACTCAATCAATCTTCAAGACAAATGACACTCTTAGGCCATTCCGAGCTTAATTTGTTAACCTAAAATATAGTTAAGTTTTTTAGTGACTCGCAATTTCTTTAGTCCCTACTCGTCTCTTTGTAAAATGTTTGGTAATCTTAGTAAAGTGCTTTAATGAAGAAACGTTTAAAGAAGATTAGGAAAAGTTATTTCAACACGGTTTTAATTAGTTCTCTGAAGTCGAAAAGATACATCGGAAGCAACATCAAAAGGTTCGTTCCTTTGTAGAACGTCTCAATCACAAAAACGCAAAGCAAATTCCGCGCTCGTTTAAACAAACATAAATTAATTACTGAAAGCTACACACAAACAAACTGAGTGGATATTTAATTTTGAGGCTGCATTGTTGGTATCCCACAAGGCTCATTACTGCAAATTGGGTTAGAGGACCTCTAGAAAAATAATGGAGGAATCTCTTCATTGGATGAATATTCAACAAGATGGCTGACGTGGCCCCGCGTCGCGGGCGTAATTAAAAATAATTATAAAACCCGTCCCAAACCCGGGTCCCCATACTGAATTAATAATTCAACGAACGTTGATTTTGTGAAGAATTCACCAAGACGCCGCGGAAATTTGCAAAAGTGATGCGAATGGAGTGTCGCGGCAGCTATTTAATTTGCGTTGTATGTTGCTCACACGTCTCGCGCATACAACCAATTTGTGTGATGGGGAGTAGAGTACCACGTACCTGAAACAATATTATTTTTTCTTAAAACACGTTCAACATAACATTATTTATCAACTATGTATGCACAGTCCGATTGGTTTGACAGGTCAAGACTTTTTTAAGACTTAAGTATTGTTCTTTTGCTGCAAATAAATTGAAGTCACAAATGCATGAGTAGTCCATTAATTCAGCACTTTCGATAACCTGTTTATCACAAAACAAATTACTTCTCATTCAAAACCGACGTATAAAATTTGTATGCAAACCGGCACCGATGGTAGAAAAGTTGAAACTTTCCTCATTGCTGGCTTGGCACTAATACACGGGTACAGAGCTTTTTGCTTTCAAACCCCACATTTCGGTACATTGGGTAGGTACGTACCTACATACGTAAGGAAAGCGGGAAATTGTTATTTATTCGTTTTCGAGCAACACAAAGGCAGATCAGTGTGATGCCTTCGCCTACAAAATGTTACGGATAAAATGAAGAATCGACGCTGACGTCCGCGGTCTGAAATAAGAATAAATACGTAACCGCTTTGAACATTACGATCCTACTACCCTGGAAGTACCATCCGTGGAACGTTGGTGTATCCGACTGCCTCACTTTATATAAAGATATAGGTAAGATTCTTTTGTCAAAATAGTTCCCTAATCAAGGATAAAGATCCACAATCACAATCAACGATCATTTGGTGTCAAAGTAATTTATATGTGCACAGTTTAATACCCAGACCAGGCACATAATTATAAAAAAGCAATTTTCCGAAGCTTTTGAAAAAGCAAAAAAAAATATTTACTTTATCCTTATTTAATATAAGTCTTCTTTATCCTGAACGTTAAAAGGTCGAAACCCTCACGAGTTAAATAATTAACGATACTTTATCATCTTTATAGAGAAATAAGTTTCGATATTGAGTTTGGATTACAACAACAAAATACAATTGTTATCAAAGATTAACGTCATTAATAGTGTTCCAGGCTTTATTAACTAGTAGGTAGAGTATTACAATAGGGAAACTACTTTTAGCTACAAACTACCGTTAACAATAGCATCCCCTCTCGGGTTATCGCACACGCTAACTTTTCTACTTCACATTATTATTAAATTCCTAAAGCTCAGCTCAGCACTGAAGTCTAGTTTCTTATACATTCCGCCACGGTTTCAATTTTACTTGAGATTTTTAATTAACTAGCTCTTAAAATTCAAAATGAATCAACTGAAAAAATATTCTGATGATTCGTAAAATAGGTGTTCCTCGGCGTTACAAAATTGACACAAATGTGACATATTGAAAGATCAGAGGGGCTAAAAAGGACGCTAACGCAATATTGTTAAGGGAATTCCCTGACTATATTTTATTTCTTTATTTTCTATGTAATTTGCATTTTGTAAGTTGCTTGCCTTCAATGTAAAGCAAATTCTGTTACACTGACTCTGACCCAATTCTAAACTCCATAAAAAATATATAATTAAATGAATTGTCAGGGAATTCACTTAGCAATATCGCGTTAGCTTCCTTTTTAGCCCCTCAGAATACCCTGCCAATGTAGGGATATCATTGTTAATCAGCAATAGATTTATGCCTACCTACGAGTTGTAGGAGTAGGAAATCTAATCTAATCTTTTAGCATTACCACCCACAACCCTATGCGAAAGATACTTCTGTCATGTATAATCCCCATACATTCAGAGGAAATTGGGGCGAGTGCACGCATAGCACGAGAACTCGGTTGTCCTACATATTATGTTGTTGCCAAGCCTGCTGGAGGGCTGCCAAGGGATGCAGACCCCACTCTATATAACCTTGCCAACTCTAACGTTTCGCATTTTTTGCATAGCTTACTGCGGCAAATACTAGCCACCGCTATGTTACAATATTAATTTCCCCATAAAAGGCAAAAGCAATATATATTCTTTGCCAGCCAATAACTTTCCTTATTTATGCCTGGTCATGGAATACATTGTTGAATACAGATACAAAATGTCGAATATAATAAACATCATAAAGAGGAAATATAAAATTACAATTTAAAAAAGCGACAGACCGTTGAATACCATTTTTCCTTACTTATTGGCCGACTGAGCTTCCGTCGACAGACCGGAAATGAGTTTTGCCGTCTTCGTGCGACCCTCCCCCCTCCGGCAACCACACCATCCCCCCTTATCAAGGGACAAGCAAAAACCAACCTCATTATTAGTCGGTCGGAAAATCCATTTGACCCCATTCTCCCCCAAAGAATATATACTCTTCAACTTTTTAAGTGAGTTTCTGGCTATCAGTGACTCTTTTCATGATGCAATTACCGTTTACGAAAATAAAGGACCTCAACAACTCTGTTTTAGTGCCCACTGAAACCCGATCACAATGTTAAATTATGTTCAGTAATGAGCTGTAAAGCTGCTGCGATATTATCTGCCCTTAAATATTTCAGCAATTGCTAACGATAATTATTCAAGAAATGCTTACGACTTATGAATATGAATTGACACAGATCACATTGAATTTTGATTTTGTGTTATTTAATGCTTGAATAGTTTGAAGTAGACAGATAGACCAAAACATATCATGAACAATGGACATCAGAAAATTAATAGCAATGTCAAATTCGAAATCTTGTCTTAAATTCATCAAATCCAATAATACTTCACCTGTTAAAATAAATCTCAAAAATATTACATCGTCGAATTATTTTGTGAAAAAAAAATAGTTGCCATGCATGACGCACGAAGAGGCAAGGCAGAATGCAGTGACAAAACGCTAGCGCCACGAGTCCTCGAGTCGCGTGCCGTCGAGGGCCGGCAGTGATTAGAGCACGCTAACAAAGCGCCGAGGGCCCTTAACCTACATGCTCCGTTTCACAGCAGCGCCGGTGAGCGGCGCACTCCTTACGACCGCTGCCAGCCTGGTACTCTCGCGGCTAATCCCAACCCTGCTATACCTTATTTTCATCCGCATTTTTCACACAACTATTGCAACAAGGTAAAGAAGATTCCAGAACAACCTAAGCTTAGCCTAAATTGTTCACACCGACTACGAAAACTCCTATCTGATGCATCACCCAATTCAGAACAATAAAGCGGAAGGGTCCCCATAATACAAACAGCTCGACATAAAGCCGTAGAGAGGCGATACATAAAACAAGAGACAATGTAGCGTGGCAGCTGTAGATTCCCTAGATAAAGCGAGGATATCGCCCGGCCGAATGTTTCAGTTTTATTTTACGAAATAGCAACAGTTGCGGAAGTTTTTACAGCATCAAGAGGCGCTATATTAAACAGCGTCAGGAGAGAAACTTTGCAGTTGACATTTGCAAGATTCGATTCACTCGTTTCGACACAATCTCTGTAGCATTATTGATTCTTGAGCGGTTCGGGCGCTGGCACCTCGTCAAGTAATAAAGCGGTTATCTTCGCTCGTTTACGCCAAACCGGCACCGTGATATGCTCTATACTCAGAAATAAAAAGCCGTGAGCTCAGGAGGGCGTTACAGCAAATGCCACGATAATTACGCGCGAACTTGGAAGGCACGAGACAACTTTATGCTCGTAATTTGTTCCTAAACTTGGTTAATGTTCCCCCTGACAAGATAAATTCATTAAACGTACCTGTTTCGAGCGTAACAGAATAGACGAATCGACGCCATCGCTTTGTAATGACGTCGTCAAAGGAAAGTGCTCGCTTTTATGCTGACGTGGCTTTACGGATATTGCTATGCTTCAAAATGATCATTTGAATAAATATAAACAACCCCTATTATTACATCAAATGTAAAACATCTACTGAGGTAAACATAGTTTTCATTTAGATTTATTAATCCTCCTTTTTTTCGAAGCACAACAGCAAATTCAGTTTCATTCAATTCAGTCTTTGTTACTAAATAAGCCCTTATCTTTCTTCTTCATAGCAATTGTTGTCAAATGGTACTAAAATACTTAAATGTTCAGATTCTTCTCGTGTCAACGATTCTTCTTCTTCTTTTTATTCAATGGCGGTGCCCTTGCGGATTTCGCCAGTATCCAGTTTTAATAAATTAAAATAATAGAAATTGTACGGTAGATTGATTTAAAATAGAGTCTCACAACATGTGTTGTTGCGAAAACAACTCTGGTGAAACTCCCGTGTCAACGACTCCGAGTCAACCATTCACTAGTTGTTTAAAATCAGAGCCATTTCTCAGATATTTATTTATTTTGCAAAATGGACTCTATCGTCGTCGGCAATCGTTTCGGTAGTTACACTCATCGTTTCAATCCAGCACATCAATATCTCAGCGACCATTAGTGGCGAAATGGTTCAGCCATCTCCGGCTATTAGACAGGCGATAATGGCAGTATTCTTGCCATACAACGTTCGCCCAAATTCATTCATAAAAATGATAAAACAAAAATATTATATTATGACCTGTTTTACAATTTAAAAGTAAGTTCTAAGTAGAATAATTGATAGAGAATTTGACATATTTTTTCATATCAAAATTGTCAAGTAAGCTACCTACTCAGAAGTTCTGAGTAGCTTACTGTTCTGATGTTCTGTTACTCATCCTCCATAATATTAACTTGCCCCCCTCTGGGCCATGGACTGGCGACGCTCTTGGACATAACTATGACAGTTAGTTGAGAAGAATAAGAATTGTAGGTACAGTCAAGAGGATGTAGCTTTACACTTGTAGCGCGAGTCTTTGCCTCTACGGCGATTGATTTATCGGCAAAGCAAAGTAGCTAGGCAATTTAGTACTTTGCTTGCTTTGCAATAAGCTAAATTTTTTATTTGTTGTGACGACACTCTTGTTTATTTCACAGACTACTATGGTTATGTGAATAATCTCCTTTGTTCTGAGTTAGAACTTACTTTAGGGTGGTGAAACAGGCCCTTAGAAAATTAGTCGTGACCCGCGACATCTGAATTCAAAATTAAATTGAAAAACCAACATTAATAACAGGATGAAAATAGGTTCACAAAACATTGAAAATACCCATAGGGCACAATAGGCCACCTTAGGGCACATAGTTCAATGCATTCCAATCTACCATAAATATCGTATTCTCTTAACAACGACAGGCTCGAAGTGCCAACCCACTACAGGCATGCATTACATTCCATTTGCACTATTTATAAGGCGAAATGGGCCCTGGGTGACCTCGGGCATATTTAACGAGATCCCGAACTCGGGATAACCAATGTAAATGTATACACAGCCTCCTATTATCATTGGCACTTGGCACATAAAAAGGTAGAGTTTCATAATAATCCGGCTGGAATACTATTTATATACACAGTCAAAACATTTATTCAATTAATTTTAAACTTTGTTAAAAAAGCAAGAAAAGTACCAACACAAGATGAAGCTCACCAGAAAGTAACATGAAATGATGTTCAGCAAATTCATAAAGTTTAATAAAGGGTCTCTGCATTCAGACCATTATTAAAATCTAGTCTATGTTGGAAGAGCACAAGGTTATTTCATTACCGGGCGTCTGCTTTAAAAATGTATTTAATTCTTTGAAGGCATGCACTTTTAAATTATACATTTAGCTTAAATGTAGATACAGTCGGGGAACTTCCCGGTTGACCAGTAGAGTTTTTTTAGGGAACTTTATTTAAAGAAGTAATACAGAGTGATACAAGACCCATACCGAAGCCGTGATATTTGTGTAGTGTACATCAAGCTAAGTTAAGCTAAGCTAGACCATGTAAAAATAATTGCTGGGAAAACAAATTTTATTTTTAGTAAAAAATAGCTGTTATTTTTTACACGCAATGGAACGCGTGCAACAACGTTTGCGTGTGTCTATAGATAGAGCACGAGTGGGTGACCGGGGCCCCGTATCATTGAGTTGTTTCGATATTCATTGCGGTTTTGTTACTTTAATCAATAACCTTTAGAAAAAAATAATGACTTTAATCCTCAATAACTCCTTAACTATCAGTTTCCCAGGTTTGGCTCCATACAAGAAAATTATAGTAACGATGAGGAGAAGACGTGGTTTTCTTTTTCGTTATGGGTCTTTTAACACCCTGTAGATATACCTATAGAAAACGTTTATATCACAAATAATAGAACATGAACCAGAATTATTTCTTTAACATAAGTACTTTCCGAGAAAACGTTCCCAAAAAAAACTCTACTGGTCAACCGGGAAGTTCCCCGACTTATCCAACAATGCTCTGAAATGTAGCAGTACTCCTCTTGGGTATAAGACGACACTTATGAGCTCATATGCATGTAAACCCGTCACACGTGCAACTCTCGTTTGTCTGTGGTAAAGGAATCATCGCACTGGCAATATTGTCGTGTTCGCAACACAGGTAAGAACTGATGATGCTTGTTTATCAAATGGTTGGAAGTACATGTTGTTTGTTATGATTTTGTGGCACTGATATTTTATTGTTCTTTTTTAGTGTTTAGTACTTTTAAGCAACTAATTATTGGATAAAAGAATATTCGACGGGTATATATTGGAACACTTAATTATATTTTGCCGTAATGGCCTTTGGCACACATATTATAGGCCTAATTTTTTTTCACTCAATTGTCAAATGACCTAAATTAGTTTAGCCTATTTTCATTTCGCCTATTTTTTTTCGCCATATTTTCGCTTCCCAAGCTCTCATCATTAGGCGTTACGATTCGCCCAACACCGTTACACCTTACCATTTCCGTATGTCAAACTAATGAAATAATTCATTCAAGCAGGCATTGATGCATTGAACATGCAAGCAGCCATGCAATCGGGCATGCATGCAGCCATGCAACCAAGCGTGCAAGCGAGCATGCAACCAAGCATGCAAGCAAGCATGAAAGCGAGCATGCAAGTCAGCATGCAAGCGAGCATGCAAGCGAGCATACAAGCAATGCAAACCAGAAAGCACGCAAGCAAAGAAGCATGCATGTAAGCGGGCAAACATGGGAAATTATTACTAATGCGTGATTAGGCGTGTCGAAGGGCACCCATCTTCGACAACGGACTTATTTATCAATATTTAATTCGACGTCAAATCAGAGTTATCTCATTTGAATCCTATACTCTATTATGCATAAAAACCATCGTTGAGTAAAATCTAACAGTGCTCTGAAACGCTAAGACGAAGCAGCAGTACTCCGGAAACCGTTGGGCTTAAGCCGACACTTGTGAGCTCATAATGCATGTCCTCTCACACGTGCAACTCTCGTTTGTCTCTGGTAAAGGAAATTATCGCACTGGCAACACTGTCGTGTATGCTGGAAACAGGGGTAGGAATGGATGATGCTTGTTTATCAAATAGTTGGACGTAAACGTTGTTTGTTATTACTTTGCTCAAATACTTTAGAAACACTAACAATGCGGCTCTCATATTTTACTGTCTCATTATGGCAATTTGTATTATAAAACTCTTATAAGATAAAAAAGGGATCACGACAAAGCAAGGGCCTAATTTACTAAATAATTCAAAAGAAACTAGTAACGTTTTACATTTAAAGGAATAATTTATGATTAGAGTTTAAATAGAAAAAAACATTTGAACAAGTATGTATGTATACTGTATGTATACTTTTTTAAATTAATTATACATTCAAAAGGCATCGGAATCTAATTTAAATACCAATTTTACCTACGTGAACCAACTGACGAGTGTAAGGATGTTAATTTAGAAAAGAATTTTTATTTATATTACTAGTGTTTAAGTCAGAACTGAAACCAAACACATGGGATGATGCTTAAACCAATTCAAACACTGAGGTCTACTAACTAAGAGCTGAATGCGGGAGTCCAATCATCACAAACCGATTAAGTTCCTATTCGATATCCATCGACTAAGCACTCGACTATTGCAGAATGGATTAGAACAACGCCAAATGTGCAATCAATTAAAGGAAGTAACCAAATTGTTGTCAATTATAATAATGTACAGCGGTTAATCGGTCGTCTTGATTATGGATACATCGCGATCCAGATTCCAACCCATCCGCATAATTATACAGATAGCTTGTCTCTGTACAGTGTAATTTGAGATGCTGACATAGATAGATAGATAGATAGATATTGTTCATCAAATCTTATGGTTTGATGACACCAATGTCCAGAGAACAATGGAAAATCTATAGTGTCTTATAATTTGGGGTCTGAAAGGTTAAATGAAGCACCGACGATTTTGTTTTTTTGTAGCAAACGAAATTAACGCTACATATAACTAGAATGGTTGTAATTTTGATAAACATTGCAGAAAGAATACTGAAAAAAAATTAAGATGTGTGACATGTACAGTACATCTATTATTGAAAAGATCCGCTCTATACAGTAAACGATACATTTCGAATAAAGAAAACTGCAATCGTATAAAAGAGCAGTGGACCCAGAAATAAGGTCAGCTGCTGACAGATGCAATCAGGGAGATCCCTGAATAGGAAATGGTTCGAAACATATGGCACGAGACACGCAAAGTGCTGTCGATATTTTTTTAGTTGGGCGAAATTAAATTCATGTTTGCCGTTCTAAACTATTTTATAAAGCTACTCGTAGCAATACTTAGTGAGGATCTATGCACACAAATCAATTGAGCAACAATTCGCCAGGAAATAAATAAAAAGATATAGGAAAAATAGTGAGACACCAAAATACTTAAGCTAATTTCTTGTTGTGTTATGTCACCAAACATAGCTCTAAGCCAGCTGTTCTCCCATGATTATATAAAGACGCTTTACAATCTATGAAGTTAGAACTACTTCCAACATTCTATCTACAAGCTTACTTTACGAGCAAATTAGATATCGTAATTGCATTTGTCGAAGACAAAAGAGAACATGAGATAGGTTCAGGTGCAGTAGACATCGCGTGCTCCGTCTGCATCCCTGTTTTAAAATACCACAAAAAAATATGAAAGTTATGATGCTCTTAAAATTATCCGAAAATAAATGTTAGACTTTTTTGTTATTGATTTTTCGGGTATTGCCCATGGTATTGCCAGATTCTTGCCATACAAAAGCACATCTTTATTTTTACTAACAAACTTAGTTGTTCTGTTTTCTTATAGTCAAACTAGCTGTTGCTTTTTTCTAGTATATTTTCTTGTTTAATATTTATCACATAAAAAAGGCATTGTAACATTGCAAAATTAATAAGTTATAATTAGATGGCTGTTTCATCTTAATCGATAGTCAAACATCTGTAAAGATGTTTCTTTCGAATGCGAGGATATTTCTCTCATTGATGAAACGACGGTGGCCAACACCGTAGAACGGTGAATATACTGGAAAGATTCGACGTGTCCTCATGAGTTTCTGTAGCATAATTGGTTAGTGCATTGGGCCGGATTCCCAGGGATGCGGGTTCGAGTCCCGTCAGGGCGACATGAGACTGTTGCTTTTTTCTAGTATATTTTCTTGTTTAATATTTATCATATGCAAAATAGTAAGTAAATTACGCCTACCTGATGAATAGCGCATACTACGACCTGTAAAACGGGTTTCTTACCTTAGTGCGGGCACCAGTCTCCACAATAATTTATAATGTAATCTTGACAAAATGTATTGTAAAAACCAAATTTATTGTGTTCTGTTATTGTGTGTTTCTTCACGTATCCTTGACCATTATTTTAGTTACAAAACCCCAAGCAGTAAAGTTTATACTAAAAATTAAAACCCAGGGACATGAATCATTGTGTCCATTGTACTATTCCTATTATATATTCAATTGATAGTAATCGATACGATACCAGTACAGTTGTGGCAGAGGCCATATGAACCGAAGCGGCCGGAAGAGCGGCATTGTGATGACGTCACGCTTCGCTGCGCACCGTCCGTGAACTACCCGTACAATGCGATGGTAGGACTTTGTGCAAATATTGAACTTTGTTATGGTGTTCACATATTGTGGAAATATTACTTTACAAGTTTATTGTGGTTCCTTAGGCAATGAATCAAACAATTGGCTAGCTAAGATTGCAATTGGTATATTTTTTAAATTATGGAACGACCTTCGAAGTGCTGCTAGGGTTCCACACCAGATGTAGGTACCAGATCCTTAATTTTTGTTATCATCATCATATCAGCCGCACGACGCGACGCCCACTGCCTGCTGGGTAGAAGTCTCCCTCTCCCCCTAAGAAAGTGCTCATTCGCTGAAAAACCGTACCCAAGGCGCTATATTCGTATCTCTTATATTTAAGATGGTCTGCTGGGTTCTATATAAGGTGTGCCGACCTTCGATTTTTATACGCTAAAAAACTTATCACGCTAAACAACTTATCCCAAGGTGCTATATTCGTATCTCTCATAGTTTGGCTGGACTGCTACTATCTATATATAATAGATATAGATAAAGTGATACAAAGTCTGAAATGTAATTGCTTTCGAACACCCCATTTGTAGACTTGTAGACACATCTGCATTTAGAGACTTTAAATTTAAGCTAATAGCTAAATAAAGAATTCACTGCAAGAATCTGCTTCGATTTCAATTTTATTATTTTAGAGTTATATAAAGAGCCTCTCCTAAAAAATATGTGTTTAATTCCATGAATTTTTACTAATTTGGTTTTTTGGCTCAAGCCACGAAGAAAGAAATTAGGGGTGTTTTCGAAAATTACCATTTAAGTAATAACTTTCTAAAACATATGTTTATTTAGTTTTAATACAAAAACATATATATTTGTATTTTAGTCGGTATTTTTTTGTGGGAAAACTTACTTACCTATAGTAAACCTTAGCTATCTAATTTTTACTAAGTTATACTGTAAGACAATTTTCTCAACAAAATAAAATATTAGTCGTCATTGGTCTTTCAGCTAGCGCCATTATAATTTTTTATTATGAGAGAATATGTTGTGAAATAGATCATAAGAAAACAACGTTGTAATTAAAGATTTTAAACTTTTGCGTTCCATTATAATTATAAATTTGACGGTAGGCGAAGATCTCCAAGCCCACCCGAACATACGGCGGCGCCGCGCACCATCAGTCTGCTTTTTTATATTTATTTAATTTACAAATACAATTTAAAAAATATTTGTGACCACGACTGTAGCAACACAGCCGAAACGTCAAGCTGTAAGTACATATGTACTTCATAATAAATGTCGCGTCGAGCGGGTGCCCTTTCGGTTGCATAATGTTTTTAGTTATAATGTCGTTTAGCATAACAGTTTTGGCATATAGTTTTTTCGCATAAATTATGATAAGCATAGTTTTATGAACGCAGAATGGTTTCATCAGCATAATTCTTACTTACTCTAATTTCCTTTAACATAATTTTAATGACCATAAAATTAAAGGGCATAATTGTTATACGTCTAAAGGCAATTTATCATAAAATACGAAATACATAATAGACTTATCCATAACTATATTGTCTGTAACCATCCACAATTAAGAGTTAAAGTTTATATTTAAGTTAACGTGTTTGGTAGAGAATTAGGTCCCGATCCCGACCTGCCGTGGTCACTTTGCCGTGGTACTTGTATGCCCAATACTAGTGCAATTTAGAGCCCGGAGGCGCGGAGGGAGAGCAGCCCCTGCCCGCCGTAGCAAAACGCAGTCACCGCGTGAGGCGGAGCGGCTGAGGCTGGTCGCCGAAGGCAAGCCGAAGCAGCGTAGCCGATCGCGGTGTCTGTGTTTTGATACGCAAGGGCGAAGGGGCTGCACTTCCCGCAGCGCCGGAGACGTGTATTTCCCATATGCATGCTTGCATGATTGTTTGCTTGCATGCTTACTTTGCATGCTTGCTTTGCGTGCATGCTTGTTTGCTTGCTTGCTTGCATGCTTGCTTGCATGCTTGCTTGCATGCTTGCTTGCATGCTTGCTTGCATGCTTGCTTGCATGCTTGCTTGCATGCTTGCTTGCATGCTTGCTTGCATGCTTGCTTGCATGCTTGCTTGCATGCTTGCTTGCATGCTTGCTTGCATGCTTGCTTGCATGCTTGCTTGCATGCTTGCTTGCATGCTTGCTTGCATGCTTGCTTGCATGCTTGGTTGTATGTTTGCTTGCATGCTTGATTCCATGCTTGCTTTGCATGCTTGCTTGCTTGCATGCATTGCATGTTTGCATTGTATACTTTTAACATTATAGTATTTGATATAAATTTTGTGATAAAGATTGATATGCCAATAAATGTTATGATTAGTAATCGTTATGGTGAAAACATTTATGCGAAAAAAATATATACTGAAATACCATTATTACAAAAGAGGTTATGGGGAAAAAAGTATGCGTTATGATTTATTCTGTATGAACGTTATGCGAAATGATAAGTATGCCAAAAAACGTTATGCAGCTCTAAAATATGCATTTCTGTTTTATGCAACCGAATATGGACCCCGTCGAGCCCCGTTACTCTTGTTTATAAACCTTGTTATTGTATTTTATGTCTCACTCAACTTTCGAACTACAAAGACTAAACAAAATAAGCAAGGCTTTAAATTATTTAACCTGTTCACCTTGAAAAGGTACGAACGTCGAAATTATTTTTTTCACTGGCTTTGCCTTGGTATAAAACGTGCAAGATTAGTTTATCCTCTGCAAGGGTCGGGTTATCAGTGTTTAGGTTCGTCACCATGGCAACTGGGGCAGAAGGGCCTATTACCCGCTCCATTGGGCATTTTGTGCCTATGACGAAGATCCGAACGGCATTAAACTGGTATAATGAAGCTATGCCATCTTGTATAAATACTTATTTTTTAATTTAGTAAGGGCAGTCGAATTAATTTTAGGCTTGGGCCGTAGCTAGGACATACTTACCTAATTTATGTAAGATTTAAATTAACAAAACATTGAAGAACTACCTATCTGATATCTTCGATTCGAACCAACTCCTAAATTTGATATACTAATCAAACCTGATTAGAGATAGAGTTTGATAAATCAAACTATATTCCGCACTGCATCTTTTATTAGGGATTCTATGTGTTCATAGCCTACAATTCGCCATATTTGAATCAATATATAAATCAGAAATATAAGCACGTAGAAACACGCTCTCAAACAACTCTCTGACTAAATAACCTAGACCTGTGTCTTTAACTTAACAGACATAAATAACCCGTTTCAAGGACACGATCAATAACTTGTCTCTCGGAAATACATTCATGGATAAAGGAGATTTAATCATTACAAGAGTTAGTTTTATAACAGGTGGCATTAGATAACAGATAAGATAAAATATTTTTTATTGCACCATGGTAAATTACATAGGACAATATAAAAGAAGAACAATTGTGGCATTCCTGTGAGACCTGAATGAAAACCGCAATGCGCAGGGTTGTGCATTATATTTCAATGTAAGTATAATTTATGAATTTTGAATTTTACCATTTTTCTATGCTATTTTTATACTAATGATAAATTTTAAATAGAAAAATATGGTAAAAGTGAATTCTCAGATGGGACTCGAACCCACGACCTTTTGGAAATTCGGTCCAATGCTCTAACCACTGAGCTACCGAGACTTACGGACCACCGTCGAAATTCTTCAATACTTTTATTGAGTTGATTTTTTCCAAATTTTTTCTATTTAAAATTTATCATAAGTATAATTTTATTAGCAACCAATCAGCCTCGGCTGTTGGATCAAATGCAGCATTGCTGTTACTGGCATTACGTATTTTTTAGATGTTCAGATTTTTTTATATTAGGATTCTAACTACTAATTAAAATTAAAAAAAAAAATCTCTGTGGTAAATATTTTAGTAATTTAAAACGCAATGCTAACAGACCGCCGTATTTAGTTCAGTTTTCAAAAATACAATGCTCTTATTTTTATCATATGAATGAAGACTTGTTTTTGTAAGTTCATTGGTTAAAATACACAGAAAAAAAAAACAAAATTTTGTTTTTCGCTACCTAGACGCAAATGCTATTTTATCCTAGCTACAATGACGGACTTTTTGAAAAAGAGAAGTGAAAAACCATTATATTGTACATTCTGAATGTTGCCTTGAAATGTGATCAACCTATTCTCGTGAGTGCTAACATCACCAAGGACGCAACCTTAACAGTAATTTTATTATTTATAGATCAAACAGGATCTTATCTTATTCCAGTGATCCAGTATCAAGTTGGCACAATACATTATCTCTTTTTAAATTACGAAGAATAACCAGTACAGCAAGTAAGTTTAACAGGTTCAATTCAATTCGATTGAAGGTCCTAAAAAAATATATAATCAGGCGAGGCGCTTGCTGTTCGATGAATACGAGATGAAGTGGTCTAATTGATTACAAACTCTATATTGCCTTTGTTTATAAGGATTAATCATTTGCGATAAATAAAAAAGACATTTGAAAAATTCCTGCATATGTAAAAGAAAATCACTTGAAAGTGGCTTGCTGATTATTCATTATAGTCTGCGAGCTAGCGACAGATTTTTATGACCAATTTACTCTCGGGTGATAAGTTGTAAGATGGTTAAGAATGTTGTAACATGAAGCTTCGTAATCGTCAGCTGCGGTTCGTTGGTGGGTTTAACAGTGATAGCCTCGCAAAAACGTTGAAAAAGATTTTTTAATTACCACGAAACGCGAAATATTTATACACACAGCCAATATTTAGACACCTCCCGCGCTTTAAAATTTGTCAAATTATAGTTAGTCCAATATCTTAAAGACAAAAAATCGTCAGCTGCCTATATAGTGATGGACAATACGTCAGCTGGTCACATGAACATGTAAAAAAGTGCTTTATCTCGACTTTTCCTTTCATTTAATTTACAATGTTTGGAGATTTGATCCATATAATGGACCCTATCGATTAGTATCATCAAAGTATTTTCGAGTTAGTTTTCGCATTTTAACCTGTTAGATACCTACCGTACCGACACAGACCCGTCTAAAATTCGAAAAGCAACACCTATACTTTTATGATACCCATCAATCGATTTTTTTTTCAACGTGTTTCGGAGGCTGCCGCTGTTAAACTCGCCAACCGAACCGCTGCTGACGATTACACAGCGTCATGTTACAACTCTCTTAACAATCTTACAAGTTATCATCCGAGAGGAAATTACCGACCAATTTTGGGCCCTGGCTCGTGGACTATTAGTATTCATAAGTCATTGGTTAATATATCACAAGATCAATCTTAAAGTCGGTGTTCCGATATTGCTTTTGTGAAATTTTACTGAGCCAAATTATGAAACGGGACCCGACTTAAAGTAAGTGCTTTGCAAAGAAGCTGAGATTCTGACTGGGTGTACTGCCGGTAAAACTGAGTTTATACCGCGTATACCGCCCATCCCTTGATTCTAATTTCAACAGGAAATACCCATCACGTTAAACAACTTTTGCTAAGGAGTAATTTCCATATCTCTAATAGTTTAGCTGGTCTATTACTTTCTGCCACTTCCATTTTCCTACATCAGGTTCAAATACTCTTGATTTTTATATGCCAATAAAAACGCCTATCACGCTTAACAACTATTTCTATGGGGTAAATTTCCATATCTCTAATATTAGCTGGTCTATTACTTTTCTGGCATTTCCATTGTCCTAAATTGGGTTGACATATTTGGATTTTAATATGTGAACAGAAAATGCTCATCGCGCTTAACAACTTTTGCTTTTGTGACATTTCCATAACTCTCATAGTTTAGCTGATCTCTTAGTCACCTACATCAGGTTTTACAGATTTCATAAAAAACAGCCTATTTTATGCCCCGACCTATTAGCTACATATCACAAAAAAAAAATCAAATCCGTTCAGTACTTTCGGAAATTAGCCGTGTACATACAAACAGACAAACAGACAGACAAAAATTCTAAAAATCATCATAACGTATTCTCTTACTGTTTTAACAGAAATTATAATTTTACAGTTTTATTATATGTATAGATGATCCAAGACAATCCACTACAAAAGTAAAAAAAAATATCATTTTATAGAAAATAACACATATTGCTGTTTTCCATCTGATCAACCAAACAGTAATTACCTTTGAGAATGCAATCACTAATCACACACACCATTAAACATGTCCTTCTGCACAATCTACTAACATCTGCAATGAAGTTAAAAACGAAAACGAAACCACCCAACATAAATTCCGTGAAAAGAAGGTGGATTAAAAATAGATCGTCAAGCGCAAGGTGTTTCTCGTATGTACCTGTAGGTACTTGGTGTAGGTATGAGCCTCTATTCCTCACAAGACGCGGCCATTCTTCTCTAACAAAAGAATGTAACATACACACTGATGTAGAAACTTTCCACCGAAGACGCTTTGACATGAGGCCAGGAAACCGAAGGGTACACCAACTACTGCTTAATAAAAAAATGATGCAATTTTGAGGAGGGTGTCCAATAAGTAAGCAGGGATAAACCATACAAAACTTTAATAATTAGGACAACAACAAACTTTAAGATGGTTGAGATTCAGTACATTTAATTCTTAGAGAATAAAATGATAACATAGAAAAATATTGGAAAAAATCAACTCGGCCACAAGTGAATTCTCAGATGGGTATCTGAGGGTATCTTCTCGGTATCTCAGTGGTCAGAACATTGGACCGGATTTCCAAAGGTCGTGGGTTCGAGTCCCATCTGAGAATTCACTTGTGGCCGAGTTGATTATTTCCAATATTTTTCTATTTAAAATTTATCATAAGTATAAAAATAGCACTAAAAATGCAAAAGAAAATATCATAAAATGACTATCACTTAAAGTATTTTACATGATTTTACGAAGATATTTATTTCCTTTTACGAATGCATTAAAAATTATGTTTTTTTTTCAGTAATCTTGTTACAATACATTGCTGAGACTTCCCTTTAAGTTATCAAAAGATCTTGTATTTCTCTTTTTTAAACTACAATATCTTTGCTTGTGTTGGGAATGACCTGCTTCTTCCTTAGTGGATAACGTTTTAATAATTTCAATTTAATTTTCCATCAACTAATAATTCCAATCAAGTCTGGTAACGACTAAATCATTTAAAAAGTCATAGATCTATACAACAATTCTTTATGTGATAAATATTAAACAAGAAAATATACTAGAAAAAAGCAACTAGTCTCATGTCATCATCCCGTCAGGGCGACATGAGACTAGTTGCTTTTTTCTAAAATAGCATTGTAAAATGCAAAATTAAAAAGTTACAACAATTCTTTAATTTATTAATTACTTTTTGTATAAGTAAAGTTTATCAGTGACGCAATCTCCGATTTCAGGGCCCAACTCTTGCCAGAAGCTTAGCTACAGGAAGCGAAGCGCTGCAACTTGCTGTCGACGAGGGATTATAAAAAGATATTCTCTCTGAAAATTGTGTTTACGATGTTATTTTCATCTTATTATTTCAGCAAGTACCTTTTTAGTTTTCTTTTAGTAAGAGCTTTTAATTATAAGTTTCGTGTTAATCGTTATATATTTACAACAGATCAAAAATATGAAAGAGGAACTATTATTATTACCAAGTTTCAATTAAAACACTAACTTTCATTACACATTTGACTCAAATGCATGTTAAATCATGACAAACATAATAAGTTATTAGTTGTTTAAAAGTCATATGACAGAGCTCAACAGTGCGTGTAGCGTAGCGTTGCCAAAATAAAAAAGCATTTCGTTGCTTGATCTGAATTAATGGTCTGAAGGCTCATTATAATGTTATCTGTTTTGTTAGAGTTCTAAAGTATTTACCTACTGATTTGAAACCTCAAATGATATAAAAGACGCTGAATCGATTGCTTCCAAATCTGAATTACAGCAAACTTTTATTATTACCTATGAATCATAGTACAATCGATAGTACAAATGGGGTACTACCGAGATCTAGGCACGTTCCGCAAGGGTCGGGTCAAAGTTCGACAATAATCGCCGACCTATAAATCTACTGACAACTGGCAGATACCATTCGATTACGCCGATCGGACAAAATATTGCTCGATTCTAAATCGGCTACTCGTTATAAGGAAACAAATGAGAATTTGTGTTGTTGTTAGATTTTTACTAGGTTTTTGTTATGATTATCACAAAACAAAACTCAAAATAACTTCTTTTGAAGTTTTTTGCCATCCTCACAATTTTTCCATCACCCAATCTAAAGACAATCATTTATGTTATACATTTTTTATTTAATTTGTTATACTCACGTTCGATCGTATTAAAACATAACTTACACCCATATTCTAAGTCGTTTCTCCAAAACTTACTCGTCCTCGACTTAACGAAACCTCATTGAAATCGGTATTCTAAGTCATAACTCCGTAAGGACCTGGAGGAGCCAAAGAGTACGTAGCCACTCCGGGTAAAAATGGTAGTGTGCGCTAGACCTACTAGCGACTAGTAGGTCTAGCGCACACTACCATTTTTACCCACGACGAGGTTGAGTGGAGTGTAAAAAGTTTTGGAGGAACGACTTAGAATATGGGGTTTAAATATGTACCTACTTCCTTTTTTTAGGTTCCGCACCACAAAAGAAAAAAAAGAAACCCATATAGAATCACTTTGTTGTCTGTCTGTCCATCTGTCCGTCCGTCCGTCTCCGTTTATCTCGCGTGGAGGTATCGAGTTGAAATTAAAACCATATAAACAGTCTGTTGAAGCTGTAAAAAATCTAACTTGTAAATTAACGTAAAAAACTATATAGGACCGTTTATGTCGCAAAAACTTTATATTTCGACACTGTCAAGGGAAACAAAATTCATTGGGGCCTAGAACTATGAAATTTGCCAAGTAATTATGTTGTACGTTTTTTACTACAAATACAGGGAAAAATCTGAAAAACTTTAAAAATATTATCTTTAGTTTGGAAACTGAATTCTGGGAAAAACTCTGGAACGCGTGGAGATATCAAGTTAACATTAAAACCATTTTTTCAGGTCAACAATTACTTGACACTGTAAAATAAAACTTAGTAAATTAACGTGAAAAAGGTAGCGCCGTTTATGGCGCAAAAACGGACACTCAAGGGTATCAAAATTCATAGGGTTCTCTCCGTTAACCTAGAACTATGAAATTTAGCCAGTAATATCGTCTTTAAATACAAGTACAGGAAAAATTATATTGAAATTAAACCAGAAAAAAATATAGTTTTTAGTTTTGGTAACTGAATTTCGGGAAAAATTCGGAATAAACTGCGACACTCGATTCCTGAACTATTTATAATATTACCTAGGTGCCTACATTTGTGTGGAATCCTGGTGGGCGAGTCCGACTTGCACTTGTCCGGTATTTTTCTTATTATTTTAATGTAAGATGGAATTTATTTATCTTCTTAATTTCTTACAAGTTATAGCATAAATATTGAAAGTCAGTTACTTACATACATTTACTGCTTTAACACAAATTACTGAGTAAATTGATCACTCTAGAAAAACATATATATTTACGAAACATTCCAGGCTCCTTAGTCAGATAGAATATGTTCCCACAGGAACATCAATCTACTAATACGTATAAGGACTTCTGCTACTAGTTTAGTACTGGTGTAACAAGTTATGAGTAGCTTAGCGAAAACTTCTTTTTATTTTTATAGTCACTCACATACACCGATGTTAGTAATTTAGAAAAAAAATACTTAACTGATTTTTTTTACCAATGAAAATATTTTGATCTGGTTCGCCACATAAAAGATCAATTACAAATTCATTTATCTGACAGTCTGATGAAAGATTCGTGCAATGAAGCTTCAAAATCAAAGCTAATAGCTAATTGATTAATATGGTAAAAGGGTGTTGGTAAAAATTTATGTATATTAAACCACAAAACAACGAAATATCGTATATAAAGTTAATGTGTGGATTTTGTTTTATGCAGGAACAGATATACCTATGTCCGTATGTCCGGATCCGCGGTCTGCCGAATGTGTTAATGGTTTTAGGAGGAAGCAAGTATTAACCCAGAACCTCAGTTGAGGCAAACTGGACAAACTACAATCACCAGCTATTATACAGCAAAGTTTTTACCCAACTGCAAAGAAAGGGTTATGTTTTTCGCGCTTATTTTTTCAATATGGCAACTGGTAATCGTTTCAAACACGAAGCATTATCGCGACAACGCTCCAAGAATATTTACTGTTATGCCTGTCAGGGTCCATATCTAATGATCTTTTATTTCTGATCACCATCCTTTGTTCACATTGTGGTATGCAATAAATTATTGAGTACTATCCAGTATCTTCGAGTATACCTATATAGATATAGGTATACTCGAAGACCTACCTAAACCTAGAGGTTTAGACACAAAACAGCAAACCAACTCCGTACCTATAGCACCTTGAAAGCGATTGGGAAGTTCCACAAACTCGTAGGTAAACAAGTTAGTGGACGCTGCATCATCCAACTAGTGGGTAGTTTGAATGGCTCCTCTCAAGTGTACTGTCCTTAATGGAACTAGAGTCTATGTCCATCTAACCAGTATATAATACATCAAGTCAGCTAATAAGGCGTCCACTGAGTTATGATACTTATATATATTAACATATCTTTAGATTTTATATTAGCACATCTTAAATTTTAACGCGCACTGTTCATTGAAGACACCATATTTTAAGACACAATTCCATTTCAAAATTCAAAACCTCATCTAAGAACTTGATGTCATATAGTTATTTATCTCACAAAAGCTCTAGTCAAAGCTTTTGAAGCTATCTAATATAAAAAAACCCGTGCTTTCTTGGAGTAAAAGAAGGTACTTTACAACCTAATGACTACCTTATTTAGATCTCTTTAATGTTACTTTATCAAAAATGTGAAAATTTTCAAAAACTATATAAAAAAAACTGTAACCGTTTATTTATAAAATCGTTTTTCAAGAACAAAAGTTTTAATTATTAATTTGTATTAGGCCAACTCAAAAATTAATCACGATTTATGAGAGAGTGAATATGATCAAACTTTTAAATTCGTTTTTATAATAGTGTCGCTAATATTAATACTTGGTATTTTAGGTATATCAGAAAAAAAAGTCTGTTGATCAAAATAACGATGTTATGTCTAGAAAGTTCAACGTTCGAACATAAGTTGAGATGAAGCTTATAATAAAAATTAAAAGCACGAAAACGGTAGCTTCAAATTAAACACACACCACTAGCAAAGCTGAACCATAAAACAAGAACTGTTAAGTCAGCTTTATGTCAAAAGTGAGTAGCACCACGGCCGTTTGCTTCACCGCTCCGATCCACTCTGATAAAAATAAAGACTATTAATCTAGTTCCAAAGCTAAACAAGTGAACCCTCATCAGGCGTATCTACCCACAAAAGCTGGAACGCCAAACAATGAGCTTAACAGACCCTATTAAGCTGCCGAAATCCCTGGAAGAAAACTGAATAAGCGTGATACAAACGCGGGAACACTGCTAACTCCAAAACTCTTTTGTGTTACTCTCTAAAGAGACTGTAAATTAAAAAGCTACTGTTTTAAGTCCCGGCTCAAGCACTAAAAGCGTTAATGTGGCCAAAGAGTAATTTATTGCCACTACCGACGCTTGTATTGCATACTGAATTTTAGAATTCATAAATATTCCCGAATTATAAAAATATTATTTTTGTTAAGTGGCCGCCAGCGGTTTTGTCCGAGTTTTTCCAAGGCAATAGCGGGACCATGTAACCTGTTTATACTGCAGTTACAGCAGTTTTGTATGATTGAGAAACAAACATCCAAATTTTTACATTTTGGTTTGGTATATTAGTAGGATGAAGATTGGCAAGTAAGTACAGTAGTAGTTTTTATCTCCGGTCAAATTTACCTACAGATTTTTCGAAAGTCCACACGGACTAAGTCACTGGCGGAGGCTAATTGCATAAAAGTATTTCTTATCATTAAAATTAACGGATTAATAGGTAGTAATGTTAACTATAATCTTACCAAACCTTACCCACCTAGCGAGTGAGTTGTTGCCACACAGTAAAGCTCTCTCTGATTTGTATTTTTTCCCTTGCCAGAAACTACTAATGGATTTTTCTCGTAAGCTCTTAAAGGCTGAAATTTTAACGCCATCATTTCAAATTGAGCATTATCTGAACAAACTTGACACAAATACTGTAATGTAGTTTTACTGTACTCGTACTTTATGTAACTTCGAATGGAAGTTACATAAAGTACGAGTCTGGAATTCGAATTCTGGATTTCATGTTAAAAGTCAACCTGAAAGGTTACTATAATTTTTATTCAGGATTTTAAAAGGCAGATTGTATTTTACAGCCTTGAAATATAGCCGAGTCTAGTTAATAGTATTGTTGCAGTTTTCTAAAAGTATACAACATTTATTATCTAAGTAAGCGAAACAAGTAACAATATATGAAAAAGTTTAAAAAGGAAAATGATCCTTTTACATAAAAAAAAACCAATCATGAGCATAATAGGTTCTTTACCCGTGGATGTCTGGTGGAAATAATATAGACCAGTCTTGTGAACCATAAAAGAGTTCTTTTCACGTCGAATATAAAAGTATTGTTGTCAAATGGATGGTATTACGACTTTCATGCTGCCTTTTATAATAAGCAACTCGGATGGAATTGGAGACATTTGAAACACCATTTTGTATGTACGTACCACACTTCAAGCAACAAATTAAATGACTGTAGGATAACAAATATGACATATTCAGTAGATTACAACTAGCAATTACCATCATGGTAACTAGAGTGTAATATTTTCATAAGAATAAATTACATAATGCTTGCTTGAGTTTTCTTGGCGGCTCTCAATCTAATTATCTAACGGAAACTCGGTTCTGGAGGCCTACCCGTCAACTAAGATACGGGCCTCCGTCCGTTAAGATTCCCGAAACTACGGATGGAGCCTACTCTCTATTAATTTCGGATGTACTAGTTTGAACAAACGGCACAAACATATCGGGAGTAGGGACAATGTCAAAACGTATTCTCATTCATTCTTATTCGGGTCTCCGAACTAATAAGCTGTCCGTAGGTGATACGGAGTAGGAAACGTCCGTTACTTAGGCCGAAAATACTGGTTTCGTACTTAGAGAGTAGATCTCCAGTTTCAAATTCGTCCTGTCATTACTGTCACACTTTCATACTATATGACAGCCACAACAACGACGAAACTCAAACTGAAACGAGTTTTTGTTAGATAATCAGCCCTCCCTCCCCGGTATAATACTCAAATAAAAATGTTAAGGGAATGTATTTTTTTAACAATCCACTCACAATAATTGATATTTTGAACCGATAGTTTTTGATTTTCCATAAACCAATACGTACATTTTAAAAATTTGAATTTTAAACTAAAATTCAACTCGTCTCTGACTGACTAGCCTGACTGCGCGATCTGCTGGTTTATAACTGCTAGTTTTTATTCCTGTGATGACAAAAACATTATGTGAACATGGTTCACAGTGTTTTATCATTATTACTATTACCCACTGATATAAAAGTGGCCGGTCAAATAAAAAAAGGTCTCATATAAAAATATGGTTACGATTTTCGCCTCATTTCTTTTGTTACCATCAACTCGGAACCCACTCAAAGGAGCTTTCATAAAATTCAGACGTAAAAGTAGTGGGGATAGACCAGTAAGTATATATAAAGTGGGAGTTGTCTTTATAGCCTTTAGCCATAAACATACCGCTAATAAATAAGCTTTAGCTGGATGCCATAGAGTCAAGTCACATTTTATTTTAAGACCAGCTCAGTAAATTCATTTGCAATAAATTTAAACTTTCCTTTCCATGAGAAAACAGAGAAATCGAAAATGATCAATTGCCTGTTATTCTCTCTCTCTCTCTCTCTCTCTCTCCAAGCTTTAAATAAATAAATAAATAAACTTTATTTCCAAAAGTGGGCACATTGCAAACATATTTCTAACGGCCTCTGCACTAAGCTATTGCTTGTATCGCAGTGACCAGAAACAATTTTTACCGGTGTAATTCACTATTGTCGCGTTTAACGCACCAAATCGACAAACAAAATTAAAGTTACTTTATTATTTAATCAAGTAATACTGTAACTTTAATTTTGTTAAATTGTGTAGAGCGTGTGCGTGGTGTGTGTGGAGTGTTGCATGCGTGCGCATTTTGTAGAGATGAAAAAGAGATTTACACAGACCTATATCGAGATGTACGGTAAAAGTGTACCTACCTTGCGTGCCAAAAGTTTGATCCATAGTCAAACTTTAATTACCTAAGTCAGTCCGTTTGAGACTATTGCCATGAAAACACGCATCAATCAGTAACGAAAATGGTAAATTGTGCAGTTGTTTCTTGTAAAACCTCGTCAATAACATTTACACATCATTAAATCTCGCTCGTGACGTCATTTTAGGTACGAATAATTCGACACGCTAGGTTCTCATACAGTTTGAAGCGCTCTTTTCGTCTATATCGATAAAGGTCTGTGAGATTTACATACGTAGGAGGCTTTCGATCTTTTTAGACTCTTAGTTTTCATAAGCTGGTAACGATAATAATTACCTACGCATTTAGAGCTTACGAATGTGTTGCATAAAGTAAAACCATTATAAAAAGTAGAAAAAGGAAAAAGTTTTAATGACAAAAAAAAGATTATATTTTTCTAATTAACGTTAAAGTTTATTCAGAAAGATGAAGTGAAAATCTGCGAGATTCTCAGCAATAAGCTGCTTGTTGTTATAACACTGGTTATTTATTTACGAACAATGACGATTGATGACTATCATTGTTTCAGTATTATTATGGAAATTCAATTATTAAACTTCCATGGCTTCACCACAAGTGAATTCTCAGGCTGGAATCGAACCAGCGACCTTTGGAAATCCGGTCCAATGCTCTAACCGCTGAGCTACCGAGACTTGCGAACCACCGTCGAAATTCTCCAATACTTTTATATTTTTTAATACGCTGTAGGCCAGCGTTGTTACAAAAAAAAAAATAATAATAAAAGTATTGGAGAATTTCGACGGTGGTTCGCAAGTCTCGGTAGCTCAGCGGTTAGAGCATTGGACCGGATTTCCAAAGGTCGCTGGTTCGATTCCAGCCTGAGAATTCACTTGTGGCCGAGTTAATTTTTTCCAATATTTTTCTATTTAAAATTTACCATAAGTATAAAAATAGCATTGAAAAATGCAAACATTACAAAATCATAAAAAATTCCATGGCTTCATTAACTTATCTGCTGATAGCTTATATGATACAATGGGTACACATTATGTATTAAATCAGTTATCCTAAGTATAGATCCATAACCTTGTATTCACGACATGTCCTTCAATCATGTTAACCTTGGAGGAACCCATCTTGGAGATAGCCGGATACAAAACAATATTACAGAATGAAACGAATCTTGTATTATGTGCCTTTTACACAGCTTTGATCACAAACTTAATTTATTGTAGCTCACCCTTCGTAAGCCCGCGTGGTTCAGTATATTCCATCAATGTACCCTAATTTAAAATCAACGCACGGAGGTTGCTTCTCATAGGCACAGAATACTTAATAGTACACGTATCTTATTTCAAAGAAACTTTTCATTGTATGGATACGTTTTATTTTATAATATATCTACTAAACATAGCTATTCGTATTGCGCTAAAGAATATGCTTAGTATAAAATTAATTAGCGGAAATTTGAGGTCGGCGACCGGTCAGCTCCCATACTAACCCATACTAGTATTAAAAATGAATGCGAATTGCAGTTTTGTATGAAAAACTGTAATTGGCGTTAGTTTTTATTGGGTAGATTTTTTTTTTTTTTTAATGGAATCCAAGATAAATACTGTCTCAATCCGAATTACATCACAAGTACAGGAAATAGTGCTCTAATTTCAAATCATTTTGGTATTACATTTGTATGGGAGACTGCTGAGTCGCGGGCCTCTTAAGAGGACATGTTGGGCTAAAATATTCAGCTTTTTGTTCATATTACCCGGGAAATTGAAAGCTAAAATATGAATAAACATTTTGTTCTAAGAAAAGAAAATTCAGATTTTTGCGCAGAAACAAGTCTAAAAATATCAGGTTGGGGAAAAAATATTTTCGCATATAGAACTTGTAATAAAATCTCTTTGGCTATACTATTTGAATCTGGCTGGTTTTGGTATCATTAAAAATTAAATTTTAAAGAAGATAATTCCAAATTCAAATTAGGAAAATGTGTGATTTTCATTTGTTTTTCTTACTGTCAAGATGAGTGAATCTAATGAAGAAATTCGATACATTTTAAAATTTTAACTACGAAAATGGTAAAAGTGCAACGCAAGCCGCGAAAAATATTTGCGATGTTTATGGACCTAGTGCAGTGTCTGTGAGAGTAGCACAAATTTGATTTTCACCTCACACGCTCTGAAAAAGAGGTTTTGTCGATCAGTAGGCGTAGAAAATCTACTAATAATATGTCCGAATCGCACTATTGACTTTTTGTTACATTTTATTCTTATTTTAAATAGCTTTAAATTAATTATAACACTCTGTTTTAGTTTTATCATATTATTTTAGTTCATTGAATCATAAAAACAATAACAATAAGATAAAACTATTTGTTATAAAAAAAAAATATAAGGCTGGGTGAGATTTCACAACCTATGATTGGATTTCGGAACGTGACATAAATCTTTATTTTTAAATTGTCTTTGTCTTGTACCTCATGTTAGTGTCAACATTTACGGAATCGTTTTTATTGTCATTTATAAGTAACAATATATTCCTACTTTAAATAACTTTGAATTAACTATAATACTCCCTTTTTTATTATTTTAGTTTGTTATATCATTAAAACAACGAGAATAAGGTATATTTAGATTAAACTTTATGTTTAAAGAATTTTTTACCGGAAGTTGACCGCGGGAACAACCATAAGATGTCTTCGCTGTTGTGAGGTGAAAAATTGGGTGTTGCGCTCGGCAGAAAAGTTTTTAGCATCTTGTACCTTTGAAATCCTCGCTTCGCTCAGGATTCAATATTTAAACCACTCGCTACGCTCGTGGTTAAATCCTGGAATCCTTCTCTTGCTCAGCTTTCAATAGAGGTAACTCGCCGCTAAATATCCAACTTTCCAGCCTTACATAACAAATAACTATTAAGCGTTTTCAATCCGGAAATTTTGATGTCAAAGATGCACGTCGCTCTGGTCGTCCTATTACGGATAAAATGGATGCCATTTTTGAAAAATTGGTGCAAGATCGGCATATCAGTAGTTACGACGTAGCTGAAAAACTGGGAATTAACCACAAAACAGTTTGGCGCATTTGAAAAAAAATGGGTACACAAAAAAGCTCGATATTTGGGTTGAGGTACCCAAATATCGAGCTTTTTTGAGCTTACTGAAAGAAACCTAACATTTGTGATTCTTTATTACGACGTAATGAAACCGAACAATTTTTGAAGAAGCTGATAGCTGGTGATGAAATGTGGATCACGTACGACAAGAACGTGCGAAAAAGATCGTGGTCAAAGGCCGGTCAGGCTTCACAGACTGTGGCGAAACCCGGGTTAACTCCCAACAAGGTGATGCTGTGTGTGTGGTGAGATTGAAAGGGCATTATTAATTATGAGCTGTTACCACCAGACAGGACCCACGATTCTGAACTCTACTGCGAACAACTCATGAGATTAAAGCAAGAAGTTGAGAGAAAGCGGCCGCAATTAATCAACAGAAGGGGTGTGGTGTTTCATTATGATAACGCTAGATCTCACACATCTTTAGCCACTCAGCAAAAATTAAGAGATGCTGGCTGGGAGGTGTTAATGCATCCGCCGTATAGTACTGACCTTGCACCTTCAGATTTCCACCTGTTTCGGTCTCTTCAGAATTCTTTAGGCAGTGTCAGGTTAACATCACGAGAGGACTGCCAACACCGCTTGTCGCGGTATTTTGATCAGAAGCCCCAAAATTTCTACAGCAATGGGATCATGTCCAAGTCCAAGTCCAAGTCTCGGTAGCTCACGGTTAGAGCATTGGACCGGATTTGCAAAGGTCGCGGGTTCGATTCCCGTCTGAGAATTCACTTTTCCAATATTTTTCTATTTAAAATTTACCATAAGTATAAAAATAGCATTAAAAATTCAAAAATTACAAAATCATAAATTATTGGCAGTTGCATCTTAATCGATCGTTAAACACCTGAAAAGATGTTTCTTTCGAATGCAAGGATATTCTAGCATTGATGTGACAACGCTGGCCTACAGCGTATTAAAAATATGAGAGTATTGAATTAGACTTATTTAAGTCCAATAATCGTCATTACATAAGTTCACCGAAGAAACGCAATCGGACCCATTATCACTAACAATAATATCGGCAATATGCATTTTATAACAATTTTCAGAAAAGTAATTCCTACTGCTGCCATATTTAGATTTTTCTGATCAAAATGATCCATTTCACCCGGACGATGCTGATTTCATAGCCTTTTGTTCGCCAAAAGCTACAATGAATGACTTTATTATTTCAGGCGTCCACGTCACCGCTACCCGACTATACGCATCATTAGTGTTCATGATTCAGCCACTGTTACTAATCAGACAAGATGCCTACCAAACCATGAAAGTTTATTATAACCTCAACATACATGACTAAACATAATACAACTGCCCGGTTTGGTTGTTTACTGAACAAGTCTACAATCTTCGATGGCGCAGTGATACCAATATACCTCCCAGAGGTCATGGTTCAATTCAATACCCATTCGAAGCAAATATTTATGTGATAAACATTATATCTATATAAATGGATATTTTGTAACTAGCTTCCGCTCGCGGTTTCGCCCACGTGGTTCCCGTTCCCGTGGGAATATTGGGATAAAAAGTAGCCTATGTTACTGTCCTTCCTTTCAACTAACTCTATGCTAAAAAATCAAGTCTTTTGGTTGCTTATTTAGGGCATGAAGAATGGACAAACAAACACACTTTTATATTATTAAATGGTTCGGATAAAGAAGAATTAAGATACCTATCTTTCTTAAAACTGATATCAGTAGCACAAGGCATTAAGCTACTTGTTTATTTCAGATAAAAATATAAATGTGCCATTGCCCGATATCGAACAATGTAATTTTAAAATCATTTTGTTTCACGGGTGACAATACTCGTACATGAAAATCTATAAAAGGATACAGCATATAATTATAGTTTCACGGTTCAGGCTGCTATAATCATATCACTATAAACTCGTCATAAACGAATTGTTTTATGTTCGTTTATGACGAGAGAGCTTGATGTTTCGCAAAAATAAGTGCATTTTTATATTTTTTTATAGCTCAAAAAATCTTTGTGGATTTTGCCATTTGTCTCTGTGTTTTCTGTACCTCGTTAAAATTCCCTTATCTTAGTTTATCCTCGTAAGAGCTATATTACAATGTGTTTCATAAGTAACATTAAAGCCCGCATTTTGATGTTTGAAGTTCTACTTTGTTTTAAGATACTTCAGTAAATATCTTGATGCTTGAATACGTACCTTTTCTTTACTTGGTTGAAGACTAAATAGACTTAAGTTTTTATTATACAGTTAAGCATTGCGGTTATGTAACCGAAATGCTTTTTTTCTTTTTTGCTTGTTACTTGTAGTAAATTCTATTTATTTTTGTCTGGATTTCTGTAAACCAATGTTTTCAGCATTGTTGTGTTCCGGCAGTTAGGGGTAAGATAGCCAGTTCCTCAGTGGTTGAGGATTCCGGGAGAGGCTCGCTTCCATCTTCAGCCTTATCAATACTTAACATCGTAATACTTAACATCGTCGTTAATAAATAAATAAATAAATAAAACCATCACGAATAACGTCATGATAAATATTAAACAAGAAAACATACTAGAAAAAAGCAACTAGTCTCATGTCGCCCTGACATGAGACTAGTTGCTTTTTTCTAGTATGTTTTCTTGTTTAATATTTATCACATAAAAATAGCATTGTAAAATGCAAAATTAAAAAGTTATGAATAACGTCATAATTGCATTTTCTTAATACTCATGTATTTCACTAAATTTTTTATGAAAAATTATTCTGAAATAGCTTCACGGACACGAAGGACTCTTAAGTATTGATTTTTGTGAAAGTCTATTAGAAAACAAATGAAAATAAGAAAAATGTTTGAACCTCTTTTGAAAATATTTGTACGCGCTCTCATCATTTATTAAATGGAACCCATTCAACTTGGTGTTTTAAGATTCCTATCTTAACGGTTACTTGATCTAGTATAAAATTTTCTTCCATTGTCTTTACTTCTAAACTATATATGTATAAGAAAATCGCGTGATCAAAATGTAATTAATTAGATTACATCTCAATTAGCGTTGTTTTTTTACAATATAGTTATATGTAGGTAATTGTAAAACATATTTTCTTTTATAGACAAAAAATGGTCTTATATGATAAATTTTAAAAGAAAAATATTAGAAAAAATTGAATCGTCTTTAGTATTTCGTTTCCTATTAAAATGTATCATATAAGATAGCATTGAATACGCAAACTTAAAACAATCTAAAGAATGCTCTTATTCGATGTTTAGGTAGTAATACTTATTACATAAACCGTTTTTATTAAGCGGCAGTGGCGAAGGTTCTATAAATACCGATTTCCATCGGCTTCCCTTTTTGAAATCCTATCACACTGATCCACTATACAGTTAAGAGAAGTTTTGGAGAAATTTTGATTTACCTTTGCCCTATTTCGACACCTCGCCACTGTTAATACTTTTTTGGATACTGTTAATTCAAATTAAAACCTGATTTGTGCAAAAATGCAATGCAGACGATTCTTATTTAATAATATGCGCTAATATTGATTTTAGAAAATAATCATATTTGGGAAACCGCAATAAAAAAGACATTGCGCTTTGGTTGTTTGAAAACGTGTGACCCGGGACCCATAATTTGATATATTTTATATTTATACAAAAAAAATATCTTAATCTAATATTCATGACTTGCCGTATTCCTTGACCTTTAATTAAATAAAGAGTATCAAAATGACGCATTGAATCAATTAAAATAAGTTTTACGTAAGTGTTACGCAATATTTTTTTTACATAGAAGAAGTAGGATAAATACATAAAACGAGGATAGCGTCTAGTTTCAACAATACAGCGCTTTCAGCCGCCACTATTTTACACCCACTGTGAAAACATTACCAACCGCTTTCAATCGATTTTCGACTTAGTGGCTCGAGCCGACAGCTCATCGTTGCGCTGAAAATACGTGTTTAAAAACTTTGAAAATCATGTGCTTACCTGGCCAGCATGCAGGACGTCCAAAAATATGGCAAAAACACTTAAAAAAAGCACGGCGCGCGTCATTTTAGCGGCCGCGATTCGTCTTAAGCACTGACTAGACGGCTACTGACGTTCGTGCGGGACGCGACAAACCTGCGTACTAGCGCTGACGCTGTACGCCACTACTCGTAGCTAGCGTGGTATAGATCGACCCTCCCGGGAGCGAGAGGGACGCGGCTCCACCACCCGTACGAGCGAGAGGGACGGATGTGGGAGGATAACGCACGCGCGCTGCCGCTAAAACACTTTTAACGCAGCGCACAATAAGGACGTCTGTCGAAGTGAGTCGCGACGCCTCACGCCGTCTTCGTCTGGCTTTGTCTGGGCTCCCCGATGATGCATCATTTTTTGCCAACCGTGAAGCGTTCATAATGGGATCCTAATTATCTTGATTTTGAACCGCTTCCTTCCGTTGTATATCGTAATTGTCAACGGTTCACTTGTAATTAGCTGAAAAAAACAATGCCAGGGCCGAAGAGCTATGAATTTTCGCAGGAAAATTTTCAATAAATATTCATATTTCCGATGTCGAGCGGCACCTAGACTTTAATTAAAGATAATTGGAAAAAACAGATTCTTTTACTACAATTAGGTAAAATATGACACGTAACTGTTTTTATTATAACTGCTTAAAATCATAAACATTTTTTTTAATTTAATTTTTTATGAATGACGGAGAGACTCTTAGCCTTCATCATACATGATGTTAAGTATTGATAAGGCTGAAGATGGAAGCGAGCCTCTCCCGGAATCCTCAACCTCTGAGGAACTGGCTATCTTATCTCGAACTGCCGGAACACAACAATGCTGAAAACATTGTTGTTATGGCGTCAGGCTTAGATAAGATGGTGGTAGCTACAGGTGGGCTTACAACAAGTCCTACCACCAACCAAACCGAATTGTACCACTAGACCGCAGAGGCAGTATATTTAACATCTGCAAATTTTTAATGTATACTTCAGCCATCTTACGGAAATAATGTTTGTAAACAATCCGCCCATACTTAACCTCAAAAGTACTTTTTTATTACTTGTTCTAGAAATATGTGCAGTTCATTAATAGCTTGCTTATGTTGTCCAAGTTTAATAAATGACATAAGTTATCTGAAATATAACGTTTCTGTGGAATAATTACGAAAAATGCTCAAATCTTTGTTTATAAACATTCTTTCCCTAAAATGGCTGGAGTATAGGTTAAACTCTCTTAAAACAAAAGATATCGTAATTGAAATAAAAGTATCTAAATCTTATCCGTTTGACCTAAAAACAACTGTTCCCTTAAAAGATTCGAACTGAATCCTCCCAATCGGGATTATTAGGGATTTATTAGTTCCCTGTCGGAGGATCCTGGCTCCGGGTAATAGATAAAGACGACTCGATGCTTTGATTGAAGTCCTAATAATTTGCTATATTTACTAAAGCATTTGTAACAATTAATAAGACTGATACAAAATTTCAAGTAAGAATAAAAAACTATGAAAATATTTCAAAAAAGTAAAACTCTTCCATCTTTGAACGTTGTTAGCAGTTTCCATTGATACTTCACTTACAAAACAATACGAACATTTTGGAAAACTATAAAATTTAAAGATTTACATTATACAGGTACGTACTCTACGCAAATTAGGTGGTTGAAAAACGTAAAAATGCTAACACCGAAATAAGATTAAGATTTTTCTCATATTTGTAAATTTTTGACACCATTGAACGAAAGCTCTCATAATCGCAATTTTCTCGTCAAGTTTTCCCCGGGTTACTCTACCACTATTTGCGAATAGCTTATTAATTTATACTAGGACTGCTACTCCGTTTGTGCCGGGTGTAACCCTCAGCTATTAGGCTCATGGGCCGCCGTTATCTCCCCTCTGATACCGCGTCATCACTCATTGTTGTTCTCTTACTATTTTCCTCGTACTATTAAGGGTTAACCTTAGATAATCACCGTAAACTGTTGTTGATTATCCTCTATACCTACTGATATGTTTGTTGAGGTGTAACGATTGATTTGCTGCAAAAGTCACCCGTGGTATATATAAAATAACAAAGAAGCCAAAGAAGCCAACACAATACTTGTTTAATTTTTTGATTGTTTGTTTGTCTGTCGCTTTTCATACAAAAAAACGACTAGTTATATCAGACATTATCATCTTAGATGAAAAATAAATCTTTCATCAGCTTTTTTAATATTTCAGATGCTTGTCCGCCGATTTCACCTATTAAAAGCAATTTTTCAATATAATTGAATTATACAATTGATCATGAAATATAACTTTTTAATTTTGCATTTTACAATGCTATTTTTATGTGATAAATATTAAACCAGAAAATATACTAGAAAAAAGCAACCAGTCTCATGTCGCCCTGACGGGATTCGACCCCGCATTATGCTACAGAGACCTATTGCCCAATGCACTAACCAATTATAGGTCTCTGTAGCATAATTGGTTAGTGAATTGAGCCGGACTCCCAAGGATGCGGATTCAAATCCCATCAGGGCGACATGAGACTAGTTGCTTTTTTCTAGTATATTTTCTTGTTTAATATTGATCATGAAATATTTTGAAAACCCACACGCGATAAAAACTGCTGACATAGTTTTTTTAGAGAACCATCGAAATATTGTTTTACTCGTTAATCTATTAAAAAAAAGCTCTTGAAATATAGAATTACTGTACTTGACCACTTTCTTTCCAAATTGATATTATGTTTTATGTTCGCGTATTCCTCAGAAAAAAGTCAGCATTAAGTTTAAACATACTCATTGCTATAAAAAAAGGGCGAGAGAATAGGAAAAAATCGCTTGAAAGGTAAACAAAATCATCGTTTCTTACCTGTTTTCTGCTCCAAAACTGGAACAATTTAACTACTTTTTTTATAAGACATTAACAAGGGCCTTGTATATGTTCCTATGTTTTCCTTTTAGACAAAAAAATATATTTAAAAACGTGATATTAACCACCAAAAACCTATTCATTTGGCCAGATTTTCGCTGAGTTCAGATGTCCAGCAAAAGTCAATTGGATTTCCAAATAAAATCCTACTTTTCAGTCTTGCATAAAACTTGTGTTCTGCGGCGAGTTACCTCTATTGACAACTGAGCAAGCGAAGGATTCTAGTATTGATGATGACAAAACCTCCTTTTCTGAGCATGTGAGGTGAAAATAACTATTTTTTGCGGCATAAACGGCCCTGCTTTTTTACGGTAACTTACAAGTTTGATTGTTTTACAGCTTCAACTGACTATTGACGTCAATATATGGTTTTTATTTCAACTCGATACCTAGACGAGTTCTTGAGATAAACGGACGACGAGACGATGAGACGGACGGACGGACAGACGGACAACAAAGTGATCTTATAAGGGTTCCGTTTTTTTTTCTTTTGACGTACGGAACATTAAATATAATAAAAAAAGCATAGAAATAAAAGAGTGATCAATTATCCAACCAAAAACATTTTCCATGTAAAAATGGTATGCCTAGATGTCATTATATACTCGTAGCTCAGACTGTTAAAAGTTATCAGATCTCAAATAGAGCCAAGTTTCTAACTCTACACGCCCTAAATCTACAAGCTCTAATTTTACAAACTCTACACCTTAGTCAAAATATGTGGCTTGACCATTTCGCTCCCTTTACATGGGCGTAAGGTGAAAAAAATATTCAGCGTTTATTACTTTTCTGCTACACAATAGTTGTTTTAGTAACGAAACGACGAAGCCATATATTTTTACTAAGTTTGTAGACTTAGGGCGTGTACAGTTAGAAACTTGGCTCTATTTGAGATCTGATAACTTTTTGATAATGCGAGCTATATGGTGTTGTCTTGGCATAACATTTTTAAATGGAAAATGTTTTTGGTTGGATTTCACACCTTTTTGTAAGATTTACTAAGCATCCTAAAATACGTTTTTTATTATTTATAACAAGGAGTTCCTACATAACTTTCAGGCCTCTAACACCAAAATTGGCGGATCTCATACAGACTTCCATCTCCTAGATGATGAGGTTCCATGGGGGTTAATGAGGGGGTAAGAGTTCCAAGTTTTAGATTTTTGTTGTTGTTTGTATACTAATACTACTTAACTTACACACGAAATTTTAGCTTTCTAGGACTTTAGGAAGTACTCTAAGAATTTTGATGATTATTAGTATTCACTAATAATCATCAAAATTCTTAGAGTACTGACTGAGTAGTGACAAAACTTGAGTTTTTTAGATATCAATAACATTTAAAGTATAAGAGCTATGCAAAGTGAAGCTTTATATGTTCAATAAGACTACTATTAACATTAAATCCCGAGAATTTTGTTGATCTATTATAACTTCCAAACTTCCAAAGATATCAAGCTTATCGTTGAAAACATGACTAGATGTAAATCGCCTGGACACTATGGACTCAGTGTTGAGCATCTGAAGTACGCAGGAATACATTTACCCAGAGTGCTCACAATGTTTTACAATTTATGCATTGCACATTGCTACTTGCCTCCTGACTTAATGAAAACGATTGTGATACCAGTGATTAAGAACAAAACAGGGGATGCCTCTGATAAAAACAATTATCGACCTATATCACTGGCAACAGTTTTGGCCAAGGTGTTGGACTCATTGTTGGACTGACAGCTAGGCAAACACTTAGATCTGCATGACGCGCAGTTTGGGTTCCGACCCGGACTTTCCACTGAAAGCGCAATTCTTTGTATAAAACATACTGTTAGTTACTATACTAGCAGAAGCACCCCTATCTATGCATGTTTTCTTGACTTATCGAAAGCGTTTGACCTGGTGTCATACGACCTTTTATGGTCCAAGTTGGTTTAAGACACCAGTGTGCCAACAGAAGTTGTAAACATGTTTAGATACTGGTATGGCAATCAAACCAATTATGTGAGATGGTCGGGCTCGCTATCGGCCGTGTATGGGTTGGAGTGTGGGGTAAGGCAAGGTGGGATAACCTCGCCTAAGCTCTTTAACCTCTACATGAACCGGCTTATCGTGGAACTCAGTAACCTTGGTCTGGGATGCTCAATCGATGGTGTTACTTTTAACAACATCAGCTATGCAGACGACATGGTCTTGCTGAGTCCTTCGATAAGTGCCCTCAGAAACTTGTTGCAGTGCTGTGAGCAATATGCGGTGTCTCATGGTCTCATATACAATGTCAAAAAGACAGAGATAATGGTATTTAAGGCGCGACACAAAATCATTCCTGATATCCCTCTAATTAAACTTAATGGAGCATCGCTGAACTGAGTTTCTCGTTTTAAGTACCTGGGTCACTGGCTTACTGAAGACCTTTCAGATGACACAGACATGGAAAGGGAACGCAGGGCATTGGCAGTAAGATGCAATATGTTGGCCCGCCGGTTTGCACGATGCACTAAAGAAGTAAAAGTCACCTTATTTAAAGCATACTGCCAGTCATTTTACTCGTGCAGCCTATGGGTTAAACATACACAAAAGTCATACAATGCCCTGCGTATCCAGTATAATAATGCGCTCAGGATACTGTTGGGGCTGCCGCGGTACTGTAGTGCGTCAGGTATATTTGCCGAGGCTCGCAAACAAGACTTCTATGCCATAATGCGCAACAGAATTGCCTCACTACACAGAGTCCGCTGCAGCGCCAACAGCCTTCTGTCTGTGATTGCTGACCGCTGCGACGGTCCGATACTAAAATACTGGGTCACCGTACACATGCCCCTGACGGTGACTCAGAAATAATAATAATAAGAAAATTTATTTGTTTATCTTTATTACTAACATAGTTATTAAGTTTTCTATTTGATACTAACAAATCTATGGATTTTTTTCTGAATTAAATAAATAATAATAATAAAATAAAATAATAATTCAAACCCAAGTTGTGAGGCTTCAAAAAATGACGAAGCGCTTTAAGAAAAGTTAGGTAAAGCCATTGCACTTCGCTTGGCTCCGTCTTGGCGGGGACACTACCGTGGCCTCAGATACATTATTTCAGTTTTAGGAAAGAAAACATCGGACTACGAAACAGTTGAATTTGTCTACTTTTCACAGGAATTTTTCAGTTGTCTTGCCCTTGGTGTTTCCTTTTAATGAAAACTCAATCTACAATCGAAAGGAACGCTCAAAGTACCTTTAATAAGACCACTACGTCTAGCGTCTGTTTATTGATTTCGTGTGCCAGTGCCTTTATCATAGTTATATCACGTCTCCAGCATCCTCATGGAATTCAAATGCGCAATATTACACTGACTCACGACTTTTATTATACCGGGAAACCATTTGTCTTCTGGCGCATAGGCTAGACAAAGGGCATGAAAACTTGAATTTTATTTCAGATTTTACATAAAAACTGTTCAAGCAGTTCAGACATTGTAAGTTTATTGTTCAGCGCACATTAAAAGTGTAGTAATACATAAACTCACAGAGTATTGCATATTGAACGTACGTGAGGAAGCCATCAGTTTTATTACTTATTTAATTTTGATGTTTTAAACAAATTGAAGTATGAAAACATCAAATATGTATTTTCAAGGTTAGAAAAGGAAAAACTTAAGTTAAAAGCGCCAATACTTTCATAAATCTTACTAAAATGTATTTACCAAAGCTCGGATTTAAATCTGAAGGCAAATTAGCTTCCAACTAAGAGTAAACAAGTCTATTTCATAAGACCTCCCTCCAAAATCTCACATTCCACAATTTACACGAGCCCTACAATTTATCTAGCTAACATCCAACTTAAAATAATCTTAAGCTTTAATACTTCAGGCAGTTACACAATGTTCCGACCTCATATTCTAGAACTAGGTTAATATTTGGCAGGAGCGAGCCAAAAACTGCAGGTTTGGACCGAGTTCAAGAGCTGACTCGTTCGCGGGTATCTCGGCGTATTAACACGATTCATATTCTCTCCCTCGTAACCTAAACGCGAAACGTTGTCCGACGTCGTAATGCCCGTTCTGAGGCATCGTACCGGACACGGATCGGACTATTCGGACGTCCGGATTATGATTGGCCGAATATTGATCACACAAACGGAGGTAACGCGACAAATGGGTATGATGTAATATGTTTGATGAGCTTTTTTTGTCCCGTTTCGGTCCCTATGCAAATTTTAATGGGCGTATAAAATCGTTGTCCCGTTTTGTTTGTACAAGTGAGCTGGTTTTCGGTAAATTTTATTGCTATGTGTGTTCGTTTTATTATATGGCATGGACCGTGGGAATATAGAGATCAAGTCGTAGTAAGTTTAATGAAATTATCCTTAAAAACTTGTTTTAGAACTGAAACATAGGATATGCGACATTTCAGTTCTAAGTGAATAAATAAAAAACAAGGTCATAACTCTCAGGAAACGCGTCAAAGAATTTACTCCTGAAACTCGCTAATGTACTTCCGACACGCACTTCAGAGGTTTTCAATGATTTTTCATATTTTGGTGTACGTATCTTACAGTTTATTTCATTCTTTTGATGTATTCAAATAAAAGACTACATTCTTTACAAACTTTTACTATTAGTAGGATGTTTTTTTTTTCAATTTAATGAAAACATTTATTTCCACTGATAAAAAGTTTATTCTAAAGCACATTATTAGGTACCTCTAGATTTTCTTAATGTAAGGGTGTTTTAAAAAACAATTTTAAATTTTTAGCATATTTATTTATTTTCCAACAAGGACAAAGGTCTAGTGAAGTAACTTTAATGCTAGATCCGCCACAGAAAACAAGAAAGAGGTTATAGGAGCATAGCATAGAATCGCAAAAGTTGTTTTATTTCAATTATAAGTCCGCGAAGAAACTTAAGATTATAGGAGCACGTCACACATTTGGTACTGAAAGAAAAGTCGCCACGAAAACAGGCACGTTGACATAAAACCCTGAAAAAATTCCAAAGCGTACCTTCACTAGAAAATGTATAACTGCTTCTGCGTTTAGCGCAAAAGAACGGTGACGTGTGACAGCCAGCTCATTAATGTTTTGCAGATGCTACAGTTGATGCTTGCACGTTAAGTAATTTGTAAACAACGAACGCATAAGTGGGACAGGTTTGTAGTTGGGCTAAACAACGATTAGTTTACAAACTCTTAGATTACGTTTCCGTAGTTAAAGCTTCTGGTAAACGAGGTTTGTAACAAATTGTCGATCGTACCTAACGTATGTACACATGGCGGAGAAGACGGGCTCGCATAGCAGGCGGGGGTTTTAGACTTGAATTATAATTGATTACCATAATCACGTAGAAAGTATGTAGAAGGGGCGATCGAAAAATATTTTTCATTTTTAATATATTCTTCTATAACCTCACTATTATATACCTATAATACATTCCTCAGATCGCTCAAAAAAATTGTAACAGTCATCGAAAATAAAATTAGACCTTGACGTCAAAATTGCCGACTGCACCACTTGGACGTAATTTTTTATTAAAAATAATGGTCACTGGGGGACAGATCTGGTCCAGACCTCCCTATAGTCCAGACCGTCTGGACTCTATGGAGGTTGATGAAGTTGTTCGGAACCGCATCAGTGAATAGCAGCCGTCGCAACATGACTCTTATGCACAAATCAAAATCATGCAAAATCAGCACGCTTTTGGTAAATTTTTCCCTTCTTCTATCTTTAATGGCCTTCTTTGATTGTCCTGATATTTAAGCATAGTTTTATCCCGTTTCATCAACACGGCGTTCTATGTAGTCAATGAGTAGAATACCTTCGTTATCCCCAAGGTAGTCGCCTCTATCTTTCTGAACGATTATGAGACTCGGTACTTTTTGGGTGGCGTCCCATCAAGATGTCCGTCATCCCAAGATGATGATCTAAAATATTCTAAATGGTTTTATCGAATGCTTCAACTCATGCTGCAAGCTAGTTCATCTTTCATCTGGCATCTTTCCATACATTTTTTTTAACTTTCTAGATAATTTCGTGTGTTGTATAAACCTCAATAATCATCCAAAACGTGCATAGTCTACAATTGAGTATCTGCTTTGTTTGAAAAGGCAATGTCACTTATAAGCTATGGTTTTACCAGAGGAGAACCCCGTTAACTAGTAACAGTTCTTGAAAAATAGTCTGACTGGATTTTCCTTTTATAGCTTTTAATTTTTACCATTTACAATGCTATTTTTATGTAATAAATATTAAAAAAGAAAATATACTAGAAAAATGCAACCTGTCTCATGTCGCCCTGACGGGATTCGAACTCGCATCCTTGGAAATCCGGCTCAATGCACTAACCCATTACGCTACCGAGACCTACGAGGACACGTCGAATATTTCCAGTATTTTCCTTGTCAAGGAAGGCATTAATGATAACCCGATATTCAATTTTCTCCATACTTGTGTATTTCTTTTCGATTGAATTGCTTGCACGTTGACAACACAAGATTTAACGACCCAATTAGGTTCATATTTGGAATATTTACTAATGATACGATACTTAATTAGTAGCTACCTGGGCAAATGAATCTAACTCCACCGGAACCGGAAACTTTTCGAACGTCCCTTATAGATTTGGACAAATAGAGTGTAGAATATTGTTGCGATTGAACAACTTTCGTGTATGTTAATGTGTGCATGCTTCTAATCCGATAGGTATGACTAAAATAAATCTAGGTATGGTAAAAGTATAAATGTTGATGTTGTATCCTGTGATTATTTTATTAGCTTTTCGGTAGGTGTAAATGTCACAAACCAAGAACAGTGAGAGAACACTTTATTTACTTTAGGCCCGTGCCAGCGTTTAATAGAAAGAATAGTTATTTGATATGGAAGGCTGGAAAGTTAATAATTATAATAACTTTATTGACAAAAAATGCTCAAAACATAAAAAGTACTGGGTCAAACTAAACCAAATTTTTATGGGACCAATTGGCAACTATTCTGCATCGAAAAAAAGAATCACGGAAATCGGTTCAAAAATCCCGGCGTAATCGGTGTACAATAACACAACAACAAACATTAAAAAAAATATATATATACCAACCGAATTGAGAACCTCCACCTTTTTTGAAGTCGGTTAAAAAGTAGTTACAATCATATCATGAAGTCTCTAATTCCTGAGTTAGGTTTAAAAATACACTGGTTACAATACAAAATTGTGCCAAAAAATATATTACTAAAGGGAGAACAATTATAAAAGTGCAAAAAAAAACAAAAAAAAAATTTTATATGATTAAAAAATATTTATAATTATGTGTATATGTGTGTGTGTGTGTGTGTGCGAGTGTGTGTGTGTGTATGTGAGTGGTGTACGCAGAGATTTGTTTGTCTTAGAGAAGTGTTAACTTGTGAATGCTTGGACTGGTAGTTTACGAACGTGCTTGGAGCAATGCTTCTGTTTTGTGGTAATCAAGCTTTGATAGCCAACCAGAAACTAATGATTTGCATTTATGTAAAGTTGTGTTTTGCGGCGAGTTACTTCTATTGAAAACTGAGCAAACGATGAATTCTAGGATTGAAAGATTGAATCCGATTTCATAGGTAAAAATATTTGCTGCCGAGCAAACAAAAAATTTTTGACCTCACAACAGCGAGACAATTTTTTAGGTTATTTTCGCGATTACCTTCCGGTAAAAAAGTTAGCAGTACTCCTTCTTCACTTTTTATTGCACACGTTTCAAAAGTGCGAGTTCGAGTAAGATCTTTAAGTTTTTGAAAAAGATCTTTAGTCTCATGTCTAACAGAATATCGCTCTAGATCGTAGCAAATATTATTGATTGGGGCAGTTTTGTCTCTACTGCATCGTCGTTGTATTTTAGCGCTTAGATCTGAATATCGTTGTTGGTCCTCCTCCGAACATAATCCCATTTCCTTTAGTGCGCGTCTTTCAATAAAATGATATAGTAAACCAAAACGGAGTATTATAATTAATTCAAAGTTATTTAAAATAATAATAAAATTTAACATAAAAAGTCAATACTGCGATTCGAAACGCATTATGACGAATGTTTCTTTCTAAATTAAAAATTGTTATTTGTTATAAAAGGCTGGGAAGTTTGATTTCGCGGCGAGTTGCCTCTATTGAAACCTGAGCAAGCGAAAGCGTTCTAGGATTGATTAGTCCATCGTGTGCTGCCATTTGTTTTTTATTTTAAAGATTTGGAGAAAAGCAGACTACTGCAGCGCCCTCTGGTGGCTTACAGCTGGAAAACATGATTAGAAACCGGCTCTGAAATAAAATACAAAATACAAATACAAAAAAGTTTATTTCAGTAACGTAGTCTAATATAGTCTTAAGTGGTTGGTGCCCCCTTTAAGCAGATATGCTGTGTTAGGCAGCAGCGTTCTTCCATAGCATGATTACAATAATAGACTAAACCACATAAAATATCACCAGTTTAATGCAAAAAACAGCATCGGAATCGGTTAAATAGTTTCTGAGAAGCCCTCAAGCACCAAGCATCCTGGCTGCTGCAGTGCCACCTGGTGATCTGCAGCTGTCCTGTAAAACCTAGTCTGAAACGATACCTGCAGAGTGCAAAAAGCCGCATTGAAATAGTTTTAGTAGTTTTTGATGTTTTCTGGTTGCTGCAGCGCTCCCTGGTGGACTACCACCATGAAACATGTTTAAGAACCTGCTCTGATATAACACTTTTCGAATGCAACAAACTACATCGATATCGACCCGGTAGATTCGGAGAAAAATGGTAACAAAGTTTCTTGCTATAATTTTTAATCAATGTGTTGCACAGGGAGTTTTTCCTGATCTAATGAAATTAAGTAAGGTAATACCTTTATTCAAATCGGGAAATAGAGAAGACCCAAGTAATTATAGACCAATATCTATATTACCCGTCTTAACCAAATTTTTGAGAAAATCATGTTGGAACAGTTATTGGCACATTTTACCTTAAATAATATCTTACATAATAAACAGTTCGGTTTTACGAAGGGACGGTCTACCACTGATGCAGGGGTTGCACTTTTAAAACATGTTTTTGAAGCCTGGGAGAAGTCGCAGAATGCTCTTGGCGTATTCTGCGATTTGTCCAAGGCTTTTGATTGCGTGGATCACCGGACGTTGCTGTTGAAACTAAATCATTACGGTGTAAAAGGTGACGCCCAAAAGTTAATACTGTCGTATCTCAGTTCCAGAACTCAGACCGTTGATATTAAAGGAGTGAAATCTGCCGACTCAAATATAAAACTAGGCGTGCCCCAAGGCTCTATTTTGGGCCCTTTCCTGTTTCTAGTATATATTAATGACTTGCCTTTCTTTGCCAAAAACTTATGTGAGATTGTCTTGTTTGCGGATAATACTTCTTTAATATTTAACATTGATAGGAATAAAACTGATTTTGACGATGTAAACAAAACACTCTCGCAAGTACTAGCTTGGTTTCATTTTAATAATCTAGAGCTTAATGCAAAGAAAACTAAATGCGTTCTTTTCTCTTTACCAAATGTTCAGAGAGTACCCATGGAAATTGTTATGAACAATGAAAAATTAGATTTAGTAGAATCAACCGTCTTTCTGGGTGTAACTATGGACTGTAAACTTCAATGGAGTTCACATATTCATACTAGCTGGCAAGCTTAGTTCTGCTGCCTACGCTGTTAGAAAAGTCAGACAACTGACTGATATATAAACTGCTAGGACTGTGTACTTCAGTTATTTTCACAGCATCATGTCGTATGGTATTCTTATGTGGGGAGTAGCAGCTGACATTAATACAATATTTATACTACAAAAACGAGCTATAAGGGCCATTTATCAACTGGGTTCCAGAACATCTCTTCGGGAAAAATTTAAAGAAATTGGTATACTGACAGCTGCTTCTCAATTTATTTTAAATTGTATTCTTTTTGTACGGCGTAATATCAACCTGTATATCAAACATGGTGATTTGCACGATCGCAATACTAGAAATAGAAATAAACTTGTTATGCCTCGGTACCGATTAAAGAAGGTCCTTTGATCTTTTATGGGTCTAGGTATACGTATCTATAATAAAATTCCAGATAATATTTTGGATTTGCCTTTCGAAAAGTTTAAGATGAATGTAAAAGATTGTCTTCTTAAAAAAGGATATTATACTATAAAAGATTACTTGAATGACGAGACAGCTTGGTCATAAATATTTAGTTTTATTTTTCGAAATTGTAGTGTCATTCAATTAATGTTTAGTAAAGTATTAGATTCAACTTTTAACTCAGATAGCTTGGGTATGTCATGCTCTCTGTAAACATTTCTGCGGTGGTGTCGTGCGAGGCGGGTCGCATTAAGGCACTTTTATCTTTCTTTTTTTGCTGTTGCCATTGTATTTTTTTTTTTATATTTATGCAGCTTAACATAAGTACCTGAAGTACGTCATGCTCACTCAAATGTTTCTTCGGCGGTGTCGTGTGAGGCGGGTCGTTACGTTCCCTAAAATATGGTTGAGCGAAGCGATGGCTGGTTCATGCGTCATGCTCGTGAACGGGTGCCGCCAGCGGAAATGGGTCTACCTCAGTCTGCTTATCTTAATGCTGTGCTTAAAGCCTAAATATTTTTATCTAAAATAAATTGATACTGACCTATATGTACCTCACAATTTGCAGTATAGTAATCTTGTAATGCGAGAAATGTTGTAATGTATGATAGACAAGTCTTTCTTTGCCAGTTAAAAATTGTTTACGGTTACAATAACCATAAAATCTAATATTTTGATTAGTATTTTCCTTTTGTGATGGAAATTGACCTTACTGATATGTTAAGGTCACTTTTCAATTTGACGACTCTGTATGAAATAAAACAGGGAGAAAAAAACAGCCCTTGACGAGTTTCTTGCCGGTTCTTCTCGTTACAAGGTATCCCGCCGTAGGGTTTGTGAACCGATGGCGTAGCTTCTTTGACGTTCATAAGTGCTTGTAACAGCCTAGACTGAATAAATGATATTGACTTTGACTTAACAGACATACATACAAACACACAAACAACCTCTAACCCCCAACGCATATACCGCCTCCGTTCTGTTCCGTCCGTCGTCGTGGGTAAAAAAGATTACAGTTAATTCAAAGTTATTTAAAATAGGAATAAATTGATACTTATAATGACAATAAAATCTATTCGGCAAATCATGGTAAATGATTCGGTACAAGACAAAGAGAAAATTTAAAAATAAAGGTTTTTGTCATGTCCCGAAATCCAGTCATAGATTGTGAAATCTCACCCAGCTTAAATATAAATTATTTTTTCACCTCACACGCTCTGAAAAGGAGGTTTTGTCAATCAGTTTAGGCGTAGAAAATCGCTTTTTGTGGCCTAGCGCGGCAAAGTAATTTTTTAAATGAATACTTAAAAATATGTCATAATGCGTTCCGAATTGCACTATTGACTTTTTTGTTATATTTGATTCTTATTTTAAATAGCTTTAAATTAATTATAATACTCCGTTTTGGTTTTATTATATTATTTTAGTTCATTGAATCATAAAAACAATAACAATAAGATTAAACTATTTGTTATAAGAATTTTATAAACTCATTTGCAAAAAAAACGGGCACCTAAGCAATGAACCATTTTAAATGTAAATATTGCTTTGTTTGATAATTATAGGTAGTTTTATCCTCACAATTTGGTAAATTAATAAGAAAATAATCGTTTTCATCAGTATTTCATAAAATTTAGATACAATTTATGGGAAATAATGCTAAACCTCGCTAGTAGTGTATGTTCGCTAGTAGTGCATATACTCATGAAGTAAAAATAAAAAAGTTTTTTTTGTTTGTTTTTCTTTAATAAAGTAAAAGCAGATAAATGTTTAGTATCGAGTGTGACCCCCTCTAGCTAAAATCACAGCTTGAATTCGTCTGGGCATGCTAGCGAGTATATCCCGGATACTTGCTTGCGGAATACGTTCCCACTCCGCAGTAATCACATTCTTCAGCTCTCTGATGGTCTGCGGAGCCGGGTGTACTGATCTCACACGCCGTTTCAGAACGTCCCAGACATGCTCTATGGGATTGAGGTCGGGACTTCGAGCTGGCCAATCCAAACGACGAATGCCGACCTCTTGCACATACGCATTAACATCGCGGGATCGGTGGGCGCGAGCATTGTCGTCCATAAAAATCGAGTCTTCACCTAGAGCGGCCAATGCGGGTTGTGCATGAGGAATTAGAACTTCCGTTATGTATCGATGCCCAGTCACTGAGCCGTTTTCAATGAAGACTAACTCTGTACGATCCATTGAATTTATTCCTGCCCAAAACATAACAGAGCCCCCACCATAAGGTGTGATTTCTTCGAAACATGCCTCTGCAAAGCGTTCTCCTTGTCTTCTTAGCACTCGCCGACGTCGATCTTCACCGAACAGAGATATCCTGGCTTCATCAGAGAACAAAACCCTATTCCAATCTTCTTGAGTCCATGATTCACAATTTCTAGCGAACCTAAGCCTGTGAACTCTGTGCTCACGGAGTAATTTGGGGCCGCGGGCCGGGCGGTGACTGCGTATATTGGCAGCGAGAAGCCTCCTCCTGACCGTCCATAGACTAATATGCACATTTCTTACTTCTTGGAGGTTGTTCTTAAGATCCACATACGAAGATTTGCGATTTCTCAATGCGCGACTCACAAGAAAACGATCACCCGTGGTTGGGTACATGGTTTTGTTCCAGAACCAGGCCTTCTCTCGACGGAACCAGTTTCCTGATATCGCTGCCAGGTCCTTTGGACTGTCGAGCGACTAACATTTAGCCTCCTAGCCACGAAACATTGGCTGCAACCCTCTTCAAGCAGCGCGATAATTTTGGTAGCTTTTACCACTTTATCTACCATTTTTGATACAGTCAAACAGCAATAAATAAAGCTTTGACAGTCAAGGATATGAAATAAATCGATAAAAATGGAATAAAAGTTATGAAAGTCGATGTTAACTTCTGGAACTTCGCGCCAAAAATGTAGGATAAAAAGGGGTTTTCTGTAAAAATTAGCATCAAATGAAAATTTGAATTTAGAACGTACTTTTTTAAATACCACAGCATTTTTAAAACCGGCCAGTAACGTGTACAAACGATTGAAACCTTTTTGGTATTGTATCTTTTTAAAGATGAATGAAAATCAAAACCGCCCGTTTTTTTGCAAATGAGTGTATTAGGCTAGGTGAGATTTCACAACCTATGATTGGATTTCGGACTGTGACATAAATCTTTATTTCTAAATTGTCTTTGTCTTGTACCTCATGTCGGAATCGTTTTTATTCTTATTAATAAGAAACGATATATTCCTACTTTAAATAACTTTGAATTAAATATAATACTCCCTTTTTTATTATTTTAGTTTTTTATATCATTCAAACAACGAGAATAAGGTATATTTAGATTAAACTTTATGTTTAAAGATTTTTTTTACCGGAAGTTGACCGCGGTAACAACCATAAATGTTCCTCGCTGTTGTGAGGTGAAAAATTGTGTGTTGCGCTCGGCAGAAGTTTTGTACCTTCGTCTTGTACCTTTGAAATCCTCGCTTCGTTCAGGATTCAATCTTTGAATCCTAGGATCCTTCACTTGCTCAGATTTCAATAGAGGTAACTAGCCGCTAAATAACCAACTTTCCAGCCATACATGTTATGCAAACAAATAACTATTAACCGACTTCAAAAAAAGGAGGAGGTTCTCAAGTCGACTGTTTTTTTTTATGTATGTTTTACCATAACTTCGCCAGTTATTAACTGATTTTGACTGAAAATGGTTTATGTGTGGTCCTATATATTTTTTACAGAGATTTGGCCAGTAGTTTTTTCAGAATCCTGAAAAAACACATTGTTGTCGACTGGTAGTTCGTACTTTACGGGTCAATATCTTCGCGAACTATTGACCAATTTCAATGATTCTTTTTTTATTTAAAAGAGTATACTCCTGAGGTGATTTCATTGTTGCCAAATCAGGATCTGATGGTGGAATCCAGGGGAAATCGAGGAAAACCCTTAAATTGTATAGGTATTTTCGTGTTTTATATATTTCCTATTTTTTTTCGAGTATTTGCATCTGGTAGTTATCATATCATGATGATGAGCTGGTGATGGAAGGTACAACTCCTCAATGGTTAGGACTTGGAGGATAATTCTTTCAGGTTATTTAGTTGAGCTGATGATGAAAGGTAGAACTCCTTAACGCTTAGGAGTTAAAGCATGGTTTTTAAGTACCGCATGCACCAATAGACCTTGATTTGTATTATTTCAAGTAATTTAGGTTAGCTGGTGGTGAAACGTTAAACATCATAACAGTTAAGAGTTGGAGGGTGGTATCGAGAGAACTCCTCAATAAGTAACGTGCCTGCACCGGGAAAAGCGTAAGGTTAAGCATAAGGTTATTAGCGTAGGCACGGGACGTCTTCTACCTTTAAAAATTGTAGTAGTAGAATGCCTTGATTGGCACCGACTCCAAAAGGTTTATTTTTTGCTTTTTAGTTTTTTGAAGTCAGTTTTAATTTTTTTATAAAAAGTTTTTTTAGCAAATACTTTTTATCTTATCTTATGATAAATTTTAAAAAGAAAAATATTGGAACAATCAACTCGGCCACAATTAACTTAAATTCAAATATCATAATTTAATTTTATTGTTATTGTTTTTATGATTCACGGAACTAACATAAAAAATAAAACTGTAACATAAAAAGTCAAGATTCAGAACGCATTATGTATGATATGGTTTAAAATTTAAAAAGTTTTTTCCCACCCTAGGCCGCAATATGCGATTTTCCAAGAAGAAAGTGAATGACAAAACTTCCTTTTGTGTTTGTTTTCACGTTTCCGAGTGTGTGAGGTGAAAAGTCATTTAAAAAGGGTTAGTGCCTCATACTACCATGTTGGTACCCTTGTAATTTTATACATATAGATTTAATTTCTCGGGGTGGAGGGTTGATAACCTGAGATACAGGAGTCTTCCTAGTTCAGGTATCAGCCCGCCACAGTCTACTTTAGTAATAAGTGAACTCATTGTAACTACTGTACTTAATTTAAGATTGATTGTGGTGTGAAATAAAAAAAATATTATTATTATTATTATACATCCTCTTTTAATTTTTAACCGACTTCAAAAAAGGAGGAGGTTCTCAATTCGGTTGGTTTTTTTTATGTATGTACACCGATTACGCCGAGATTTTTGAACCGATTTCCGTGATTCTTTTTTTGTTCGATGCAGAATAGTTGCCAATTGGTCCCATAAAAATTTGTTGACCCAGTACTTTTTATTTTTTGAGCATTTTTATATATTTCATTTCATATTTGTTACTTGGATAATATGATATTATCTTTCTTTAAAAACTGTGTAATAAAAACTTTTATAAAAAAAATTAAAACCGACTTCTAAACACTAAAAAGCAAAAAATAAACCTTTTGTAGTCGGTGCAAGCCAAGGCAAGAAAAATAAAATAGTAGGACCGCAAAGTAGAATGCTTTGGCTGGCACCGACTCCGTTTTGAAGTCGGTTTTTATTTTTTTTATAAAAAAATTTTTAAAGCCGATTTTCAATTTATTGTTAATTTTGTAAAAATGTAGGCATATATAACATAGACGTAACCAGTTCAGTAACTCAAACTAAACTAAACTGCATCGTTGGCGTGTTTAGCTGGCTGGAAAATGGATGAGATTGCATCCGAAACGCGTTTTCAGCTGCGACAGACATTTTGGAATCCCTTCGAATGTTCTGGAATACCAGAATATCGACGTGCTTATACGACGTGACGTCATGAAATCTTACAACCAGACATATTGCCCATGATATTGCAGTCGCCAACGTTTGGCTGTAGGTGATATAAATACAATTTTGTTTTGGGTCATTTTGAAAACAGTATCCAATTTTTTTTGTTCTACTCAGAATCGCTAAGTGAACAACTTTCTCCTAGAAACATGTAGGTCGAAATACGAGAACAATTTTTGGACTTCCCATACTAAATCGTTCATGGTGATCAGTCTGATTTGTATGAAGAGCACAGACCTCTTCATATAGGTGTGTGATGAAGAGTCAAATTTCTTTTGTCATATTTCGACTCATGTTTCTGGGAGAAAGTAGTTCTAATGATAAATTTAAAATAGAAAAATATTGGAAAAAATCAAATCGGCCGCAAGTTTATTCTCAGATGAGAGCCATTTGAAATTTATCATAAGATAAAAATAACATTGAAAAATGTAAAAATTATTACAGATTCTTAGTCAAACTTAAAAATTTGTATAATGTTTTTAAAATTATCCTGTATAGATTTGAATAGGAAACGAATGACTAGAGCAACGCCGTCATCAAAAAAACTTATCTCTTCACCCTATTATATGTCTAAATTCTTATTTTTCTTGTTTTTGTCGAAATCGCTGTGACTGTGGAAGCACTTCTTAGTCAAAAATCTGATTGAAGAGACACTTTTCCGTTTATCTTCATTCTTATTACCTAGGGGTGATTCATTCACCATGTCTGTGGTAAAAACCCAAAACTTTCACAATGTAGGTCAGTGCATACGAGGGCGGAGGGTGTTTTATAATGGAGTTTCCCTTGTTAGATTTTCCCAATCGATTTGGTTTTTCCCACTTTTCCTAACCAATATCAGAAAAACGTTGAAGTGCGGTAAAAATGAGAAAACGATAAAACGCCCTTTCTATTCTAACTCACAATAATGTCATAATAGATTTTCAGACCAATAATAAGAGAAGTTTTATGTACATACATGGAAATATTAACAAAGACACTTAATTCTCGTGGACGAAAACAACATTTTCATTGACCGATTTTAATGATTTTTTATTTTATTTTCGGGTCTCTCGGCTTATTTATCCAGTGATTCCACCCTGTATATACAGGATGGAATCACTAGTAAAGTAAAGTTAAAAGTTTAACTTTATTTAAGCATAAAGTTTATTGATCAAGTTTTTCAGAATTTGTCTTTAATTTAAGACTAAGTTTCTCAAGCTAAATTGATCTTTATGCTTAAGACTATTGATTGGTACCATAAAAGTACAGGTTGTATTTTTTCTCATTTAAGCCGGTTCGATTCCCTGTACAGGTAAGTGACCTATTAAAAATCTTAAAATGCAGTTTAACTTATTTCTGAAAATAAAGGAATGTTTCCTTTCAGTAAAATGAGCTAACTGAAGGATTTAAGGTAGTTCCCCTCCAGGGCCAATAGATTTTTTCCACCCTGTATATCAACTTTAGAAGAAACCCCTCTCTGTCCTAAGTTATCCTACTAATATTATAAATGCGAAAGTATGTCAGTTTGTTTATTTGTTTGTTTGTCTTTCTTTCACGCAAAATCTACTGAACGGATTTGGATGAAATTTAGTATGTAGATACTTCAAGTAGTGGACTAACACATAGGGTAATTTTTATACCGATATTTCAACGGTTTCTAAACTTAATTACCTAACTAACAGGTCACAAACTGTAAAAATAGGGGATATTCTGAGCTCTAAACTAAAGGTGAATTTCGGTGTCCCCCAAGGATCAGTACTTGGACCTACGTTGTTCCTTATTTATGTGAATAGCCTTTGTGATATTGAATTGCCGGATTCAAAAGTTTTTACTTTTGCTGACGATACTGTAATTTTATTCCAAAATACATCATGGTCTCTTGTAAAGGAGTCAGCTGAAAAAGGATTTCGAAATACCACAAAATGGCTTGACTATAATCTGCTTACTCTAAATCTAGAGAAGACAAAATACATAACTTTTAGTATAAGAGAAAACACGCAACCCTCTTCTGATTTCACCGTAATGGCTCATTCCTCTGACTGTACAAATTCTTTTGACTGCAATTGCTCTAAGTTATCTAGAACTAATAGTATTAAATATCTGGGAATTGAAATAGATAAAAATTTGAATTGGAAACAGCATATAAGTAATTTAAAATCTCGCATTCGCAAGCTCATACCTATTTTCAAAAAAATTAGGAATTTGAGAGATAGCAAAACAAATAAAGTTGTATACTTAACACTATGCCAATCGATACTAACTTATGGCATCTCTGTTTGGGGTGGTGCTCGGAAAAGTACACTGATAAAAATAGAAAGGGCACAAAGATGTATCTTAAAGGTTATAGGTTTTAAAAACTTTAGATATAGTACAGCTAAGCTGTACGAGGAGTTCGAAGTACTAACAGTACGACAAATTTTTATTAAAAGCATTGTTTTGAACCAACACTTCTGTGATAGATCGCAAAACCCATCTGCCAGAAGAGCATATAAGATATTTAATGTTCCTGCATGTAAAACTACTTTTGCACAGGGATTCTCTTATTTTTTGGCTCCACTGTTATACAATCGCATTAATAAGATCAAGCCCATATACGATTTAACAAGATTTGTTTGTAGAGGTGTTCTGGATGAGATTTTAAAGGGTTGGGATTACGAACGGACTGAAAGTATAATACAGGTATGTTAATGGTATATTAATGTTATTATTTATTTATTTATTTATTTATATTATGTGGTATGTATGTAGTATGTTTATGTCTTAATATTTTATAAAACATGTTTTACTTAATTTTAATATTTACCTATTTTATTTATCTTTAGATATCTCTATTCATTATATTTGAGTTTACTACAAATAGATATTGGGTCTATATTTGTGTGCACATAATGTTTTCAAGATTATTATTTTTTTTTGTTTGGTTGTTTGCAGGTGTGAGTATCTAATAATAATTTTTTTCTCATATCATGTTAAAATAATGTAATTAATTGGTTCACTCAGCATATGAAGTGCATAATGTTCACCAATGCACAATTCATCCTAAAATACATATTATCGACATTAAGAAATAGTACAATAAAATATGTTTTAATCATACTAGTTGTAAATCGCACCACTTATCTGACGATTTTGCGTTTACTACGTGTTTACGTAAAACCACATTGTTGTGTTCAAATATACGAGTGTATGACAAAATAGTCATTATTTCTTTAAGCTATAGTTGGTTTTACTGTAAAACGAGAATCCTTACCTTGCCGTAACACAGTCTTGACTAGCACGGAAGGTAAAGAACTTTTTGTTAGTGTACCGCCAATAGATAATCATTATTTATCTTTTTTTTTTATCGTATATTTTGTTAATAGATTTTAAGTTAACTAAGTTGCACCAATTAACTTTAACTGATTTATGGTTGTTAAATCCTATACCTACATTTTGCACCGTTAAAGTGGTAGTTGTCGTTGAGGTTGGATGGTGCAATCCTCATTAGAAAAATTGTAAATTAAGTGCTTATATTTTAAGGTGGTATACTGTGTACTAAAAAATTATGAAATAAATCCTATTCCTATTCCTATTCCTAACGGGAACGGGAATCATGTGGGTGAATATTTGGATGTTTACATGTTTGTTACTCAATCACGCCAAAACTATACTATTTGTCGCGTTAAAACCCCTCATCCCTAAGCAAAAATACAAAAATCGATGCGGACTAAAATGACGCCACATATATTGGAAATACGTCTTCCTCACAATATGTACATGGCGTAAGTGGAATCCTATTTTTTTTTTTTACTTTTCATGTTTATTGATTTGATGTTTGTAGTTTTGATTTTTAGATGTTTGGTGTTTTGATTTTTTTATGTTTGATGTTTCGATGTTTTGATGTTTTGATGTTTTGATGTTTTGATGTTTTGATGTTTTGATGTTTTGATGTTTTGATGTTTTGATGTTTTGATGTTTTGATGTTTTGATGTTTTGATGTTTTGATGTTTTGATCTTTGATGTTTCATGTTTCATGTTTAGTGTTTCATGTTTAGACGTTTTTACTTTTTGATGTATTGATGTTTCGATATCGGTGAAGCCTACATTCGATATTTTTTTCGCGTAAAAATCCCTTATTTAAAATTAAAAAGCCGATGCGGACCAAAATAAATAGTGCCACAATATATCCCTCTAATATTATAAATGCGAAAGTTTATGGAGATGTTTGGATGGATGGATGGATTTTTGTATTACACTTTCACGCAAAAACTACTGTACTGATTTGGATGAATTTTGGCACAGATAGAAGATAGCCTGACTTGAAACATAGTCTCCTTTTTACTCTCATATTCTCACAGGAACAGGAACCACGCAGGTGAAACCGCGGGCGGCAGCTAGTTAATAATATTTAATTAACGGTGGAGTCAGCAGTTTGCTTTACAGGCTCTATTGGACATTTCATCGTCTCAGCTAACTGCCTCTGTGGTCTAGTGGTACAATCACCGGTATCAGGATTCGCCTTCCCCTAGGATCTCTACGACCATCGGGCATCCTATTGGGCATATCAGTATTAAAGTCATGTCATGTTGCACTTTTACAGTTCTTTAACAATAATGGTGTTGGTGGAACCTTTTTTTTGTTACCGAGAGAATTTGGCCTTACAGTCACACACAACACAATATAAAACATCAGCATTAGGATAAACAAAAGAAAAAAATAGACAAAAGGTACAACACAATATGATTAATCATAAGTATGTAATGCGAGGCCAACTGGTAGGTGTCTCAGCTATGCTACAGAAACCATTGATTTTTAGACAGTTCCCTGGATAGTTCGAAACTAAGAATAAAAATAAATTAGTCCAAATCAGAAGTTTAGTCATGCTTAGTTTCGCGGAAAAGCTTTAGCAAATTTAAATTATAAAGCTTTTACGTTTACTTCCATACCAAGTTCACAACGCAGGTTTTCCGTGGTACATGTCTAGGAAACCTTATGACCAGATTACGCCCGACGGGGGAGCTTAGGTACAATCTCGGGCGAGACTCCGTTGCAATAAGACTGCAGTATAGAGCTTATCGTACGCGATCAGACGATGGTTCACCTACAATCTATAAAGCTAACGATCGCCCGCGACGTTGTCCAAGTGAACTTTCCCTAAACCCGAAACTTTCACAATGTAGGTCAGTGCGTACGAGGGCTTTTATAATGAAGTTTTCCTTGTATTAGTTTTACCCATCGATTTGGTATTTCTTAAATTTCGGTTAATCCATCTAGTGAAAGCGGAAGGTTTTAACAACCCTGTCTATGTCAACCTAGCAGGTACACCTACAATCGATCTATGAGTATAGAGCTAGCGAACGCCCGCGACGTCGTCGTTCATGTGGATTTTATCCTGACTACAACTCTCTCCTAATCCATCTATAAGGAAGGCCAGAGCCCCAGCAGCGGGGACATTAAAAATGGCTGATGACTACGACTAATATAGGGGTAGTAAATATTTAAAAAAAGGTTTATGGGAAACGTTAATATAATACCAATTTTCACTAGCTTGAGTTACTACACACACTAGGTAAGTACCGCCCACTCTGATTCTCTAACAAAATATTTTTTATAATTTAGATGAATATTAATAGTTTAGATATCTGTTTTCAATTTAATTAATTTAATGCATGTGATAATTTGAATATTATTTTAGTTAAGAAAATCTATTTAATTTGAATTTATAAGTAAGAGGCAATAGTTGCCCCTCATGTTTGCTGTGCCCTAGGGGGCAGGGAGGGCGTCACTTGTACCTTACCAATTCTGCAACACCTTCTGTAACCTGTGACTTGCAATAAATAAATAAATACTTACCTGAAAGTAAATGTCTGATGAACCTTAGATCACAACTTGAAATTCTCACCTAAAAATCCGACCATATTATGTCTTCTTTGCCTTACTGCTTGGACGAATCTGTCAATAGACTATTTGGTCATTTGTCTGGGCCGAGTCAACTACCATATAAGATCTACCTGTCGCATACTAATCTGTGACATGTGTAACTACGACTCTATGGTTCGTGAGCTCTCTCCCTCCTGGGCTCTCGAGCGGACCGCAACGATTGTGATTGTAAGTGCAACATTTAAATAAATCCATTACTGAACGCTGGTTTTCATGATTTGCCCTTCCCCAATCTCCATATACAACATTGGCGACGAGTTATTTTGTATAAAAGGAGATAGCGGGAAAAGGCCGCAACGAAAGTTTACGTTTGTTGTAGGAAGGTGCAACAACGTGGTGCATACGAATTGGAAATGGCGGAAGGGCAAGGCGTGGAAGGTGCTCTCGCGGAAGGGCGCGTCTATCAATTTATCACGCCAACGAGTCACCTGGACATGCCGGCGTTCGACAGAAACAAGTGCTCATGGAAAGTCTATAATCAGGTGTTCGCAAATAAAATGAAAATTCACGACATCGAAGCGTCAAAATGGCCGATGTATTTTCTGAGTTTCGTAGGTTTCGAAATTATGACCCTGCTTTCAGAACTATGTTACCCGGACAAAATTGAGAATAAGTCCTATGAAGACATTGTGAGATTAGTTCAAGATCAATTGGAACCGGAACCGTCCGAGTTAGCTGAAACGTACAGGTTCATGCAGAGAAACCAAAAAGAAAATGAAAGTATCGCGGACTATTCGGCAGCTCTAAAGAGATTAGCAAAGACATGCAATTTTGGAACATATTTGGAACGTGCCCTGCGCGACAAGTTTGCACATGGATTGAGCAGCAAAAGCGTAGTGAAGAAATTGTTCACCATTCACAACATCACATTCAGTCAAGCTGTTAAACTTGCAATGTTGGACGAGTTAGCAGATAAAGAAGCCACAATGATAACGGGAAAATCTGAAACAGAAGAAAAAGAAATAAATATGGCAAAATTTAATACAAGAAAATTAATTTTAATGTGCCACTGTTGTGGACGGAAGGGTCACACAAAACAAGAGTGTTTCTACAAAGAATTAGAGTGTCATAACTGCAATATCAAAGGACATTTAGCAGCAATATGCAATAAAAAGAAGCAAGTACAACATAAAAAGAATATTTTTAAAGGTAAAAGTCAAAGAAATACAAATAAGGGCAAGAGAAATATTAACGACATAGAAGCAGACACAAGTAGTGACGAGGACAACAATTTCAGCATTTTAAAAATAAACCAGGAGCTGGTACAAGAGCAAGACGAAGAAGTAGCAAGCCTTAATTTATCTGATCTTTTTCAGGAATCTTTTCAGCATACAAACCTTCTAGATGTCAATAAGGTCACGAAGTTAAAGGACACAAAGCCAGAACCGTGGGAAGCCAAACTGGAGGTTGACGGAGTCAATATAACCTTTGAAATTGATTGTGGTGCAGACGTCACTCTTCTACCAGACAGGTATGCTAAGGAATATTTACCTAACTTACAAATTGTTAAAACTGATGTAAAATTAAAAGCTTTTGGTAACAAGCCTATTGATGTAATTGGTAAAGCTCAAGTTTATGTAAAATCAAAAGGCAAATCATATTTAGCTCCACTGATTATTGTTCAAGAAGGTAAAAGACCATTATTAGGTAGGGATTGGTTAAATGTAATTAAAATTGACTGGCCATTGTGTAGAAAATTAAAGTTTAAAGATAAATCTGTGCAAATGATAGAAATTAAGAATGATAATGAAATAAAATTACAACAGCTGCTAAATAAATATCCAAACTTGTGTTCTGAAATAGCAGGAGAAATAAAAGGTCCTCCAGGAAAGCTAAAGTTAAAATCGAATGTAAAGCCTATTCTGTGTAAACCGAGACGTATTGCATATGCTATTGAACCCTTAGTAAAGAAGGAGTTGGATAAATTAGTGGACACCGGTAAAATGATTAAAGTTTCTAAAGAAAAAGTAACATGGGCTACTCCCATTGTTCCTATTGTACGAGGATCTAATAATATAAGAATTTGTGGAGACTATAAAGTCACAATTAACCCGCATTTAGAGGTGCCACATCATCCTATACCAGTTATTGAGGATATATTTGCAAAACTTAATAGTAACCAAAATAGTCCAGTGTCAGTGTTCACAAAAATTGATATTAGAAAGGCATATATGAATAGAAAAATGGATAATGAGGCACAGGATCTAATGACTCTTATTACTCCCTGGGGATATTATAGACCTAATTTTATGATGTTTGGAACGGCTCCAGCACCGCTGGATTGGCAAGAGTTTATGGACTCCCACTTTGGAAATTTACCAAATGTATTTACATATTTGGACGATATCTTGATAGCTAATTGCGATGTAACATCACACTTACAAACGGTGGAAACAGTGTTGTCAAAATTAAATAAATTAAATGTAAAAATAAATAAAGATAAGACTGTTCTCATGTCAAATAAATTAGAATATTGTGGTCACATTATTGATAAGGAAGGTATACATAAAACCCCAGAACATATTAAGGCAATCGTGGAAGCTCCACCGCCTAAAGATGTAAGACAATTAAAAAGTTTTTTAGGAACTATAAATTTTTATAATAAATTCATGCCAAGGGCTGCAGAAAAACTTTATGTTCTATATAATTTGTTAAAAAAAAATGTATTATTTAAATGGACAAGTGAGCATGAAAGAGCTTTTAAATGGGCTAAAAACTGTATTGCTTCAGAGCAAGTACTTATGCATTATAATCCAAAATTGCAATTAGTTTTAAGTTGTGATGCATCTAAATATGGTTTAGGAGCTTGTTTATCTCATAAATGGTATGATCAGAAACTAAATAAAGATGTGGAAAGACCCATAGCCTTTGCAAGTCGTACTATGACTAATACTGAAATTAAATACTCGCAAATAGACAAAGAAGCACTGTCAATAATCTGGGCAGTTAAAAAATTTGATTTATATTTAAAAGGAAATCATTTTATTTTAGTAACGGATCACAAACCACTTGTATCTTTATTTCATCCTAATAAATCAGTTGGAAACATTTATGCAGATAGAATGACTAGATGGGCATTGATATTGTGTAGTTATAATTATAAAATAGAGTATAGGAAATCGTGTCATAATGCTAATGCAGATTTTCCTTCAAGATTGCCAATTCAAGTAACACAGTCTGATATTATAGATTCTGAGTTGAATCAGCCCACTATAAATAATGTATTTATAGATATACCACCTGTAACTCATGAAGTGATAGCTAAAGCTACTTCTAGTGATCCGCTGTTAAGTAAAGTTTATAGTTATATCGAAAGTGGATGGCCTAAAACAATTGACTCTCAGCTTTTATCATATAAAGGAAAGGAACTGGAATTGTATTTGGTTAAAGGAGTAATCACTTGGAGAGGAAGGACAGTTATACCACAAAAGTTGAGGGAACAGTTGTTGAAGGAATTACATATAGGACATTTAGGTACATTAAAAATGAAAGCTTTGGCTAAAGGTTTATTTTGGTGGCCCAACATTAGTTTGGACATTGAAAAAATAACACAAAATTGTGAAGGTTGTTTATTAGTTCGTAACAAACCAGAGTTGAAACCCTTACATAGTTGGGAATGGCCAAATAAACCCTGGCAAAGGATTCATGCAGATTTTGCAGGTCCATTTTTAGGTCATATGTGGTTATTAGTAGTAGATGCACATTCTAAGTGGCCTGAGGTTGTTAAAATGAATAAAGCAACAGCTGAATTAACTATTAATTGTTTAAGAAGTATATTTGCAAGGTTTGGACTGCCAGAGCAGCTGGTGACTGATAATGGTCCACAGTTCATATCAGAGGAATTCCAGCAATTTTGTAATAGTAATAACATAAGACATATTTGCACAGCTCCCTATCATCCAGCCAGTAATGGTCAAGCTGAACGAACAGTCCAGACTTTCAAAAGAGCTTTGTTAGCTAGTAAGTTTGATAAAGATGATTATCATAAGAAATTGTTGTCATGGTTATTAAGTTATCGTACAGCTCCACATGCATCAACAGGCAAAACACCTTGTGAATTAATGTTTGGAAGATCTCTGCGTACGAGGCTATCGCTGGTTAAAACCTCGATAATTATACCTCAAAAACAACAGCTACCAAGTAAACAAATAAAATGTTTTTTGCCTGGTGATAAGGTGCAAGTTTCAATGTATAACAATAATAATAATAAATGGTTGCAAGGGAAAGTTGTAGAACCAATAGGGAATGTTATGTATAAAGTCGCAACAGATAAAGGAAATTTTACTAGAAATGTTACACAAATGTTACCTATTCGTAAATCAGTAGATAAACGTGAAATGGAGTCGGATAACTTTGATAATGAACCAAGTAATATTGTACCTAGCTCAGTTAGTGTTGATCCAAGTATTAGTGTACCTAGCCCCACTGCAACCCCAACTCCACCTGTAAATCCGATAACCGTAAGACGTAGTTCGAGAGTGCCCAAGCCTAGACAAATACTAGATTTATAGATCGTTTGAAGTTTGTATATGTTTTTTGATAAAAGTTAATATTTTATGTAGTTTGTAAATTAAGACAGGAGGAGTGTCGCATACTAATCTGTGACATGTGTAACTACGACTCTATGGTTCGTGAGCTCTCTCCCTCCTGGGCTCTCGAGCGGACCGCAACGATTGTGATTGTAAGTGCAACATTTAAATAAATCCATTACTGAACGCTGGTTTTCATGATTTGCCCTTCCCCAATCTCCATATACAACACTACCTACCTACATAGATAAATGTTAGGTACTGCAGCACTATTAACCTTTGGTAGCAAAGCGTCTGAACACAATATATCGATACACCGATTATTCCCTCCGACATTTGGCTAATGCCACGGCCGCGACCCTCTCCAGCCCTCCAGACGACAGCGTTAATGAAATGTCAAAGAAGAAAATAGAATTATTTAAGCAATTTACTTCAGAGTTCATCAACAAATTACGTTGCAAAATAATTCTTAACGAAAATGCGTAATCTTCAATCCGGTCTTAGCTTATGGGTGCTTTCAAATGCACTTTGTGTATGACTGACGACTGAGGGCATATTCAGTGAAACATAGAATATTATAGTGATTCATTCAGCCATAATATTGTCATAGAATACTAATAATAACGACAAAATTTTACCTTATTCCATTGTTATCAAGAAAATCTGCAAAATTTACAACCAAGAAAAATCATAAAAATTGTGATATGTATGTACCAAAATTATAAAACTTCACTGGGTTCTTTAATATTTTAAAGCCTACGAATGTCATCTCCAATGAGGTTGGATGCACTTAAATTCTTTCTGTGGCCTAGTAGAGTAGATAAATTACGTGAAGCAGGCTCTGCACCGGCGCGGAAGCAATGTGAAGCCCCGCTTATTTGCGAAGCGGAGACGTGACTTCCAACTTCCATTCTGACTTGAAATAAAAAAAAAGCAATTCTTATCCGAGCGGTCATTTGCGATGCGAAGAAATGCAGCTGAAGACGCTACCGACTTATTCCACTTGAAATTAAATTGATAAAAAATGCATAGGTAGGTACTGAAAATGTTTGGTCGAAACAAATTTCGACCTAGTTACCTACTAGAAAAATAGCTTTTGTAAAATACAATATACATATACCTAAGCAAGCCTTTCTAATTTCCTATCTAAGGACGTCAGAACTACTGTGGGTCTTTTAAACTACGTGATAATAATTATGTTTGGTATAGGTAATAGTTAATAGTAGTTAATTTATCGAATAAATAAAAAAACGCGCCTGTTTGTCCTTGATTGAATTTTCTGGAAGTGAACATTTCAGTTATGTACCTACCTCGTTTAAATGGTAATTAAAATACGTTTCGATCACGGCATGCGTCAAGTTCAGAATTCACCTACTTACGCACGATGTTTAAAACATTTCTAATATGAACGATTTTCAATTTAATTACAATCAACACCACCACAAGTTTAGCAATTAATCTACCACTAAGTTGTCCTGCTAATATTTATTATTCAGGCTCACATTTAGCCATATAGTGCTCTTTTACGCAGTTTTTGTTTCAAGGTTCCTACTTACAGTGAAACACGTTTGATATACGTTTTTTTTATGAATAACGGGGAGACTCTTAGCCTTTATCATACCTGATGTTAAGTATTGATAAGGCTGAAGAACGGAAACGAGCCTCTCCCGGAATCCTCATTCTTTGAGAAACTGGCTATCTTTTCTCTAAACTGCCGGTACACAACAATGCTGAAAACATTATTGTTATGGCGTCAGAGTTTAGATCCCAACAAAGAAACTGGTCGTATAAAACATGTCTTTGTCGACTTTCGGTTATATAACTGTTGAATAGATGTTACTAGACACCTACAACTACGTTGTGTAACCGTTATTCCTACAACGATTTAGTCCTGTGACTATTAAATTAGTTGAGGAAACGTTTTTACGACTACTTTATACAACGTCGTACTATGGTACGAAAATGTAGGTTAAGTCGAGTGGTTCAAAGTTTGAATCCTGAGCGAAACGAGGATTTCAAAGGTACAAGACGTTAAAACTTTTCTGCCGAGCGCAACGCACAATTTTTCACCTCACAAAAAAAACAGCGAGGAACATTTTATAGTTGTTTCCGCGGTCAACTTCCGGTAAAAAATTCTTTAATCATTAAGTTTAATCTAAATATACCTTATTCTTGTTGTTTTAATGATATCAAAAACTAAAATAATAAAAAAGGGAGTATTATAGTTAATTCAAAGTTATTTGAAGTAGGAATATATTATTTAATTACTTATAAATAACAATAGGAACGATTTGTTAAATGTTCCCATTGACATGAGGAGGAGGAGGAGACAATTTAAAAATAAAGGTTTAAGCCACGTTCCGAAATTCAATCATAGGTTGTGAAATCTCACCCAGCCTAATATAATATTCTTATAACAAATAGTTTAATTTCATTGTTATTGTTTTTATGATTCAATGAACTAAAATCATATAATAAAACCAAAGCGGAGTATTATAATTAATTCAAAGCTATTTAAAATAAGTATAAAATGTAACAAAAAATTCAATAGTGCGATTCGGAACGCATTATGACATATTTTTAGGTATTCAATTAAAAAAGTACTTTATCGCGCTAGGCCGCAAAATGCGATTTTCTACGAGGAAACTGAATGACAAATCCTCCTTTTCCGAGCGTGTGAGGTGAAAAGTTTTTAGGACTGTATTATGCAACGTGATATAGTAGAGCAAGTGTATTGGTTAGGTAAACGTTTTAACGACTTATTTACACAACGTCGTATAGTACTTAGTGCATATGTTAGGTAACCGTTTTAATGACGTCTTTATATAAGGTCGTATATTGCTGCCAGTGTATAGGTTTTTTCGAAGGCTTTATACATCGACGTACAATGGAGCCAGTTTGTAGGTTGGGTAAACGTTTACACAACTGATTGATACGACATTATACAACAGTTAGAAAAAAGGGTTCGTTTAACCGTCGATGGTGGTCTATGTAACCTTAACACGACTACACGACTTTTATGTAAGGTCAATGCGGGGAAGACCGTCTGCACGCAATAACTCGCGTTTTTAATAGCTTTCACTGACTGTCGGTACAACAGTATTATAGTTTGGTTCGAATTGTGTATCATAGATGTCGCTAGGAACACTGCGGTGAGAGAAAAGTAGCTGTAAATTCGAAGTTCCATTTGATATTACACGTGCAGCCGAAAAATAATTTTAAAAGTGGTAAATCGAGCGAGTTTGTTGGAATAAAGAGGTTGAGTAAGTATTTTAAAAACACCTATATCGATTTTAAGTATTAGATTATTAGAAATGTGTTTAGTTATATAATGATTTGCGGTGAGAAATTTATAACCTTACATTTTTCTAGTTGGGATGATCGTCTGAGTTGCATCAGGGAAGATTCAGCCAGAAATCACCAACCTTTTTTTGCGGAATCCTTTAGGTTCTACTCATGGACAAAACAAAGATAGGACAAAAGTCGAGTTTGTGTACATTCAAACGTCGAAACTCCGGCTGGCGCTCCTAGTATTGGCTAGTCAAACCTCACGTTTGACAAGTATTATGCCAGGCATCTGAGGTACTTATCGGTGGTTTATTGGAGGTTTTATTTTATCAGAGGGGTCCATATTATCAGGCTTAAAGTTAATTTTATTACTACTAACCAGATGATATGGACTCTTCCGATAAAGTACCTCAGAAACGTGCGTGCAAAAGCGTGTTTCAGTTTTTGATTAACGAATTTATTCGGCATAAAAAAAGAGATTCCAACTTAGACAGTCAAAAGCCAAAACTCTTTAAAAATTAAATAAATTATATTTGTTTATTATTTTTAAGTTTTTGCTGGTTTTTGGTAATTTGTACGTGTTTAAAGGGCCTAAAGGTCTTAACGAGGCCGAAAGAATATTTCATAAGTGGATTTTGCATTTTTTTGTGTATTGTACCACTTGAATTTAAATATACATTATTTTGTAACAACTTTGTTTTTTTATTTATTTTCAAACATTTTATTTTAAACGCATAATTACAAATATCAAATTAGGGTTATTCTAACACCTTATTTTAAAACGAACAATAATTATAAAGTCCTAGTAGCTAGCCGAAAAAGTATATAGGTATAGCATAAAATTTCTTATATCGTATTTACATGTATAAAGTAAGTCCGTCATAGGACGGTATGACGACAAAAAACGTTTACAACCCCTAATGTGAAGAGTCTTATGCCGGTCTTGCCCTTAAAATATGAAAACGGATGTTTCTACGAATTTGAACGTTATTTCTGAAGCTCGAAAGTACATACTTGAATGTCAGAACTTTTTCTATAGATATAAGTTGAATTAATACCTATAACGCACCAAATTACATTTTAAAATGTCAATGGACGGTCTTGCCTCCCATACGTCTCTCTCTACACGCAGAGTTTTAAAAAAGCCTTTATATTTAAAAGATTATCCATGATAATTCAATTTGTGTAACAGTAAAATTTTCTGAATAATGTGTTCCATCGCATAGCAAGCCAAAGATCGCTCTAGAACTTATCAAAGATTTGTTTCATTCATTTGAATATTTTTTTAAATGGAGTATGCCGGTCTACGTTGAAATAGTTCTTGACTATTTAACTTCTAAATAACTATAATGTCGTTAAAGCTGGGCCTATTTCGCGTTGTATAGACGTTTATAACTACGTTTATTACGACCCAACCTGTAGAACCAACAGTAAAATGAAAAATGTTTACTCAACTATTATACAACGTTAATTTGTTACTTGGCATGTTGGTAGCCACAGACCTATATCGAGATAGACGGTAAAAGTGTACCTACCTTGCGTGCCGAAAGTTTGATCCACAGTCAATGTTTTACGACCTAAGTCGGTCGGTTTGAGACAATTGCCATGAAATTACGCGTCAATCAGAAACGAAAACAATCTCGCTCGTGACCTCATCGTAGGTACGAAAAATCCGACACGCTAGGTTCTCATACAGTTTGAAGCGCACTTTTCGTCTATCACGATATAGGTCTGTGGCCTAGCTAGCCAGGCGTACTTACAATAAGTCTTACCAATAACCAGTATTATGGCTAAAGGACAACAGTAGGCTTATTACGAGTTTGGCAAACGCGACGTTACAGTAAACGTTAATGTAAAATGTAGCTCTGTCTCTTTCATATTTAGCGACTGTTTTACCGACATGAGCAGTGTATCCGATAATCTAAGCTCACGAGTCCTGTAAATGTCATGTTAAGCAAACTCGTAATAGGGGTACAGAAGCCCCTTAATTAATACGTTTTGTAACCTATGCCATTTAGTAATGAACGAATCTCGAAACGGGGTGACCGAGGCACTTGCCAACAATGCGATGTAAAACTTAGGTATCAGTTGACAAACAGATGAAAACAGCTAGGTCTTGGCCCGGCTGAGCTAATTTCCGTATAGATTTTTGGCGATGCCAGGAACACTGCGGCCTGCCATGCGGATCCGCACTGCGCGACCTGGACCTGGAACGCCACTCAAGGTTGATCACTATGATAACTTGACTTGACTAATGTTTGTGGAAGATAAGGATACTTACCTATCTAGATTTCTTGATAATACTGATTCGTTATTTAAAATATGTAAAAAGGTAGTAAGTAATGGTATTAGAGTACGAGTAAGTGTTAATATGAGTAATTAACTTTACATTTAAACAAAGAAATAATCAGAATAGTAGTAGGTACATGATATTTTCTTGTATTTAACAGAAAATACTACAGTACGTACAGTCACGTATAAGATTTGAGTTTCGTTTCTACCTTCAATAAACATTTATTCTACCGTTACTTTTTAATTTAGTAAGCACCATAACCTTTTCACTGTCATGGTCCTTCGAGCCGGATCTTCTGCGTGTTAATTAATAAAATTAAAGGTAGAATCAAGGTAGGGTCCAAGGTCGGGGTATATTATTTTTGTCGTGTCACCTCTCGTTGCGAGGCCGCCGGGCGAGCGCCGATAAGTTAACGAGTCACTGAATATTGAGTAACAGCACTCTGTTTTATCGGATGCACATTATATTCTAGTTCAGGTATTTATCCAAATAATATGGTGTAAATATTGTAACTACTTATATTGTCACCCGTCTACATATGTACCAAAAGTTCGTATGATACCTGGGCCTCTATTTTTGATTCACTCGTATCACTCTAGCTCTTAGTTTCTACTGATTTTCGTTCGACATGTGAATTTCCATATTTTTGAATTGCTCCACCGCAACGAGTGCTCATTGCAATCGAGCGAAATAAAGCATGCGTCAACTTAATGTCATACAATACAAGCGATTCAAAAATAGAGTTCCAGCCGCCATAATCACATACCTTCAGAAACTTTCCGAGAGCGGAAACTATGCATTTGTCACAGTCACTCACTTCAAAATAGAGAAAGACAAAGCATAGATTTTGAATCCGATTCCGTGTCCGATGGTTGTGTATCATCCCGCAGGTACCCATTGTTGACGACTGGCACCGCACGCCCCGCTTGTAATAGTAGTAGACTGAATGCGTGGCGGAGGGCGAAACGTACGGTACCGGGGTTTTTTTGGTTCTTTATCGGAGAACTGGATGCTGGATTGAGAAGTAAAACGCAGGGCTTTTCGTAACCAGGAACTAGGAGAGCTTGCTTGCTGTCTCTTTTAATCTTCCTATACTATGGTCTGTGAGACCGACGAAACGCATTTTCGGGATTATTTTAAGCACGAAAGTCCTGAGGAGTCGAGTTCCTTGCTAGCTGCCGGATCTGTGCTTAACTTCATTTTAGTGCACACCGCGCGCTCGTGCGAAGTGCACGTGTTGTAAAATTTTGCGCCACTTGCCTTTTTGTGTACGTAATAGTGTAATATAGGATTGTTATGTAGAGGCTGAAAGCTAAACCAAACATAGATAAATATGTTCTTTTATATGTTTTCTATTACTATATTGAAGTTTATTTTGTTTTTCAAAAGAAGTTCAGATTTTATTATTCTTTTCCTAGTACTTAAGAATATGATCTCTGATTCGAAGACTTGATTTGTGATAGACCGTAAGTCAGTAAAATAATTAATACATTAATTATTATTCATACTATTTTATTTCATTATATCCTAAACATTGGAATAATAGTAATATTTTTTGGGCTTCTTAGTAAATATTTTGAAGGGGTACGAACTATCGGTCTGTGACACCGTGCGCGAGTATAGGTGTTACAAATATTGGTGCGAGTATAGGAAGGTTAATCTTTACGGCGAGAGTGGCACAAGTGATGATACGTATCCATAGAAACCCGACTCTCACAGAGCCACTTTAAGGCAATACCGTATGGATGACCGCGCGCAAGCTCATTAGTTTTCAACTTTATTTGTCTTATTTTTATCATGTATTTACGACATTTCGTATCACTAACATTTCCTTATCAGTCATAACATAACATATTGTATATCAAAATATTCCACAAAATATTAATATCAAGCTAAGTTAAATGTGCAATCCTAAATTCTATACAGTTTCCTACCTACCTATAAATTGTTATGGTGAATGATTAAACACTCAGAAAAAATGGTTTTATTTCTTAATAACTTATCAACTATTTACGTTAGGCACTATGTGCGTAACAACAATTAATCAACATCCAAGAGACCATTTTTAAATACCTACTACGAAATAATTACCTACTACATAAAACGGCTCAGCTATTGATTAATCACCCACGATTTTCAATTTCAGATGTTTACCATTCGAAAGATTATATTTTTTAACACATATTCAGTAAATATCAGACTCCGGAAACTTGTAGTTTTTTTGTAATAATTTATTGAAAATCGTAAAAAAAATCCGACCCCCCTCCCACGACGAAAATCGTGGGTTGCTAATCAATAGCCCTTCCAGTAAACACATTCTAAACACAAAGAAACTCACAACTATATTATAAAATAACAATACACAACGAAATCAACAGTTTTTATACTTACAACTAACACTTATAACACGAAATTTCACGACACAATAGAACTTTTATTACCACAATTAGTCACTGTCTTTGTTCATTTTATCACACTATTTTGTCGGCAATCCAGAACATTTACCATGTTTGTATTTTAACCGACTTAAAAAGAAGGAGGAATTCATCGCGTATGATTTTACGGTTTTTACCAACGACGGTACGGAGACGGTATTGACTTGTTTGTTTGTTTGTGCAAACCAATGTTACCATTTATCTCCAAAACAAGTAGTTCATTCAATGGCAGCCCCCGATGGATAAATAAGTCGGGGTTCTTTAAATTATTTTATCGTTTTTCAATTTACGTTTTAACCGTCATGAGTTTTTCCAAATTTGTTATTTTTGCTTTTGTTCTATGTTTACAGATATTCAATTACATAATGTATAGGGTAGATACGAAAAGATTTTGCTTTGTTTTGTTGATTGCTTTGTAATAACTTTAAGGTTATGTTGTAAGTTTAATAAGTTCATTATTTAAAATTTTATTAATCACAAAGCAGTGTCACAGGTTGAATTTTTATAACACAAATCAGTAAAGACATTGCTCGCTATGAAGTCTTTCAGCAGCAACTAACAATTAAATCATATTTTAATAAACAGTAAAATTTATAAATAAACCACAATATTTCAATAATTTGATGTAAGTTTATTATTCTTTACTACTACACTTCCCTGAGTTGGCTGTTTCTAGCAAAACATGTGAATAGTGTCGCCATCTAGGTTGCTTTGATGACAAAAATCTTAGATACGAGAAGCGACATCTCGCGGACTGGGTGATGAGCATCCTTATTATAATAACTTGGCAATAAAATAATATACTTTTTTTGTTTATGGTATTCTTTAATTAACCGACTTAATAAAAAAAGAGGAGGTTATCAATTCGTCGCATTTGTTTTTATGTATGTTCACCGATTATTCGAAGACGGCTCGACCGATTGAATGAATCAAACGCGAGTTCTTAAATTTTTTTTCGGTTTAGTAGTTTTCAGGAACCCTTAAAAATAGTGTCGTTTTCATCATTATATTTTTTTTTACCTAAATGACATAATCATAGATGACAAGTTCATAGTCGGTGACAGAAATACTATAGACACTCTAGTGTCAGCCAAAGCAAGAAAAATAAAAGTATATAAGTGCAATGATGTAGAGTGTCTTGGCTGATACGGAATCACAAAATACTTTTTTTTTACATTTTTCTTTATTTTTTGGTAGCCTTCACAGACAATAACTGATTTTGGGCTATGCTGTATGTAGATTTAGTATTATATCAAAAGTAAGGGTTAATTTGTAATCAATTAATTTTCCAAATAATGTAATGTAAAGGAGTTTAAGAACCTTTTGGCCTCGTCACCCGTCCGCCATTTTGTTTTTTTTTTCCCCAATCGGGATCATCAGCCTTGCGGCTGGTACGGGTTCGAGCCTTGCCTCCTTCCCCGGGCTTCATCTCATGGGGCCACTGCCCCATGGTGTTGGGTGCCGCTGTTGAGCGGCCGTCTTTCGACGAACGGGTGCCCCCGCCGGAGTTTGCGGCGCGGCCCTCTGCGCAGTCTGCCGCACCGGGTGAGACCCCCCATAGTGGGGGAGGCCCAGCGAGCGCCTGCGAACGGGCCACGGCTTACGCAAACGGGGTAGGGGTTTAGCTAGGTCGGGGTGTAGTGAGGGATTTGGGGAGTAGGGAGGGTGGGCTGGGGAAGTGGCGGATGCACGATTTCGCGGAGCAGTGCCCGTTTTCTTGCCCTTGTTCTGGTGGTAGTAGCTGAGGAAGGAGCTGTTGTGAGTGTGGCTGACGGTGATGAGGCTGGTTGTGGTGGAGCGGGTAGGGGTGCAATCCCCTGCAGGTGCTCATGGGGGCCGTGGTCGGCGCGGTCGTACATGCGCCGCGCCAGCCGACCCACGAAGTCATGGAGGGGCTCCACGTCCAGGTCCCTCGCGATCACGTCGTTGCGGACGTATCGCCCCGCCTGAGTGATGACTCGGAGCTACACGTTCTGCTGGCTTTGGAGTCTGTCGCGTTGGGCCTGGGAACAGAGAGAAAACCACGCCGGTGCGGCATAAGTAAGCCGCGACCGGACGTGGGATTTAAAAATTGATCGTTTTGTACGAAGGGGCAGCCTGGACTGAAGTACCGGCCATAGGACGGCCCTCGCCGCGCGGGCGGCTGTGACGCAGTGGTCGACTTGGGCGACCATAGAAAGCCCTCGGTCTATGTGACAGCCCAGGTATTTGACAGAGGGCTGCCATGCTATGTCCTGCCCTCGGAGCTGAAGCTTGGGCGGCATCTTCCGCTGGGCCCCGATTACGATTCTTTTTCCCGACACGCGGTTCTACTTATATAATGGATAAGGAACGTGAAGATGAACAAAAAATATTGTTGCCCATAATATAGTCAAAGTCAAAGTCAAAGATTTGTATTCAAATAGACTTATAGATAAGTGCTTTCGAATCGTCAATTTTTTTTTCCGACCAGCCATTCAGGACATATTTTAACTGATAAGAAGAACGGTCGCAAGAAACTTATCAGCTTTAACAGAAGCAACAACATTTACAAAGGAACATGTCGTTGCCAAACACAAATCTACAATCTTGAAGAAACATTTAATATAAGAGGAAAATTTTCTCATACTCAGTTATTAGAATAATTTCTTTTTATACAATTAGAATAGTCATGTTTTATGTTAGTATCACTTCCATGCATTTTGGTCTTTACTTTTAATAGTCATCTACCTTGTAATAACCTTTGCGTAAAAGCGTTTTTTTTACATATATTTTAAATTTATGCAAAGGCAGCTCAATCACGTGTTGTGGAACTTTATTAAAAACCCTAAAGTGTCAGGTTAGTCAGATAATTGGAGTTAAATATACAAAGGTCATACTTTGGGTCGGCATTATTCATTTTTTACTATAGTTAACTGACACTATAGAGCAATATATATTCTAACATTTTTTTTTATAAATTTATAATTTTTGCAATTTACATTGCTATTTTAATGTGATAATAAATAAACATTAAACAAGAAAATATACTAGAAAAAAGCAACTTGTCTCATGTCACCCAAACGGGATGTAACATTTTTAGTTCCTGTGTTCATTTATGTACCTAGGTATTATCGTGCGACGACATTTTGAAAAAAATCCAAAATGGCTTCTCATACTACGGATTTGGACGAGGCCAGCCTCTATACAAAAAAAAGTTCAAACCTTCACTTCATATTTTTTTATACTTACGCATTATTGCTCTCCTCGTAAATGAAAAACTAGAAAGTGTTTGTCTTTCATAACATTATGTATAATTATCTCCTAGTAGCCCAAATTATGTCGAAGATGCGCAATGATAAAATAAAAACACATTATTTAACAATAAAAATATATTTTAACATTTCTTAGTAAGTAATGATTACATTTCCACTAATCTTAGACCTTCGACTTTCAAAACAATATAACATTCAAAATATACAAATATAAACAGTCTGATACCTAGCTCCTGCGAACATATAAAATATGGAAGCATTTCTGACGCTCGAAAATCACACCACGAAAAGTACCTTAGCCCTTCAATTGCCAGAACATGTACATGTTTGTACATGGTTTCGCCAGATGTTCAGGCGCATCCGCCATTTTTAATGGTTGGTACTTAACGTCAACGTCGAAAAAAATTGGCAACTGAAGGGTTAAGTGGGAAGCACCTTTAAAAACTGTATTATTTCCCGGATCACTATGGTATGTGTCGTGGTTGAAGCAACGTCAGTGAACGCCTGTCAAACGGGCCACAAAAGTTATAAAAAATGCCGTCATGCATTGTGAAGTGGTGCAGAAATAGCACAAAAGATTCTCGCAAGTCTGATGGGATTACTTTTCACATGTTAGTACTCCGATTTCTAAAATAAAACTTAATAAAAATAATTTGTATCCCGTACAGGGATGTGATTATGCCGAATGAAGTAATAAAAAAATAACTATAGTAATAGTATGTTTTTCAATCTCTGATTCAAACTTATTTTATATTTTTTTTCTTAATATTTATATTTCTGTTTTTTTTATACCGAATATTGTTGTTTTTATAATTTTGATTCAGACCTCACATCGTGTCAACCAGTCATTATGAATAATTTTCTTCTTCTTAAGTCTTTTGTGTGCGTATCTCTCTTGTGTGAAACAGGTGTCAATAATTATTGGAGGCTTGTATGAAGGGACTGCTTCCATGTTTTATATGTTCGCAGCCTAGCTCATAAAAACACGGTTTAAAAAAACAAAATTGATGATAAAAACATAGAAAGCTTTGATTTGTTATAATAAAAGGCATTTAAAAAGTTAGAACTTAAACGTAACACAGTATTGTATTTCACATTATGACAAACAGGCAACATTATCAATATTATTATTTTTTTTTAATTATCACAGACAACTTTTTGTGGCGTCATAACAATCGACCTAGAATTAAACTGTTAATCACTTTAAATACCTAGTTAATTCTGTAAGCTCCGTTTCGAATTAGTACAGGCCACATACCTTGTTTGCGGGAACTGCCTTATCTGAAAATAAAAACCAAAGTAAGTAGGCATGTATAATGAGAACTTAAAAAAACCAAACACTCGATGCGTACGCGTACACGTGTACGTGCACGTGCAGATTTCTTCGCAATATATTATATTACGAGCGATGTCTCCTAAACATGCTCATCATCATCTGTAATTTTCATCTGCACAGTCGTACTCATGGTTGGATATGAACAATAATAATATTAAAAAATAATAATTAGTAATTGCATACAATCACACCAATTATCTAGCCCACTCAGGGGCGTGCATTCCATATAGGCAATTAGGAGCCTAACTCATTAAAAACCTAAATAAATATATCACTAGTGTTAAATTTAATTTAGTTTAATTTGTTTTTGTATTCTATAACCAAACTACTATTCAACACTCACCCACTAAGCTTTTGCTTAAGCTAAATACTCATGTAGGCAGTCTCCAAATTGAAGAATCCATTTGAAGACTCCAAATTGATTGAAATCCTACTCGAAGCATGCAGCGTTTCATACAAGAATACAACGTAATTAGAAAAAATATTGCACAAATATAATCCGGTAACAGCCTACCAGACGAACGAATTTTGTGGTGAATTATTTTGTTGTGGAGTTATTTTAAAACTATGATATTTCCTAAGATATTCATTAGAATTAAATAAAGTAAAGGGCAATTTAGTTCAAAATGAAATGCTTGTAACGAATTACGTATTTATTTAGATAGATATCATGTTTATGAAAACAGTAGAACATTTTTAATTTTTATAAAAATGGTTATAATGAGTCAACCTTACAACATATGCTGTCGTGGACTTTTTTTAGAACTTTTAATGGGGATCAATTTCGTCATACATGATTTTTAAGTAACTTTAACCCATCGTACGCAACGGAAGCTCCCAAAAGTAATATTTTCCCCCGTTTTTGCATCAATTTTCATTAATGATCCGCTCCTGTTGATCATAGCGTGATATTATATAGCTCATAATTATATTCCTCGATAAATGGACTATCTAACACAAAAAGATTTTTTTTCAAATCGAACAAGTAGTTCCTGAGATTAGCGTGCTCGAACAAACAAACTCATCAGCTGATTGTTGTGGCCGAGTTGATTTTTTCCAATATTATGCTATTTAAATTTTACCATAAGTATAAAAATAGCATTGAAAAATACAAAAAATAAAAAATCATAAATTATCGCCTGTTGCATCTTAACTTGTGCAATGGATATTACTAGATTAACGGACTAACATACTTATATACATTTTTTGTAAATACATAATTTACTTACATATTAACCACCCAGAACGACTAATATACATGTTAATGCACACAAATATTTGTCTTGTCCGGGAATCGAACCCGGGACCTCTGGCGCAGAAGGCGGGTTTAGTACCCCTATGCCAAACAGGTCGCCAAAAAGAAGTAGCATTAAAAAACACACTATGTTATACAAAAACCTGAGAGTCTAATAAGGGCGCTATAGCAATATAGCCAGCCGAATAAGTGAATTCCCGAACAATCCATTTATTTGTTAATTTCCTATGGAACTTTGCTTTTAGTATGTTTTCTCGCCTTAAAAAAAATCTGACACAGTTCTAAACTCCATAGAAAATAAAATTCAATTAAATGATTTGTTAGGGAATTCACTTAGCAATATTCAGTTAGCGCCCTTTTTAGAACCTCAGTTATTGCATGAATATGCAGATGGTGTTTTAGTCTTAAACGTGTCTGCCAATGTGTGTTCTGAGTAAATATCACTAGCCATCCATAGTGTGTCTGACTGGAAAAACGCAATCTCATGCCATATGATGACGTTATTGCCTTTTCGTGCGCTAGATGGCGCCCTACGCCGTCCACAAGTAATAACCGCTTTAATTTGCTATTTTCTTTGTATAGGATGTGGAATTTGTATTAAGGGCCTGTTTCATAATCTAAAAGTAAGCTCTGCCGTGCGATTCTGTAACAAAATCCGCGATCACTTCGACACTGAACTTACTCAAGACGTGCAAATCACAATCAATTTTAACATTGTGCAGCAGATGCGAATTCGTTTGCAAGTAAGGAGTGAGATCGGTGTCGAAATGATCGCGGATATTGTTACAAATCGCACGGCAGAGTATTGGCTTACTTGACAGAGGATTTGACATATTTTCTATATCACAACAGTCAAAGAATCTGTCAAGTAAGCTACTCAGAAGTTACTGTCAGATTGTGAAACAGGCCCTAAGTATAATAGGTATTATCAGTGCTTTAAGGTGGTACGACTTCCATACAAGCGAACATTGCACATTAATTGGTTCATCATACATTAATAATTCATAAATACATGTGCAACTAACTCGTTTCAGTTATTTGTTTGCGCGAAATTATTAAAAAAAAATACTTTCATACATTTCATGAGGTATATAAATGCGATGAGTCACACACACATACGTAGAATTATTAAAATTATAAGATATTAGTTTATTCGTGATTTATGTATGAAAGTACAATATTTTCATTATTTCTCGCAAACAAATAACTGAAACGAGTTAGTGGCGCATGTATTTATGAATTATTAAGGTATGATGAACCAATTAATGTGCAATGTTTGTTTGTATGAAAGTCGTACCACCTTAAGTAACAATATCCTTACCGATCATCTTAGGGTACGGTAAGTTGAGCGTGTCCATTATATGTACAAACTCCTTCAACGATTTCGTCAACCGTGGGTTGTATTTCTTCTCTTCTCCAACAGTAGTAGCCGTCTGTCCTTTGTAGTCATGGGCTGGGTACAACGTGAAGTCGTCGGGTAACGTGAAGATTTTGGAGTGGACTGAGTGGTATAGAGTCTCTGGTGACCCTTCTTGGAAGTCAGTGCGGCCACAACCGCGGATCAGGAGCGTGTCGCCTGTAAATGCGATGCCCTGGAACAAAATTAAGAGCATAAGCCGTTAAAATGGATTTTTACCCAGGTTTTTTTAAAATTTTTAAGAATGAGGATCTCAGTTACTAGATTACTCGAAGACGGCTGAAGCAATTGAAATGATTCAAACGTTATAACATCAGCAAATTGGTTCAGTAGTTTTTTTTTTTAAGGATTACGGCGTCGATGACCAATGACGTCTCTATGGCAAAAAAAATAGTGTAGTTAAAAATCATCGTTGTAAATTACGTACATTACGGCACCTATATTCGCGGACTCCAGCGCTTCATTAAAAGTGACTAAGGGAGCAAAGGTCTGAAACATTAAATCAAAATGAAAAAGCGAAAAACTATATTTTTTCAGTACCTACAGAAATCGTGTATCAAGAATGCCACATTCTATTATTCTATTAGAATGATACATAACGGATCGAATTGATAATCCCTTTTTTTATGTGTCGGTGCAAAACGATTACAGATTATCATCCTCATAAGCCTCTCTGATATGGCGTTCGAACGCGTTCATTAGATATTATAAGTTACTGGTCACTTCGGACTCGAAGGCGTTATTTATTGATGATAATGATAACACAATCGCATAAATTGCACCGAGATAAGAGTTCAATAGCAAGATATGAAACAATGCTTCGTTGTTACTAACGCCTCTAACGATGCGTTTTGGCGTAGAAGAAATTAATTGACTCGTGCTAATGCTAATATAGGTACTGATAACAATACACCGTGTTCCTGATGTTATGCATTTACTTCGGCCTGCTATTCAGACCATTAAACCGATCATTTTTCATCACGGACATATTTATGAAATTTATAATTTTTCAATTTTTAATTTTCATGCAAACTAAATGTGTGTGTGCGGATGAAATGCAATACGTACTTTGAATGATTTGATTGAACTCAACGGCAACATAGCACAGTTATATACACTTTTACACTGTACAACGAAATTAAATTGAATAGAATAAAATCACAATAACTTTAAAACTAAGCTTTATAATGTACTACTTGTTAGATAATATGTTTAGTAAGAGCAAAACCCCAAATCGTGTTTTATTTGTCATTTTGTGTATGCTCTGTGTCTTGTTTTTCGCTAATTTGTATAAGGTGTGGATCGAACCCGTTAAACATTGATCGGTAGACAGGATCATTACCAACTGTACCATTAATAATAATAATAATAATAATTGCATACAATCACACCAATTATACATTGACAAGAAATACAATATATATCATTCTTAACGACAATCAGATTGTTATCGATAGTAAAGACGGAATAATTAGAATTTATCTATGATCTCACATAATATTAAAATGTGAAATTACGTATTGTAACTTAACATTGATTTCAGTATTATCAACTGTATTTTAAATTGATTTATTTTAATATAATAAAAAAATATCGATGGAGAAGTTTGTAGCGCATTTAAAAGTAGTAAAAAGAAAATTAGGTATGTACATAATTAAAATATGGTTTGTATTGTATAGATAATCAATACTCAGAAATTACTGAAATAATGAAGGTAAGGGCCCAATGGTTCATGGTTGACGACCTGTTTGGCGCAGGGGTACTAACAAATATTTGTGTACATGAACATGTCTATTTGTCTTGGTCTGGATGTTTTATGTATATTATGTATGTATTTACAAAAAAATAGTATATAAGTATGTTTATCCGTTATCTAGTATCCATAACACAAGTTCTTCATGATACTTAACGTGGGCTAGATAATTGGTGTGATTGTATGGAAATATTTATTTATTTATTTAATTATCTAGCCCACAGCCACGCCATGTTATGTTTCATTAAGAACTTGTGTTATGGATAGTAGGATAAACATACTTATCTACTTTTTTTAATACATACATAAATACAATATACATACTAAACACTCAGACCAAGACAAATACACATGTTCACACAAATATTTGTCTTGTCCGGGGATCGAAACCGCGGGACCTCTAGCGCAGAAATCGGGTATAGTACCCCTGCGCCAAACAGGTCGTCAACCGTCAACCATTGGGCCCTTACCTTCATTATTTCAGTAATTTCTGAGTATTGATTATCTATACAATACAAACCATATTTTAATTATGTACATATCTAATTTTCTTTTTACTACTTTTAAATGCGCTATAAACTTCTCCATCGATATTTTTTAATTATATTAAAATAAATCAATTTAAAATACAGTTGATAAAACTGAAATCAATGTTAAGTTACAATACGTAATTCCACATTTTAATATTATGTGAGAGATCATAGATAAATTCTAATTATTCCGTCTTTACTATCGATAACAATCTGATTGTCGTTTAGAATGATATATATTGTAATTCTTGTCAATGTTTTATAAAACAAACAGGACACTGATCGTCGGTTTCTGAATAGAGAATTTCGAGTTAAGAACCTCTCAAACACAACTCAAAGCAAAATGTTCATATCATGCACTGCGATTGAGGTGAGATTTCAGAAGTTCTGAACTTGAAATTCTCAATCAGTCTATACAAACCTGTAGTTCAATTCACGTATTTTGTAATAGTCAAAATGTCGCTAACGCTTAGAAGTCGTCCTATTGAAAAACAGCCATAAATCCGTATTCACCTGTCATTTCGATAGAACGATTACTCGATAGGATCGTAACTCAGCGATTTGTCAACTATTTAAACTTAATGTTCTCTTTCTTAGTGCTCTTTTTCAAGAACAGTAAGAAGGAAAAAAAAGGAAGGTAGGAAAGAATTGTAAAGTTTCAATGTGTGTATTGTTTTGGCCACCTCTGAAATGTGCCATCTCATGATGGCCTGGGCTGTTGAGCGTGACTTTGGCGCAGTCACAAAAACAGTGGTCTCCGCCAGCTTTATCTTGGCAAATAACTCTTTATGCATAAACAAGTTATGACTCGCCCTTACACAATTTTTTGTTTTAATGTGATATAAACTTATAATAATACTTACTCACCATCATCACAAGTAATGATACCCTTTCCTATTGAAGTGTCTCTCCTCATTATGAGAAAGTCTGATGATACCAACATGTGTCCCGTCTATACAGCCTATAACTCCAGGCATTTTAAATTTTTCATAAAACCTTAAAGTAACATTGCGCTACGAGTACGACGGAATGGTGAGCAGTATCAATGAAAAATGTCGCAAAAACGGTTATTTTATACCTGTACATGACAAATCCCAGGTCCCAAGGGTAATAAACAGAAACACAAACAAAGTAACGGTACAAAGCATGTATTTTGAATAAAATGAGGTTTCAGTGTGTGAGTACCTAAAACCTGGCGCAACAGGCATTAACGTTCATTAAGGTAAATTGAATACATCATCCAAAACTGCGATTCAGAAATGAACAACGCCATCTAGCAACAAAATATTGAATTATTTTACTTACCTGTTCTTGATGTGCGGTTATGTTTTTCACTTCTTTACACACAACGATCGAATTATCTTTATGTTTAAATTAGTATCATAAGTTATTATAATTTATGTTATATTGTGTTATGTACTATTATTATATTGCCAGATGTAAACTTAAACATTCCGCCCACCAAGAACAATAATTACAAATTGTTCTTAAATCTAATACACCGCCTACCGTAAAGAAATATATAAAACAAAAAATAAAAACCAGACTGAATTTAACGTCGCCCATAATGAAAGCATTAACCTAATATAACAAAAAAAATACACATATTTTTTAACAATTTAAAAAACAATCTCATATTGACATGAAAAGTATTAATTTAAATAAACTAAATACTTATATACTACACCATGTTGCATTATTGGTATACAACTATAATATAAACATTTTAATACAACTGACTGACACGACACTACATCCACTCTGAGTTATTCAGCTGCCGGTAACAAACACAACTTTGATACTGGTCGTTTAAACATACTATTTTTTGCACGCAACGTGACAACTCTCACAATTCCATCGACTCCAGGGTGTGTTTCAATAACCTTGCCAATTAACCAACGAGCCGGCGGCAAATCTAACTCTTTTACCAAAACTATATCGCCTACTTTAGGTTCTGGTAATTGTTCGGTCCACCTATGTCTTTGCAGAAATTGATGCAAATATTCACGTGACCATCTTGACCAAAAACTTTGCAACATTCTTTGGGTAAGTTGCCAACGTCTTAAATTACCAACTGAGTGGTTTTCAAAGTTTTGATCGGGAACCGTTACCAAAGGCTCTCCTATTAGAAAATGACCAGGGGTCAAAATCGTGTAGTTGCCACCGTCACTGTCGATTCTAGATAATGGCCGAGAATTGAGGCAAGCTTCTATCTGAATGAGGACTGTGGACAGTTCTTCATAGGTCAGCGTACTGTCTCCGATGATTCTCTTTAAATGGAATTTTGTCGATTTGATACCCGCCTCCCACAATCCTCCAAAATTCGGCGAGTATGGCGGTATAAAATGCCAAGTTGTTTGATTATTGGCCAAAGCCTCACGTATGTCCGGTAGTATTCCTGACTTCTCACGAACAAATAAGTGTTGCAGCTCCTTAGACGCACCTACAAAGTTTTTTCCGTTGTCACTCCATAGCTGTGTACAGTGTCCCCTACGAGCCACAAATCTCCGAAAAGCAGCGAGAAACCCGTGAGCTGTTAGATCGCTCACCACTTCCAAGTGTATGGCGCGAGTCGCCATACAAACGAAAAGACAGATATAACCTTTATAGGCATAATGTCCGCGACCTTTCGTGGTCCGAACGCTGATCGGACCGGCGAAATCTACCCCACTTTGTAAAAATGGCCTGGATGGTGACACTCTAGCCTCTGGAAGTTGACCCATTAACTGATTTCCTTTTCTATTTGAATATCTTATACACTTGCAACAGTTATGGATTGTTTTCTTAATCAAGTGTTTAGCACCCAATATCCAATACTTACTTCTAACAAAGTTCAATATTAACTGTTGTCCACCATGCAAAAGTCTATGATGAGCATCTAACACTATAAGTTGCGAAATTAATGAATTTTTGGGTAGCACAATTGGATGTATAGCATCAACCGATAGGCCAGATTGACTTAGACGCCCACCGACTCTCATTATACCTTTATTGTCTATAAATGGATTAAGTGACGAAATTCTGTTGTTTTTCTTTAGTTTTCCCTTTGAACGTAGATCCTTCAGTTCTTCTTTAAAATGTTCTTCTTGAAATCTCTTTATAATTATCCTTAAACTGCCCTCTAATTCTTGACTTGTTAAAAATGTCTCTACCTTCCTCTCATCTTTTTTCATTTTAGTTAAAATTGCGAAACGCCGACAATAAGCTAAAACACGAATCATTTTCGTCAACGACGAGAATCTTTTCCATAACCCTTCTTCATTATTACTTTCTGTGGCTATATGTACTTTAATTTCTTCTTCTTTAGTAGTAAAATCCTTCTTTACCCGATTTACTTCCTTATTTTTCAAAAAATCAGGCCCCTCTGTCCATATTTTACAATTTAATAATTCTTTCGGACTTATTCCCCGCGAAGCAACGTCAGCTGGATTTTCTTTGGAGGTAACATAAGCCCATTGTGTTGGTTCCAGTAGAGTTAAAATATCTGAAACCCTATTGGCCACGAACGGCTTCCATCGACGTGGATAGCTATTTATCCAGGCTAACACTACGGTGGAATCCGTCCACGCGTATAAATTCTCTTTCTTAATCGATAGTACTTCCGCAACTTCAGTCAAAAGCTTTGCGAGTAGTACTGCCCCGCATAACTCTAACCTAGGTATTGCAACCATTTTAATAGGTGCTACTTTCGTTTTCGCTGTTACTAGTTTAACTTCAATGTACTCATTTACATGTTTAACTCGCGCAAATACCACAGCACTATACGCAACCTTTGAGGCATCTGAAAACCCATGGAGCTCCACGTCAACACGATCCGTCAGACCCAGCCAACGAGGAATATGAAAATCTCTCAACAAAGGTAAGTCATGTCGGTAAGTAACCCATTCTTTATGTATATCCTCAGTTACAGGTTCATCCCAGTCCAAACCTTTTAACCATAATTTTTGAATAATTATTTTTGCCACAATAATACACGGTGATGCCCACCCTAGCGGGTCATACAACCTCGATATTTCTGAAAGAATTTTTCGTTTAGTTACAGGTTCTTGCAACGTGTTAACCTCGACAGAATAATGAAATTCATCTGCTCTTCTATCCCATGTAAGTCCCAAAATCTTTAAAACGGTGTCAATTTTAATATCTAACTTTTCAGGTTCCTCAATATCCATTGCTTGACCAATCTCTTCGAGTACTTCATCCCTGTTGCTAGTCCATTTCCTCAAATGAAACCCTCCTTTTAACAACATGTCATTCATTTCTTTTTGAATTTTCACAGCATCCGCTACTGTTTCGCAACCCGTCATCAAATCATCCATATAAAAATCGGTAAGTACCCTTTCCTTAGCCATAGAATAATATTCCCCCTCATCGTAAGCTACTTGTTGCAGAGTCCGTACTGCCAGATATGGCGCCGACGCTGTACCGAAAGTAACCCTCAGCATGCGGTAAGCTTGGATCTCAGAATCATCATCAGGTCTCCACCACACTCGTTGATAGTCCGTGTCTAATTTGGTAACTTTGATTTGCAGGTACATTTTGGCTATATCAGCGACCAAAAAAATGGGATGAGATCTCCACCTCATTAATAAATGTCGCAATTCTTGCTGCAAAACAGGACCTTTCATCATTTTATCGTTTATCGATATCCCATCCTTCCCCTTACAAGAACTATCGCAAACTACCCTAACTCTAGTAGAATCCTTATCATTTCTTATTACCGCGAGAGTTGGAACATAAACCGAATTTGGATTGCCGAGTTCTCCTGGAGGTACTATCTCCATGTGTCCATTAAATATATACTCTTTCATAACATCATTAAACTTTATCTTAAAATCTTTGTGTTTATTTAACCTTCTTTCTAATAATTCAAATCTCTTCTTTGCTATCTCTTTAGATCCTTGTATTGCCGGCTTATCAACCTTGAATGGAATTTTAACTATGTATCTGCCCTCTTCATCTCTGGTTGTTGTTTCCTTGTAAATTCTTTCGCATTCTTTTTCTTCTTCCGTCATTATATTTTCTTTATGCACTGAAGACTCCTTCTCTAATTCCCAAAACTTTTTAAGTAAATTATCTTCTACCATTGAGTGCATTGCAACTAAACTAGTAGTATTTGTATTTGCTTTGGTTTTTCCGCTTATGATCCAGCCGAATGAAGTAGCTTGAGCTAGTAGTTTTCCGTCTTTATCTTTCCTTAATCCTTCCTGAACCACTTCCCCATATACATCAGCCCCCAATAATATGTCCACTTTACCCGGAGTATGGTAACCAGGATCTGCTAAAACTAGCCCTGTTAAGTTTAAATTATCCAAACATACTACTTCTTTTGCCGGTAGAAACGAAGTAATTGCTTTTAGCACGTAAGCGTTAATTTCAACTGCTCTCCCAGAATCCGTTCTGGAACGCAACATTATTTTTACTGATGCAGTAGATGTGACATTTTTGTCACATCCCAGCCCTGAAATCAGATTTTTGGTATGTGTCTTTTTCAACCCTAACAATTGCACTGTTGACTCCGTAACGAAAGATGCTTGAGATCCTTGATCAAGCAAGGCGCGTATCGTGATCCGATTTCCATTGTTTGCCTCTGCGTGTACCAATGCAGTGGCTAACAGCACTTGGCTTGGGATCTTTCCGGTTGAAAAACACGAAGTCACCGTCTCCCCATGCTCATAAGAGTCACCTGATTGACTAGGCACATCCCTATTCACTATTTCTGATGTTGATGACTGCTCTGTGTTCTCCATTGCTATGTTTGCCGACAAGGCCCCGGCAGCCTCGTTTGATCCGTTTCCCTTAGGATGCAGCATAGTATGGTGCAAGCGTCTACAAATTTTACAATGAGTAGTGACCGAACAATTCTTAGCTGAATGACTTATTCCCATGCAATTGAAACACAGCCCCTTTGTCTGTACGAAATCACGACGTTCATCAACGCTGCACTGAGAAAACTTCTTACAGTAGGTTAATTTGTGTTCTTCTCCACAAAACGAGCAACAAAACTTATTAACATGAAACACCTTATTTATAGACTTAGCGTTAGAATTATTTACAATTTTATTAGATTTAGTTGGTACTAGAAATTCCAACGCCCTATATCTATTCGTTATGAAAACTTTAAATTGTTTATAGGTTGGTAAACAATCAAATCCGATCTGACTACTAACATGTAACTCCCACTGCTTCTTAGTTTCTGCATCCAGTTTTGCTGATAAAATGTGTATTATTAAAATATCCCAAGTGGATACATCGATCCCCAAATTTGACAATGCATCTAAACAGTCTGTACTCGTATCCACTAAACCTTTAAGTCCACTAGCATTATCCAAAGTTAATTCACGCTGACCCAATAACCGATTCAAAATACAGTTTGATAAATATTTTTTATTATTATATCTGTTGATTAAAATATCCCACGCTCTACTATAGTTGTCCCCTGATACTGGTATTTGTCGGAGCAGTTGCTCCGCTTCTCCAGCCAAATAACCTTTTAAATAATGTAGTTTCTGGACATTATCTATATTAATATTCGAATGGATTAAGGAAACAAACAAATCTCGGAAAGTGGGCCATTCCGCATACTTCCCAGAAAATACAGGAATATTTATTTTCGGTAATTTAAATAAACTATTTCCCATATGACAACTTGTACTTTTTCCTTCACTACTGGATGCCGAAACAGATACAGAAAAACATTTCATTAATATAGTTTTCAATTCTGATTTATATTCAATAAAGACGTCTTCAGTGTCATCATAAATATCTTTTTCTAAATATTCCACAGCTTCTTTTTCATTATAACCTTTTAAAATTTGATTGTGTGTACTTATAAATAACTTCCACATATCCTCTAAGCTTTCTAATCTACTTTGTACATATGTTTCCGTTATCCGCTCTTTAGGCGACTTTTTAAAGTTTCTTAACCCCTTTTCAATTTTAGATTTAATATCTAACTGAACCCGCAATAAACCCTCCATATTTGAGAACAATTAAAAGAAACAAACAAAATCAATAAAAAGTAAAGGCAAAAAATATAATGTACACTTTCGTAATTATTCACAGCTAACACAAGTCAATATAAGTCCAAATTTCACCTCTTCTTAATTCAAATATCCGATGAAAATTTTCAAAGTTCAAACTGAGAATTGATAAAAATATACTAAGTGTTTGAGCATTTCACACTCTGACCAAAATCGGGCATAGGTTCCCCGTCAGTTCACTTTTTGCGAAATTATTCTAAGTCCTAAATTATTTACACAAAATCCACATCCAAAGTAATGAAATTTTATAAGTTAATAGTCTCTTCAATTATTTCAAAGTTAAATTTTGCATAGAAATAAAGTTCACTTTTCCTTAGCACTCAATGAATGACCTATCCACAATTAATCACAAAAGTACTACTCACAGTTTCACTTCGCACTTATTACCGGCACCTTCCCTGCAGCGCGTCACCCGCGCGCTGCTGCAGTGTAGATCGTGCTGCACGCCAACCGTGCTGCTGCCACCGCCACTGCTGTCCGACGCTGCTGCTGTCGGTTTCTGCTTCTGGTGCCCGCTGTTGCTTCTGCTTCGATATGGAATCCGCCCGCCCTTGACAGCAATCCACTGCCCTTGGGTGCAGGCTGACTCCACTTAATGGAGACCTGAAAAAATTTGCCGAATTTCAACCTTATATCCGGGATCGAAGGACCATTTTGTACATGACAAATCCCAGGTCCCAAGGGTAATAAACAGAAACACAAACAAAGTAACGGTACAAAGCATGTATTTTGAATAAAATGAGGTTTCAGTGTGTGAGTACCTAAAACCTGGCGCAACAGGCATTAACGTTCATTAAGGTAAATTGAATACATCATCCAAAACTGCGATTCAGAAATGAACAACGCCATCTAGCAACAAAATATTGAATTATTTTACTTACCTGTTCTTGATGTGCGGTTATGTTTTTCACTTCTTTACATACAACGATCGAATTATCTTTATGTTTAAATTAGTATCATAAGTTATTATAATTTATGTTATATTGTGTTATGTACTATTATTATATTGCCAGATGTAAACTTAAACAATACCTATTGGGAGCTTCCGTTGCGTACGCTGCGTAAAGGGTTAAAGTTACGCAAAAATCATGTATTACGGAATTGTTCCCCTCAAAAGTTAAAAAAAAAGTCCGCGACAGCATGTCTATCTTTTAAGGTCTTTATAAGACTCACTATAAGCTTTTTATGGTCATCAAATTTATTCCAAAATAATGCATTATTTGCAATTAATTTTATAAACATGATATTAATCCTAATCCAAATAAATACCTACATTATTTATCAAAATGTTAATTGTTTTTAGTAATATATATATATTTTTTTTTTTGTTGCATCCCTAGATGTAAATCCAATATGCATGTTCAAAATTGTTAACTGTCTGTGTTTAGTTGTGTGAATCTGTAATTGGTTTAATGTTGCTAGTTTTAATGTTATCCATATTTTGTTAACTGTTGATTCGCCTGTAAAATAAAAATAAAAAAATAAAATAAAATAAAAAAAAATAAAAAAAGTATTCAATTTTTAAAAGGAAGGGCAATTTTACATCATTTGATTTTAGTGAATACCTTTAGGAGTTATCGTGGTTTTAAAATGACTGCAACCAAATAATGATCAAGTACAACGGGCGCGTCACGCGCGTGGTAAGGGGGGTGCTAGCCGGCCGGCCGCCCTAGGGCGCTAAGAAGCTTATTCCACGCAGACGAAGTCGCGTTAGGAAGGCTTGTCATGTAAAAACATCTCAACCAGTTTGTTAAAACATACAGATTTTCCAAGGAGTTCCTTCGAAAATCTGTTTGTTTTAATGTCATCTGCGTCAGACACATCAAAAGGATTTATTGAGCTTTTCCGAAGCTCGTTTTGACGTCGGCGCCTGTCTCTCTTATTGGCTAGGTCCAAAAGTAAGAAGCCTGGTCCCAGACTCATTTTTTTACGGAAAATCTTGGAAAAAAAGCATACAAAGTTAACAATTAATGAACTTCTATTCAACGACTTGGAAATTGTATAATTTGACGATTAATCGCTGACGTCCGATCAAGCTAAACGTCAAAATAATAGGTTAATACCACGGAGGCAACGATCGAACTTCGATTAATTATAACCTATTTAAACAAAATCGTGCGATTGATACGTTAATACGAAAACTGACTTCAGCGATCAAATCGCTTGCATGTCGTTGAAGTTTTGTTACGTGAATTAGGCTACTGGTCGTGGCATATGTACGTTAAGCACCCATTCGTGTGTCCCTGCGTCACCGCGGCCACCAACTGGCGGTCCCCAAACGTGACCAAGTCTCCGTCACGAGGTACACTCCTCAGCGTGAGCCCTAGACGCCTTGCTAATCACGCTCTTAGAATTCATCATACCTGATTTTAAGTATTGATAAGGCTGAAGATGGAAGCGAGACTCTCCCGGAATCCCCTATCACTGAGGAACTGGCTATCTTATCTTTAACTGCCGGAACACAACAATGCTGAAAACATTGTTGTTAAGGCGTCAGACTTAGATAAGATGTTGGTAGCTAGCCAGGCGGACTTACAACAAGTCCTACCACCAACCAAACCGAATACAATATGTACCCCCGCTGAGAATCGAACCCGGGACCCCTGGGTCTGATACCGGTGGTTGTATAGTCAAGGTCAAAAATATAGATACAAGCATCTTGACAGTATATATGTACTCATCTAAAGTCCCATAACATTGTATTCTTCTAATTTCAAATAAATATGTATACAATATTGGAAACATAAATATATAGACCATGGGCATTAATATGTAACCAATCGAAAACACAAATTTATGTATTCACTTAAGGGTACATTAATATGTATACAATCAACATATTTATGTATATACAATATTAACTCGACTACAAACAAAACATGTTCCAAAATTGAATTTTGACAATCACCGAAAAGAGTGCCTACCTGTCAATGATGTTTTGTCTATTTTATTTGACGTCATCAGTGAAGCAAAAAAAATCTTTAATTAGTTACTGTTTTTCATTGTTTTTTCAGTAAGGCTAAGCGCGCACTACGTTTTTTTTTACAACAAATGAGGAATCTCTGCACTTGTATACCTTGACTTTGAGTAATTCTACTACTTCTATGTCATATCAACTATTGCTCCAAATGACTAGTTCTAACCTCACGTAGCAATTTTATTCTTGGTCGGCACTTTCAGTAAAGGCCCAAAAATGAATAGAGCCTGAATGATCTCCTTTCAAAAACGTCAATAAAGTCGAACATTGCTTGCACCTGCTTTTTTAAACTATAGAAGACACTAGAAAATTTATGAACATTTACCAAATTTTATTTTAAATAAAACAGTCATGTTAGTAAAAGAGAATATGAAAAAGCCACCAAATTTCAAAAATGTTAATAAGGTCGAAAATTGCTTGCATCTATTTTTATTAACTATATATCACTAGAAAATGTTTTCCTACCTTCACTTGTTTTCCCGACATTATTTGTATTTCCGGAAATGGTATACGGATCGGATAAAATCATATCATAAATTATTCTGATTCTGATTCTGATTTTTTACATGCTATTTATAAAATGTTCCATGCCTAGACTCTAGTAGTGTAGTATAGGTAAGCATTTCACAACATTCACAGGCGAACATGGAACAATTATTATTCGCAACAACTAAAATTCGTAGTGCGCGCTTAGCCTTAGTACTTGATATTTATATTGAAAAAATCTATACTTATTATCATGTGGGTATGTATAAATAATTACGTTGTTGTCTCCAATTTAATGAGGAACCTGTGGATACATATTATTGCACTTGTCTGTTTACCAAGTAATGTTCAAATTGTTGTATACTTATTTTTGTAGTTTTGGCTGTTTCCATATCTATAGTAATTTAGATGGTTACATTTTGTGGCAACTTGTGGTGTATACATATCTTTGACCTTGACTGTACCACTAGACCACAGAGGCGGTTAAGATGTGGTTCTATACTAACCTGCCCGTGGCATATGTACGTCAAGCAAGCACCAATTGTGTGTCCCAACGTCGCCGCGGCCAACAGCTGGTGGTACACAAACGTGACCAAGTCTCCGTCTATGAGGTACACGTCAGCTCGAGCCCCAGAAGTCTAACCAAACACGCTCTTAGTGCCCGGCAATAAGACTGCCAGTCCCTGTCACGTGGTCTACATGCATGCGGTTCTATACTAACCTGTCCGTGGCATATATAGGTCAAGCACCCATTCGTGTGCCCTGGCGTCGCCGCGACCAACATCTGTTGGTCTCCAAACGTGACCAAGTCTCCGTCCACGAGGTACACGTCCGCTTGGGCCCCAGACGCCTTGCCAATCACGCTCTTAGTGCCCGGCAATAAGGACTTCAGCTTGCCAGTTCCTGTCACGTGGTCTGCATGCATGTGGGTGTTCACTGCAATTTAAAGTATCAACAACATAATAATCAGCAATAATACACCAATATAATACACATACTATAATGTAGGTCAATACAAAATTGCTGTCTTATGCCATAGCGAACCGCTCAGCAGGCGAATTGGCGATAGTAACTAGGTAGTCGCCAAGAATTTAGAAAACGGTGCTAAATGCTCGGATATGTCGACAACTGGATTGTGGAATACAGTTCTAAACAAAACTAGCACGACGGACTACGGTCATGAAAATCACCACTAGACCGGAACCTTTGATTTTAAGCTGACGTATCATAAAAAGAAAGTACTAATTGAACACTTGCAGAGCAATACATGGATTTGCTTTAGATACTACTTTAGTTGCAGAAATGAAAATAAACATTTAGGCCTCTTGTTTTTCCGTGGTTTGGTTTGGTTTTTCCGTCGTGAAAATCTATAGTTGATTCGCCGTGCGTAGCCACAGCCGGCAGTGTTGTTAGATCACTATGGACGCTTGTAGGTAGGCTACTCACAGTAGAACACAGTAGGACACAGCGGGTACGGCGCGGTTTATACCCCGTTACGGTCGAAAAAAAGTGTGTGTACAAGAGGCCAAGAGGACTTTGTTTAATTATAACTTTTTAATTTTGCATTTTACAATGCTATTTTTATGTGATAAATATTAACCCGCATTCTTGAGAATCCGGCCCAATGCACTAACCAATTATGCTAGACACCTATGAGAACTTTATTTAATTTCAAAACAATCTCCTTGATACGTCAGTAGCCCCAGCGTGAGCGACTTTTATAGACATTCGTAGCTCGATGTCATTGACTGCCCCGCTCACATTTAGCGGGGTAAGCAAGACAGCATCATGCGCCATATCATATCGCTTGATATAGCCTCAGTGTAACTAAGGAACTAACAGTGGGACTACGCCCTTGAAACCCCGCGGCCATGCTCCTTTTGACAAGACCTTCATAATATTTGATAGGACATATCTCATTGTCCCGAATGAACGTATGGCAGCTCGGTCTCTCTAGCACCCTCCCTCGCCCCGTGAACCCCGCACGATTGCTCTGGCAAAACGTGTTTGTCGGACGACTGTATGCATGGCTGCAGATACCGCGATACTTACTCGCAAACACCAGGTTGAACCCCAATTCCGTGATCAGCTTCGCGTCCCTCTCAGCGTGCTCGATCACCGGGTCGATGAGCACCGCCTCTCTTGTCCTGTTGTCCGCCAGCAGATACGTATACGTGCTGCTTACTGTATCGAACAGCTGCGAACAATGATTATTATTATTTGTGGGATATGGGTTGTGCAGCTCCAGTGGGAACTGTGGTAACTGCGACCTCCACTCCATAGATTTATTGTTACTCGCCTCCTTGTTAGAGTATCTTTATCAGACTGGACGCTTCCTGGACGAAGTTTAATATCCTCTTAGGTTTGAGAGATTTTAGTTCCTACGGCATGAAGCGGAGACGCTGGTTCAAAGTTGTTTTTATACATTATAAAGTGAATGTCACTTTACCAATTGTGTAACACGTGTATCGTGTAACGTGGTACTTACCTTTCCTCCACCTCAGTGGAAACACACCTTTAATAGCAGCGACACGAATGCAAAGCCAAGAAAAAAGAGTTCAAAGGTTTTTTTTTACCTTGCGCGGATCTCAAACCGGTAATAAGTATTTTACAATTTACTTATAAGAAAAAAAATCCACGTCGAGTTAAATATGATGAGTCTCAAAATAACTTCGAAACCACTGTCCTCGGATTTCTATTTATCTACTAACGCATTGCTTTGACTACGGATAGTTGAAATATTTTCCATAGAAGAAATGTGAAAGTTTAACTTTCAGTAGCCAAAACAATCCGTTAGTTAGTTATCGAAACCCGGGGTAAGTTGACTACATGCCTAGGCCGAGTTATATTATAATTAACCAGACTCCAACATCAACTTTTATTTACCTTGGTAGCGCACATCAACCGGTATAAAGATACATTAATTATCTGCAAGTTTTTCATCATATTATTTACTTCAAGTTACTATTACGACTTTTAAAATACAGAAAGAATAGATACAGACATTAAATAGTCTTAATTATGATTGAAAAAAAAACCAATGAAAACACATCGCGAATCCTTCTTTATTAATTTCGTTACGTGATGGGTGCCTGCTGGATTAGGAAAAAAATTTATAGTTGAATCCAACATGAATAGGCATTCATGTTGGATTCAACTATCAAATTTTTTCATCATTTCGTGATAAACTAATGAATTACTAGGTACTTTTATTTAAAAAACAAAACTGTTTCTACTGCTTGTCTAGACAGTTTAATAGCCAAATGAATCAATAATATTCATAAACCTACGTTATATTTACAAACTTACCTGTCTAAAGAAGAAATTGGAACCGTTTGCCGCCGCAGAAGACATTAATCTCGCTTGTGCCCCAGAATTCGATGTTACGAACAGCCCAGCAACCTTCAAACTGGGTACAGTCAGCCTTTGCAACATCCTATAAAGACGTTATTTCACAATGAATATCTCTAATTACGATACTTACGTAGTAATAAACATCCGACGAAAGGTGTTTGAGATAACTGTACTGTCAACAGCAGCTACGGGCCGTAGCTGGCGTAGCCTACAGCTTTATATATTCCTAGCTGACCAGCCTGAGTGTGATGTGTTTATGGATGAATTGAGATTTATCTCACGAGTTTGTTTACAATTTTGTGAGAAATCTGAACCCAAATCCACATGTGTGTAATATTTATTTTGTGTTAATATTTTCATTTCCGTATTATCTTTCTGTTGTGTACTAGTTACTGTAAGTGGCAATATTTGCCGTTGTAATTAGATAAATAAATTTAAAACTGTCAAATTTGTACAGACAAATCGGAACTCAACGGCGTACATCTTAAAGTCCAAAGACGATTGGAGAAATTTGACAGATATATATAGCCGTAGCTGCTGTGCTGTTGACCGTACTCTTGCTTGTTGATACATTTTGACGTGTTTTCATAAGTCTTTCGTAGTGAAAATTAAATATTAACTATTTTGTTTAGTCGGGGGAACCGTTTATGGCGAGCGAGAGATGCAGTATCAATGCTTTTTACTAGTGGAATCAAGCGGACGCAAGAGTATAATGGGCGCTATTAATATTATTTTTTTTTATTATTTAAGACGGGGATACGCTTAGCCTTCATGATACATGATGTTAAGTATTGATAAGACTGAAGATGGAAATATTACTTACTATAACTTATATACTATACTATACTTATATACTACTAGCTTCCCGCCCGCGGCTTCGCCCGCGTGGACTACACGACTTATGCTATTGTGGGTTATCCATAAGAGATAAACATATACCACCGCGGAGTTTTCTGTAGACCTTTTCAGGGTGTACAAATACCTACTTAGTACATTATTTTGTTAAATCTCGTAGGGTTTAGCCTACGTTTGCAATGTAAGCGGAAAAAATGTAATCATTTACGACATCACATAAGAAACCTCAAAAATTACAGTATTTCTCTACTCTATATTGAAGGTTATTATACATATAAACCTTCCTCTTGAATCACTCTATTATTAAAAAAACCGCATCAAAATCCGTTGCGTAGTTTTAAAGATCTAAGCATACATAGGGACAGACAGCGGGAAGCGAGTTTGCTTTATACTATGATAGTATATATTATATATATATATATATATATATATATATATATATATATATATATATATATAGATAGATAGTGATACTTATCTATACCACAGAAAACTTAATAGTACAAGTATCTATACTTAATAATAATTTATAATATAAAGCTGAAGAGTTTGTTTGTTTGAACGCGCTAATCTCAGGAACTACTAGACCGATTTAGAAAATTCTTAGACAATGGTCTAAGAATTTTCTAAATTTCTAAAAGAAATGTAGCTTTCTAATGAGAAAGCTACATTTCTCCCGAGTGACATATGCTATATTTTATCCCGATATTCCCACGGGAACGGGCAGCACGTGGGTAAAACCGCGAGGATCCGCTAGTTATACATAATATTAGAATATAATATTACAAAATGTAAACTGTTTTAAATGTAAAATCATAAGTCAATGATGGATTTATCTGTACATAGTCATAACAGAACTATATTTTTTTTACTTATTGACGCGCTAAAAGCGTAATTTTTACTTACTTCTTCTTTTTTGTTTCGATTTTTGACGGTAAAATTCCTGCAAAATTTCTCCATCAAGTGTGCGGTGTGCGCCGACTCATGCACTTGCTTACGCTCGCGCATCAAGAATAAGGTGACTTTTTGACTTAAGAATGAAGAAAATAGTGGCTGTTCTTATCTTTTGATCAAGGATTGAACAAGCATCCTACATTATACATTTGCTCTGCTTTCAAGGGATTTCGGGAACTGGGTGTAATGGTTCAGGCTTGGGAAACTGATCACCTGTCTGGATTCGCTGGTGTCCCCCCTTCAAATAATAATAATATATTGTACATTGTATTTTCCACCCTAGTGTGCGCCCTTGACTTGAGAAGCTTGATATTTAGGTTTATAGAATTTATTCTCATAAAAACACAAAGTTTACTTAAAATGATAAAACAAGTATTACTTATGATTATTTTCTTAGTGGCTATATGTAAACATCGGATACTCGGCACACATACCAATAACAAACTTGAAAGCATTTATGAAAATAAGACTCAAAAAATGTATGTTATTTAAAAAAATTACTGTGAAACCCTAAGAATAAGAGGAATTAGGCAGATCCAAATTCAAAATCAACATTCAAATGAGGGCTCAAAAAGTGCCTTTGATTATTTAAGTCATGTTTTGTATATCACACTGATTTGTTTCTATGCAATATGTTTATAAATTTATTACTCTACACAAACTATGATCAATTGTTCTATTGTTCAAACACATACCAACTAATGTACACTAACTAATCTATACAAAATGTATATAGTTTTAAGTAAGTTATCCTTTATTTGGTGTTACTATTACTAATATACAAAGGATTTCTTATTTCTAATTTCTATATGAGATACAGCAGAAAAGGCTGACCAGCTTCTGTTGTAGCCAAAACACTGATTTTCAGCTATTAAAGTATTTAACAGTCAATACCATTCAGGTTTTACTCTAGCATTTCGAAAAACCACCACTATTACAAGAAACAAATGAGTGATCTCAATGTCAAACTGTAGTGTCTGACATGCTGTTGTGATGAGTTACATGAGGGTGGTATTAAAGTTATCCAATTATCTTTATCAGCCATTTTTAATGTCCCCTGCTGGGGCACAGGCCTTCCTTATGGATGGATAAGGAGAATGGGCCATGACCCACCACGCGGGCCCAATGCAGATTGGTGGGTTTTAACGACTGCAAATGCAGCCGGGACCAACGGCTATACGTGCCTTCCGAAGCGCAGAGGAGCTCGAGATAGCAAAATTTTTGGTCACCCATCCCGTGATCGACCATTGCGAATGATGCTTAACCTCGACAATCGCAGGCCGAGCGTGCCAACCACGCACCGTGCCACGGGCTCCTCGTCCAATGCGCAACTTATCCAATATCTTGGTCTAATGTGCATTTGATCACAGAAAATAAATAACATCACCAAATGTGCTAGTGGCACTGATAAATAATTGATCCAAGTATATTTGACTTTAAATACATACTATTGTTTTTTTTTTTGAGAACAGAGGAGACACTCTTAGCTTTCACCATACCTGATATTAAGTATTGATGAGGCTGAAGATGGATGCGAGCCTCTCCCGAAATCTTCAATCACTTGAAGAACTGGCTATCTTATCTCTAAAACTATGCGATAATGCAATGCGCGCTAATGATTAGTGTGATGAGCGATCACAGCGTAGGAAGAATAGTAATATACAGTGACAGTCAGGCCGCCATCAATGCCCTTGACAAAACGGAGACTACCACAGCCCAGGTAAAGGAGTGTAAACAAACCACTCAGGAGCTTGCAAACCTGGTTGAGGACTGCCAATCTCACACAGAATTAGCAGAAACATCATCAAGATCAGGACAATCAAAGAAACTAACCAACGATGGATGAACAGAAAGGACTGCAGACTGTCCAAGATCTTCATCAAATCAGTGGACAAGAAGAAAACCAAAGAGCTACTAAAACTGGGTAGGAGAGACATAAGAAACATTGTAGGAGTATTGACAGGACACAGGACACTGTCCTCTAAACAGACACCTGTCAGTGATCAATAGAGTAGAGGACCCTATTTGTCCACAATGTAGAGAAAAAGAAGAAACAAGCTATCACTTCATGGCAGAATGCCCGATGTACGCATCGTTGCTGTAAAAAGAGCTGAAAGAATAGGATTTAAAGCAGCTTACGATAAGCCAACTTAATAGGTATTGTAAGCCAACAGGTAGGTTCGAGGCCCGTGGCCCGACGTCGGTGGGGTAAATGATAACCCGCCTTCCCCCTGTCTTCAGGGGACTTTGGGGAACTGGGCGAAATGGTTCCAATTATGGTGACTGATCGCCCGTCCGGCTTTGCCGGCCTCCCTCCTTCCAAATAATAATAATAATCTCTAAAACTGCCGGAACACAACAATGCTTAAAAAATGTTGTTATGACGTCCGACTTAAAGAAGATGGTAGTAGCTTGCCAGGCGGCCTTAGGACATGTCCTACCACCAACCAAACTGATTACAATATGTAACCCCACTGGGAATCGAACTCAGGTCCTCTGGCTTCGATTCCAGTGTTTGTTACCACTAGACCACAGATTTGTTTAAACTGTATTTGTTCAAGTTCAATTGATATTTAAAACTATGTAAGATCGTGGAAAAAGTTATTGGACAAGTGGAACTGGCACATGTCAAAGAAATTTTAAAAAATGTTGGACTAAGTACTTGGACCATTGGATAAGTGAAATACCATACTAAGTTTCATAGCAACTTTGTATGCTCATCAATATGAAATGTGTGGAAGTGAAAATTTTGGATGTAAGTCTTATTATTTCTATCAATAACATCCATTTTACTGTTACATACAGACACAAAGGTATTTTTTTTCTACATGATGATAAATCTAAAAATCTATTATAAAATAAGTCCACACTAATAAAAAAATACATAATTCAATTCATTAACCAAAAACCTTATGGTTTTAGTATCTATTGAGATAATATAGCTAATAGGAAATATGGGCTTAAATTTTATGTTAAAAAAAAAATGATTTATTATTGAGACAACTATGACTTTATTTTACCAAATTCATTAAATCTATATTAAAAATTATTTATTAATTTATTTTCTTATTTTCGGGGAACAATAAAAAAAAATCTTACTTCATTTATAAGGTTATCCAATTTAATACAGTAGATGTTCAACGGCACTGTCTTAATCTTTTAACGTTTATTTAGAGTATGACTAACGTTGTTTGTTTGCAAGAATGCAATAACTATAGATAAAAAGAGATAATTAGCAGCTGACTCTGACGGACGATGACTGATGAATGATTGACAATGACATTGACATTGGTCATTGAAACTTGAAAGATACCAGAATATGACAAATGAGTGCTACCAGTATCAATTTTATAATTTAGGTAAAAAATCGTTTAATTTTTGCATTTATATAGAATTTACTTTTCTTTATCATATTATTTAGACAATAAAACTTGTCATGTGGTGGCCTAAGAATACAAGTGTCACCACTCCCTTACATGCCTGGGATGTCGTAAGAGTTGACTAAGAGACTAGACGGATTGAACACCTGTGCGAGAGAAGGAAAACTTGAAATAAATCCTCTACCAACCCGTCTCGCCAGCGTGGTAGCAGTAGGCTAATAACCTCCTATAAACGCCACAATAGGCGTGAGCTAGGAGAGGCCTATATCCAGCAGTGGGCGTCCACAGGCTGGTGATGATGATGATGATGATGATAAACAATAAATAAACGGACAATTTGAAAATAAATTGACTTAAAAAATCTTAACAATATTTCAATCATGTTATCCCACCCATTTGACCACAGGGATAAGGTGCCGAAACGTAGGGAAATTAAAAAACCCCAAAAAAAAACACCGAATCCTAAAGTAATGTGCTAGCGGAGAAATTATTATTTTACCTCCAACACATGTCTAAATACCGCCTCCAACGCGAGTCGAGAGGGGAAAAGCGAAAAGCGAGCTATGTCTACAAATGCAACAAGGTCGCTATTCGCCTGATCGTCTCTCCGTTCGCCTCGTCGCGCGTCGAGCACTTCATTTTTACTGATTTTCATTCAATATACGCATTTCCATATTTTTCTTCTCTTTCTTACAACAGGAGCTTTACTAACAATAATAACTGTCTTACTTATCCCCCGATTCCACTGGCAAAATATTTACAAGAAAACATGTTGTAAAAATATATATAAATTTAACACGTTCATTGCCAAGCCAAAATGTTGGGACTTACAAAGATGGCCAGAATCGCGTTTCACGCGACGTCGCGTGATGTGGCAATCAACGTGTTAAAAAACTAAAAAACCGTCTGCCTCAAAAGACAAGTTAACTCAAAAGATGGAAACAAGATCAAATATAAATGTTTGAGCTGATGCCTAAATTTACCTAAAATAACAATAATATAACATATACCTATAAAATACAAAAGAAATAAATACATATTTAATGCATTATTACTTTAATAAATGGTGAAAACACATCACCAAGAAGAATTAGGTAAGCAGTAAAATTAATTAGTTATGTTTAATGACAATAGATGGCGTTGTACTGCTTGTACTACGCGGTATGGTTTTACCTTATAAGTAAATATTTAGTAGTCAGGTTAACAAGTTATGGCAAGTTCTAGCACCCATTGTATAGAGTAACTTATATCTAGGGCATAGAGACGTCAGTCTTATCTCTGACATAGCGCCATCTCTTGAGTGGAAAATAAATTCAGCTATTTAGATTATAGTGCTTTAAATGGAAGGAGCTCTGTAACTTCAACAAATGCATTTTAGCATAGAGCATAATTATTTTAAACACTTTTTACAATCAAGTGTTTTTACATCAAGGAATAGTTAAATACTTCATGCGTCCTAGTCACTAACACAATTATATGGTCACTAAAACGAAATTACTCATTAAACACTTGCACTACAGTTTAAAACGTTTATCGTCTTTAAAACAATCCGAGTCGAGGGACTCGTGCGAGAAAAGAAGAAAGAAAAGAAACATTAATTTTGCGAAAATAATCAAGTCCAAAGTAGAACAAACAAGAAGTCGGAAAATGTCATCAGATATTTTTTTATTTATTCCTTAAAGCAACAGGCTAAGGTCAAGACCATATACTGCGTGGTTCTAAAATATTGCAATCTCCAGTTTTTTTAGTGTAATAATCCAAAAGTTTGGCTAAAAAATGTTGATTATTTATTTTAAACAGCATATAACATTCCAATTTATTCTTGAAAAGGTTTTGTGAATAATTACAATAAAGACGTATAAGCGCCACCTAGTGAGTAAAGTCAACACTATGGGCGCATCTCCGTCCATACAAAATAAAAATATAGGAAGTGCAATGCCCCTGCCCCTAACCCATGCTTGTTGCCTCAAATATACGGCTTTAAAGTAAACCCAGCGCTGGGTTATAATACCGCTTAGTCCCTTGAGAGGGCGGGCATGGACAATAAAAATATTTTGTTCAACATAATAACTTTTCGCAGTCGGAGGCATAACATGATGAATGATTCGATTTATTGTTAAATTCTATGCGTCCGACAGTTATTAAGTTGTACATAATATTTTTATTTTTTAATAAATCTGGTTCTGGTCTACGCAAAAAAATTCTCAGTAACTGAACTGAATTTAATAAATCTCTGTTCTTTAATCAAATAACCAAAATCATCTATCTGTTTGTTTGAAGAGACATCTTAACCTACTTTAAACAAACCAATTGAAGTATTTAAAAAAAAATCACTTTAAATAATAGCACCTCACAGCTGCCATATGGTGGTTTTTTTAACTTGACTTGGGCTGTCAAGACAAATCTTACGATATCTTAAGTATCAAAATCCGTGCAGCCGTTTTAGAAATAAGAGGTAATAAAGAATATTACACATAAACAAACAAACGAACATAAATACATACAAGATACGCGCGAAAAACATAACCCCTCCCTATGCAGTCGGATAAATATAGTGCGGCCGCTAAGAGGAAGACCAATGGCACTCGATAGATGCTATCAAAATAATGCACTTTCTCAGTGGCTGCATTATACGATTACAACATGTTTTCTTGTAAATGTTTCGCCAGTGGAAAAGGGGGGTTACACACAACCTGTCATTACGGTATATTACACTTCTACATTAAATAACAGTTCTTAGGTTTGTTAGGCCTACTTGCGCCAAGCTTGGATAACATTCAACTCAGAGGTAGACGCAAATAAAAGTAGCATTAACTCTGAGTTGAACCTAACTTGGCTAAACGCCTCAGAAGAAAGTACCTAGTATTCTAAAAAATATCAAAAAATATCCGACTTGGACATGAACTAGCAACACTGCTAGTTTCATACTGACAGCTGTCAATGCTATACTTTTAAGAAGGCAAAGGAATGGCAAATGATTGTATTTCTTTCCACCCAAAGAGTTACTAAGAATGATTTCTCACACAATTTTATTATTTTAACCATTTTTAACCATAGATTCGACAAATGCGAAAATGACAAAGTGACATTAAATGACTTTGTCATTTAAATACAATTTTAGGCAATCTATAATGTAAATTATTGCAGTAACGCATAATTCTTTCTATCATTAATAAAAAATCTTAAACAAAGGTAGGTCTAACGTATTTATTACAATTTGCAAATGGTAACGTTTAATTTCTAAAATCATAAATTTAATTGTTCATATTTTTGTAGAAAAAGAATAAAGCGATGAAGCTCCTCTCGTCTCGTAGAATACGTAGCGTGGGTGGGTACAATCGGAGGCATACTATAAAATCCACTGTTTCTTTTATTTCAGACATAGGTTACTTTTACTATTTAAAACTTGATGTACTATGTTTAAGATAAAATTAGTCTCCGTGTTCGTAGTGAAGCGGAGACCTATGATAAACAAAACAATCATAATAAATATATCTATAGTTGAAGGTAGTACTTTATGATTATGAAGTAATAAGCTATGTAAGTTTTTTGTGGACCTACATAACTTATTCATTTTTCATTTTTAAATAATGGCACAATAATGGTAATTGAAAACAGACTATCCTCTTCCACTCACACAGCCGTGCACACAAAAACATTCATAAACTGTGTTTGTAGATTTGTTTGTTGTGTTGCTTTCTCCATCTGACAAGCTAGATTTATATGACGCCATCCTTCTCCCGCACCACAGTTGTTTCCAACGTCATTGACCTCCTTCATCCCCACTACCAGTCAATATTTTGTTCTTGCTTGCACACACACATACTTTCGTGTCGTGTGTCGTGTGTCGGTCGTGTTCGTGACTCGTGTGGTTGCTGTGCAAGCTGCGACTCTGTACGGCGACTGTGCGATGTTTTGTTTTGAGTATTGATGCAAACAATTCCTTTCCTTGTCAATTTCAGTGCGTGTTTCGTACATCGTAACTTTACGCAGGAAAAAAATTATGTGGAAATTGGAAACATTATTTAAGAGCACAGATTTCCAAGAACTTTTCTCAATAGGAACAGCTTAGTGTTGAATATTCTTTGTCTTAGAATAGTTAGATTCGAGTTCTTTATTTACCAAAGTGCGTGAGCTCGGTTTGGTGCTGGATAAACAAAAGTTTATTAAACATTTTGCTAATGTGAACTCCGAGATTTTGTCTGGATTAGACTACTCGCTGCTTCTCCAAACGTAAGTACTGATTTTTACTTACTCTACCTTAAAATCAATATTATATTGCCAATTATATACCTAAAAAGTTTCAATTTTATTGTTGGACAAACGGCGGTAAAAGGTAATATTCTGGTCATTCATTCTAAAACTTGATGGTGGAAACCAGTTTGCTCGTTGTATTGTATGACGCCACGATATAAATGACTTCCTAGTTTGTTACTTACCTAGCCACGAGGAACGCAATATTATTGCTAGGTATGTACCTATTTGTTTAAAAAATAAGTAAGGTACGTACCATATAATATTCTGTGGTATCAGTATCAATATCAGCTAGTCAGGAAACCTCATGTTCAGGTGTCAATAGGTAAATAAATATTTTTTCTATATTTAACAGAAGCTTTGAACACTTATAATTTAAACTATGTATTTTCTTCATTTATGTATAACAAAGTGGTATAAAAACCTACGCGCATTTTCGCTTATCGATCTAGGTTTAAAGACCATGACCTAGTTCTATCAGCTTTCTTACTATAATCTTTGTTTACATATAATATCAGATATTATCTGAAAAACTAAGTAAACAAACACATAATAGCACTTTGTATAGGTCACAGAAAAGTCAGATACCTACCTAGCTTAGAATAATGGCTATCCTACCTATCCTATCGCCCGCACCATAAGAAAATCGTATTTTTGAAAGACATTCAATTCAATATTCGAATATGTTTAACAACAAAGTAAATTCGATTTCTTAGTATTTTTCGCTTGATTTTTTATCATTAAATATATATATAGAGTAGAGACAGAAATAGAGTCTTATTGTCAGTTAAGTAGTATCATGGAATCTACGCAATCTAAGTACCTACTTATAGTTTAGAATAAAGACAACTTTTTTAATCCTAGACGATGTGAATAAGATAGAGAAAAATTGCTTTTAATAAAAATTAATAATAATGATAACGCAAGGTACCTACAAAATACAGAGTACTTACACTATTGATTAAAAATATTAAACTTATATAGTTAGCGCGGCAACAAAAACAACAAAATTAGCAAAACCCGCGTTTCAACATTGCGTTCGAAAATAGTTATCTGTCCTTGCCTGCACGCCCGCACTATATTAAAATTAACGAAAACGTCTGACTGAACTGAAAAATGATCATTATCATAGTTAAATCGCGCGTTGTTGGTCATAACAATATGGCATGGAAATTATGCTAGTTGTAATAATATTTCATGGCCGCAGTACCACACACACCTGCCGTGTTCCTTATCTAATCTCAAACAAATTGTACACTCAATAATAGCCACGGACGTGAAAAATCCAATGAAGTTTTGCCAAACAATACCTATTTTATTTTCCGTAGATCATTAATTGTATACTACCTACCTAGTATTTTCGGGACTATTTCACCAACTTTTGATTAGATAATTGTGGTTTCATTATTTTCATCGTTCTTATCTTAATTATATTTAAACTACAAACAAACAACTGAAATCCAATGAAATTTTGACGTACGTACCTACCTATACGTTAATCGGTCGGTCAATTAGTTGGTAAAAATGAATTTAAGATCTAAGCCAATATTGCCAGTTCTTGGGTATCATCATCATTGAATTCTACAGCACCAGCAACCTGTTTTCGATAAAACGACGAACACATCCTAATTTAAAAATGCAAATAGGATCGTTTCGAATTTGTTTCCTATCATTAGAATAGCAGAAAATTTAGAGGAAGACGTAAACAAGGATCCAACCTCAAATAATGTAAAATTGTAAACAATCACACATAATGTGCATAAAGTACCTACAACCGCAGTAATAGCAAAAAATACTAACACATAATAAGTACCTAATACTTTAGTTTATACTGTGGCAGTACTTGTACTATTAAGTATTCTGTGACTGTGGTAATAAGTGCTAGCTATTCTTGTAATTTTTCAGATGAGATACATTAACAGGCTCTCTGGCGCCAGACGAGACAGTATGTATTGCATAGCTTGAACAAAATTAAATGTTCTTGTGCGTTCGTACCTAAGAATAACATTATTATATACGTAAATTTTATTTTACACTACAATTTTGACCGTATGTGATCTATAAATTATATGATTCATTGGCATTACCTATATTAATTTAATCTATGTAATGATTGCAGACGTTTGCATGTTATCAAACCGTAGACATAAAATGTCGCATAGATTGCTAGCACACCCGTCCACTAAGACGCTAGTAAAAAAAATCCGCACAAAGGAAATTCCCGCCTTAAGTTATTTAGTTTTAAAAATATTACCAAAGGAGCTTCGAAATCTTCCACCGGATACTGAATAAAATAAGAGGGTATAAATATTAGAGACTATAAAATAATAAGTACTGTTACTTAAAGCTAAAGCTAAAGCAATACATAAGTAGGTACATAATGTGATTATTAAACCAATAAAACCTTAAAAAGTGTCTCACTTGTATCCTGGTTATTAGTATAAATAACAATCGAAAAAACAGGAAAATAAATATTATGAAAGCTGTAATATGCGTAAAACTTTCACGTTACGAGTCTCGCAGCAAAGCACTTGCTGTATATCTCTTGACATCTCAAAGTCTGCTGCGCTGCGCAAGATTCCTGTGTATGCCTCACTTTTATATTTGGGTGGGTGGTTGATTCCCTGACTGAATGATCAGATTAGTCATCGATGGCTGCTCCTCAAACTTAACGCCTATAGATGCCGTTGCCCCTTAAGGGTCCGTTCTAGGGTCTCTCTGCGACGCTCTTCCTGCTGCACATTAATGACCTATTAATACCAGGAATTGTTGGGTATGCAGACGACAGTAATATCGTTGAATTTGAGAGATACTTGTGTGGTACAAAAGCCAGCGGATACGACGTTAATTTGATAAGAGAGGACTTGGTCAAGCTTTGGAGAGTGCGAGAGAACACGATCTTCTTCCTCCAGCCCCTTTCCACCATCGGGGTACCAGACGCAGGTTAGCTTATCACCCGTACGTCGTCGACATTCCGACGGTCATACCAAGCGCTTTGCCGATACATTTCTTATGCGTACCGCTAATTAATGGAATGCGCTGCCTGCTCATGTGTTCCCCGATTCCTACAACCCTGGCCTCTCCAAGGCGAGAGTGAATAGGCATTTCCTGGGCAAGTATGTAAAATCCTAGGCCACATCATGTTTTAAACAAGATGTTGGTCAAATACTTGCCCAGTATCGAATAAAATAATAAAAAAAAAACAAGCCCGTCAATTTTCAAAGCGAGGGTGAATAGGCACCTTCTTGGTATGCTCGCTCCATCGTAGATCCTGTATTTGCCTCGGGCTCGGGCTAGATTAGAATCAAGACCAAACCCATTTAAGATTAATAAAAACTTATAGTCGGTAAATAGATGATATGGCACCATTCATTCGATTTCCGTAAAACGTATAAATATTGAAGATTAATTATAAAATAAGGTGACTATGACTAGGTATTTTAGATAACACTGTACTTTAGTTTGAACATATGATTGTGCGCAATACAAGCCGCGTTCTCGCGGTGCTATTGCGCGCTAAAATTAGCAAACAGTTTTTTGTCGATGGACATTATGAAGGACATTGTATTGAATCATCGAAGCGCTATTCAACTTTATGATGCTCTACCACTAGCAACTCTTTACAACTAGTTTTATAAAAGAATGATTACTTACTTATGTTTTTGTTATTGGCTATTAATCAATTTATATGTACCGGAAAAGTTATCAGAAGAACACAGTTGATTTCTCATTATCAATTCGTAAATTCAAAATAGCTTTATGATATGATAAGGTAAGTTAGGTACGCGTACATACACGTCAAACCTTGGACGAGTGGTTAATTCGTCCAAGCATCAAACGTCCCCACAATAACACGGCGATCTCGCCCTTTACTCCACAAATTTTTAGCGTTTTGTTTTGCTATCGTACTGAAGTTCATTGAAACGTGTCTGTTTGGTTGTTTAGTGACTTCTGCGTTTAAACAAAACTATATCAACTTGTTGCCGAATAGCCGCCAATAATGCGTAATGCTGTTGTAGCCACCACTGACATATTGTTTCCGTTAACTTTCCGTCAAAAAAATCATGAGGTTTATCAATTGTTGTTCAACAATCAATCACGTAGTTTTTTTTTATATCAAACCGTTGACAATTTATAATTTTTTTCGATGGAGTATGCCATGAGTGTGCTTTCTAAAAGTATTTAACTTGTCCTGTCATACCTTGCTACAATCTTCAATGCATTATACCGTACATTATTGATTGTCTGCGAGACCAGACGATTTTTACTTAGCAATCGACCAGACTCATTTTACATCGTGGTTCGCGGTGACCTCTACCGGCGAGACAGGGTGTGCCGGTCGGTACCCTGACCCTGGACAAAGAAAGAACTTTCATTAATAAAATGCCCTGCACGCAACTTAACTTGTTTATGTTTTCCAACAATGTCAAATGTGTTGAGTAGGAATACACTTCGAAGAACTCTAGTGATATTAGCTGTTTTCGATTTTACGAGAACCGAAATGAAAAACTGTCTCGTTACTTTTTGTGTTTCGTTGAATCAATCAATCAAAACGTTTATTTGCTTGAAACTCTGTATCTGTAGATCTTTAATCTGTGGCTTTGAAACTGAATAAAGAAGATCAAAATATAAAATTATTATTCGATTAGTAGAGTACCGGAGTCCGTATCGCTAATTTGCTACCTGCTTTCGTTTCATGGCGAACCCTAAACCACCTTCCAATAAAAAGAAAAACAAAACCACGACCGTTTCAACCTTGAAACTCACTTTCGGAACAACCTTCCTTAACAGCTGACTGAATATTGCACTCTAAACCGTTAATTAACCTTTGCCAATTGCCTTTTGTGTTCATACTTATGATAATATGTACCATTAATTTATGGACTAGTAACAGATAACAATCTTTGACCCTTGCAACATTATTGCATTTTCTTTATCCGGCCCGAAGGACCATTATGTTAGTTATTTTCTCACAGAATATTCTCCTACAGGAACTTCCCCTACACTTCCCCATGCAGGATCAAGGATATACAAAGCTTGAACTGCTACAATATTTTAACTACAATATTTTGTCTTAACTAGTTGTGTGTGGTCATGACGTAGTAGACATTTGCACGTAACTGAGATTTAATTTGGTATCGCATTATACAGCTATTATGCTGAGTGATGAGAGTTTGCACAACGATGGACATCAAACGTTGCCAAACCATGCCATGCAGCCATGTGCAATAACATTATACGCGCTATTTCAAATCTAGAACGGGATTTTATGTATGATAGCACTTTTATGAAATTTACATCTACTTAAAACCCAAATATTGTCTTCTGCTTTCATCTTAAGGAGATAGTTTCGTCTGAGTGCACCTTCGGTACCAGTTCATTTTGCTAAATCATTAGCGACTTCTGTTTTATTGTAACTAATAAAAGAAGATAGTCCAATAAAAAAACCGACTTCAAAAACTAAAAAGCAAAAAATAAGCCTTTTGGAGTCGGTGCCAGCCAAGGCAAGAAAAATAAAAGAATAGGAGCTAAAAGTAGAATGTCTTGGCTGCTGGTTTTTTTTAACGCAGTGTTTTTTTATTTTTTAGTGTCTGTAATAGACTATTATGTATTCTGTATTAGGTTATTTTGTAAACTACAGCAAGGTTTTTCTAGATTAGATTAGGTTTCATGTATATTATAAACAAAATTATCGTAAAAATTACATCGTCCAAGTTAACAATAAAATGAAATATATAAAAGTGCTCATAACATAAAAAGTACTGGGTCAAACTAAACCAAATTTTTATGGGACCAATTGGCAACTATTCTGCATCGAACAAAAAAGAATCACGGAAATCGGTTCAGAAATCTCGGCGTAATCGGTGTATATACATAGAAAAATAAAAATATACCAACCGAATTGAGAACCTCCTCCTTTTTTGAAGTCGGTTAAAAATACTCGCAATTGCACACCAAACAAAAGTCATATTTTATCAGTTTTAATATACTCCCAAAGTTACGGACTTAGTAACCTTGGCATTAATACCAAATATAACATTCATTGCGATAACCTTTGATTGAACGTATGTCTCTCATTTCCTCATCCTATATTGTACTTATTTTTAAAAACTTGAAATCTATGAAATCTTTATGACATTATTATCTGATTCAATGTCATTAATAAGCCATTCATTAAAATTTCAAATTAAACAGATTGTCCCAAGTTCATGAAATCTTAGCGGAAGTGACAGGAAGTACCGACAAACACTCCTAATAATGATCATCAAAATTAACAAGAACGGACGGATCGAAGCCAGCAAATGTTCAGACTACCTTCGCATAAAGACAGACAGTTTTGACTTGACACGGTTACAAAGACAATAATCTAATTACGTACATTAAGTGCATAGGTGGCCTTGCACGCAGTCACGGCGCGGTCTCAAGCCTCGACTATCGGACAGATGTTGTGAAACACCCCTTCTAAACATTTACTCCCCGGCATAAGTTATTGCCAGTATTAGTTATCCTGTATTTGTATTAGTTCCACTTACGCCAAGCTAGGTTAACATATTTAATCCAGAGTTAGTGCTACTTTTGTATGCACTAACTCTGGGTTAAACGTTAACCTAGCTTGGCGCAAGTGGGCCTTCGTCGGCAAGTGGGTAATATACTATCATTCCGGACAGAACCAGATTATCTTTTCGTCCGAGGTCTGCTATATGAAGATCAAAATTTTTTTTATATGGGCAAGTTCAAGTTATAGCTCCTAGGAATAACGATTATTGGACCTGATTGAACCACCACAGAACAGAACCAACGATCGGTCAAAAAAGTCTATTATCTGCTCTACGGCTTGCCTTATTTGCTTATTTAATCCTTTTCTTGTCTACTGTGCCTCAATTAATGATATTTTAAAAGTTTTCTCTTAAATAAAGGATTTCAAATAATGTAATTATTGGATTAGCTTCCCTTTTCGTTTCGTCATGATCATGTCGCAAACGTCGATCGACATCGCCGATGGCCGATCCGCGTTTTATCGTATCGTTTCGACACGCATCCGCATGGATGGATTCGGCCGGTGTCGAGTATATTGTTATTCAAGCGTTAAAATGAAATAATTGTATGTTTTCAATTTCAAGTATTCGTTTCATTGAAGCAATTTGTAGTGGCATGGCAGTAGCAAATACATGAGAAATATAAATTAATAATAACAATATACTAATTAGAGAATGTTACGTATTACTAAACAAGACATTAATAAAATTATGTTTTTTCTGCTCGAAAACATCTGCCTGCTATACACATCTAAACCAACAAATATAATATATATAATACCTAAAAATAATATGTTTAGATGTGAGCTTGTAACTATTCAAATAGCACGACAGCTATAACTGACACGTTAACAAAAGCTTCAATAACATCATCTAACCGTAACCGCGTTACAAAACGTTACTTAAGAGTTTTTCCATTCTCCTTAATAATATTAATTAATGGAATGGAATATATTGTTACTACTGTCAAAGATGTATCTGGCTTTGAAAGCCGTTAATTAAGTAATAAATACACAAATGCAATCTTTTTTTAAAACCTCCATTGATCCACAATTTATGCGAAGCGCGTACGTAGGGTCCTTGTAATCGCGATTCCGCTCCGTTGCGTAGTTAACACGCGTCCGTCCATTTCAACCGTTAAGTACCAGCTGAGGAACGGTCATTAGTGACTTTTGATAAACTGAATGAACCTTTAACCTAGTTAAAGAGTTTAACTAGGTTAAAGGTACATTCATGACAACTTTCGGCTTGAGCGTGCGACAAAGGTCTATGCCATTGAGTTCAAGGCTTTCAAAAGGTTCTGGCCCTTGAATAGAAATACGGCTGACAATAAACTACTCACCTAGTATTGCGCTACACAAACCAATACTTATGTGTAAAAATAGTTTATAAACCTATGCTTCAAGTACAGCCAAGCAACAATTGAAAGCCCAATGAATTTAACATTTACGGAATTAAAATGCAGTTCTTATTTGTAAAATCCTGTTATTCTAGTTAAGAAAATCAGATTTACGTTTCCAAGAAAACCTTTCTTATTTTAATTTAGAAGTCTAACAAATAATTGCATTTCCGTTGTTCCAGACAATATGCCGTCGCTTCTAGAAGCCCTGGAGCGCAAGTACGGCGCGAAGGGCGAGGTGAATCCGTCTATAGACGACATGCCGGTTGCCATATTCGTGCCCAAGCGCTCGCCGCGGCTCAGCGTGCCCACACTGCTGGTCCTCAACGACTGTGAGATCGACTGCGCAGGAGACGCGAGGGGACTCGCCGACAAATGCGCGGACGTCGTGGAACTCGACCTGGCGAATAACAAGCTCACTGAATGGAGAGAGGTAAGATTGCCAGAAGACTAGTGGTTTGATATCAATGAATGTGAAACTGGCTATGTAAACGGTGTCGTAGATAAACTAAAGTTTTTTTTTGCAATGCAATAAGTACTAAAGTATGTAAGTAGTTCGTTTTATCACTTCCGCGTGATAAAAACATTGGTATTGTTTTAGATATTCGCGATACTGGAGCATACGCCGCGTGTCCGATTCCTCAACCTAAGTTTTAATCGCCTGACAGCGCAAATACAAGCGGCACAGTCCCTTAGCCCCCGATGGGACAGTCTCAGTAATCTAGTCCTCAACTCCACTTACGTGCGATGGCCGAACGTGTACGCGTTAATCAAGGCTCTGCCAGCTCTTGAGGAATTGCACTTGAGCCTCAACGAGTACTCGTACATAGACTTCAGTGGTAAAGAAGCTAATGAAAAGGACAAATGTGAAGACTGCTCCCGATTAAACGTGGAAGTGACAGAACCAGTTCACGGACAATTAAAGAAACTACACTTTTCTGGAAACCCAATTAGCAGTTGGCGAGAAATTTCAAAACTGGGCTACGCCTTCCCTAACCTAGAGACCTTATTAGTCAACGACTGCCCTATAACAACGCTAGCGCCAGATCCGTGCGACAAATGTTGCGATAGTAATGGAAATAAGAAAAGTCACGACGCTTTCTCGTAAGTAACTTTTCATTTGACTTAGGTACTACCACATAGTAGAGGAGTTAGTGCATTACCCTTCCATTTTCGACACAAGTATGACACAGCATAGTTGATCCTGGGGTCAAAATAAGCCGGATGAGAGCCGGTAGCTTACCGGGACTTCCCCCTCCTTCTGTTCCCGGAGGGGCCCGGTCAAAGCATCGAACCACCCAGCTACATTTCGAAAATTACAACTGTCCATGTTAGCCAATAGGTCAAGTTTGGTGTCAATTTCGTATAAATCGATGACGAAAAATTAATTTCTAGTATTAAAAATGCTATTTTATAAGTCGTTCCTTAAAACTAGGGAATATTCTTTTTTTTTTTGTGTTTTTACTTTAAGTCACTGTTATTAATAAACTAGTGTTTTTATTTGCAAACAAGAAATTGAGAAGTAAAGCCTATTTAGTGTACATTTACAAAAATATAACATTAAAGTAGGTAGCTTCGCCAACAATAAGTTTAAAAAAAAAAATGTGAATAGAATAGAATAGAATACTTTTATTTGCATTTGACTGAGGTACATTACAGTTGTTATTCTATGATAAGGCGCCTCTCATTCAGCCAACAACGGTGGCATGCAAATTATAATTAAATTTAAAAAATATACATTAATTTAAAAGGTATAAACTCTAACATGTCAAATTGCAAATAATTAAAATTTATCAAAACATTATGGATGTCAAACTATGGATGCAAGTCATGTACAATAACAAAAATAAAAAGAAGAAAAAGAAATATAAATATGTCCAAAAAAAGGCGCGAATTATAGATAGTCAAACATTAACATTAAATATAACATTCATAAATCTCGAAAGGAAGTCAAAGTAAAGCGCAACCTTTTAAGGTAAAACAGTACTACAAGCGTTACAATGATTGTGCTCTAAAAAAAATTGTACTGTATAAAAGGTGTGCAAAAGAAGCCATTTATATAACCTAGTTAAGAATCTCCAAATGTTAAGTTCTTTTATGCTTTCAAATAATGGAGGTCACCAATTCTATTTCCTATTCCGTTTCCGTTCCTAGTGTTTTTAGGATAGATATCTTTAGCCATTTTAAAATACTGACTGTTTAGCTTGACAAATTTTTCGAAATTTCGTAGGTAAATGTACAAACAAGGCAGAGGTAAAATGTTTAAGGACCGAAACGACGGTGCACATGGTTCATCTGGTGCAGTACCGCATATTGCTCTGATGCATTTTTTCTGTGCGATAAATGTTCTTTGCATATCAGTGCTATTCCCCCAAACGATAAGACCATACCGTAGAATAGACTCTATATAAGCATAGTATGCTGTTACGGTACTGTTTTTTGAGGTTACTTTACTTTGGTTAATTTATACAAGGCATAGACAAATCTGTTTATTTTATGGTATATTTTATCAATTTGTAGCTTCCAGTCCAAATTTTTATCAAGGTCTACCCCTAAAAATGTTGTTGCATTGGTACTGTTTAGTCTTTGTCCCTGATAATTTATATTTAATGTTTGATGAAATATATTGTTATAATAATATTCAATGTATTTCTAATGTCATTAATATACTCATTCAATGTCAGGTTTTTATCAGTTGTCACTATAATAGAAATGTTAACTGCGAACAAGATGCAGCGATGCTTTGTCAAGTCAGGAATATTATTTACGTAAGCTAGGAAGAGAAGAGGACCTAACACACTCCCTTGTGGAACTCCAAATTTATTTTTCTTAAACTCGGACTGATGCTTTTGTGCAACATTTTTAGAGTCAAGTTTTACAACTGAAACTGAACGTCGCGCACCATCAATTAATTTTTAACGGTAACAACCGAAGAGCGCATTCTGGGAGTCAGTCCGAAACGATTTGTTTGTCGAATTTAACATATGGGGTGTCATTAGATTCATCTTGACTTTATTAGCTAAACATGGACAGTTATAATTTTTGTAATGAAGCCAGGCGGAGCGGTACTTTGGCCTTCCTCCTCCGGCTCCAGAGCTACCGGGGGCTACCGCTCTGAATCGACTTATTTTGAGCCAGGGAACACCTGTGCCAAGTATCATACTTGCGTCAAAAAATTTAAGGGTCGGGCGATATTTGTCGCTAAATTCCTCTACGAACACGACCCTCGCAAGTAATGAGCATTTAATATAAATGGAATCAGCTATGTTGCAAAACATCTATTGTACCAAGCTAAGTCCATCTTAGATGAAAAGAAAATCTTTATTTATATTTAATTGCAAAGACACCATCACTAACCACGTCATAACAATAAATATCTATCTAATTGTTATTGTATATGATAAAATAATGCGAGTTCTTTAAAATCGTTATACGTCTCGTATAAGTACTAAAATATCCAATTAAACATAAAAAATCATCAGGCGGGTAAAAATTGTTTCGTCTCTATTTTTTTAATAAAATGAACTATTAATACGAGTTCATTGCTCATTTTGCTGCTTTTTTTTTTCAAATATTTGTTATGTTACACGTAATGTTTTTACATTTATTATCTTATCATTATGTATATGTACCGGCTGTGAAACTTCAACCATTATGCCTCTATCGTCTATTGTCGCTGACCCACTGAACTGCGGTTATATGACCTTGAAATTCCATGTGTGTATGTTATAGATTTATTATTGTAAACTGTCCATTATAATTCCAGTCGCCTCCGGTTTCTGAACTTGAACAACACGGATCTTTCCGCATGGGATGAGGTGGACCGGCTATCTAAGTTCCCGTCATTGAAGAGTTTACGAGCTCAGGTGAGTTTGCTTTTTTTCTTAGGTTTTTACGCCCGATATAAAACATATTTTTCATAAACGTAAGTTATGATTAATTCTGTAAATGTGCACTGAACAATAGTCTCATTGACGACAATATAAAAATAAATTTTAGCGCACCATTCATAGGGAAATTGGCAAGTTTGTGCTGATTGCATAATCCGCACTGACATAGCAATCGGATTCAATGTCATACTAGACCGAAATCTTATTGTGTCGACATAGAATAGTCGAACCATCTTTACGAAGCAAACTACGATTTTGATATTTTACTTTTATGGAGCTTCGTTGGTGTCGTTAAGATTATTCTCTAGGTATATTGGTTCTTGCTTCTATCGTAGGTTTACTTGCGAGCTTCTCCATAACCTTTCATTATATTTTTTAGCTTATAGCAAAAAGTGAAATTTTCTCTATCATCAATCAATATCGTTCGACGATCGTCCATCATTCATCAGTCATTTACTTCCTACAGTGACACATATCGGTCGTCTAATCTAGACCTGTTGTCGAGTGCAGTCTCACTTGTGTGTGCCAATTTGCGAAATCACTTCAATTTCTACCCTTCTAATTGTGCACTGCACTGCATTGTCAAATCTCGTTGCAATCATTGATCGCTAAAGAATAGATCTTGACTGGTGACGACTTTACAGGGTTTGACAAAAATCTTATTATATTTATTCCATTCACAGCGTTTGGAATATTGAAATTTGGAACCTCTCCTTATACTTATGTGGCATTGAGAGATTTCTATCAGATATGATGTTCTTAAATGTACCCATTGCCTTACATTACCGCTGTGTAATCATTGGATACTACAATTTATTTTATTTTCTATATGCCCTTGATGCAAATAAATGTCTGTACATTCACTTGTTTTATTATTGCTTTTTAAAATAAGTGGATATACAAGTTTCTGTCGTTATAATCTCCATATTTTATTTTATTAATAGGTAATCGGAATCCGATGTATGTCCATCACTGTTTATTCGCGTAACGCAACGCCCCTCGGGATCTCGTAATGCGGGTGAAGGTCTTCCCGATTTAGCGACCTACTTGACGCACCAGTTGCTCAACATTATATGCCAATGGTTGGCTCCATCACTCATGGTCTTCACCACAGGAATAATAGCATAAAATATACTTATTAAAATCTTGACGGTATGTGGTTGTTCCTTAATCAAAACGAGATCTTGCGAGAGCGTAAAGTTTCATTTTTTTTCTTGCCGTTTTGAATATTCTTGATATCTATGTACTATTATGCAGAATTATTTAGCAAACTAAATAGTATTTATCTGTAATAACCAACATGTTGCAATAAATGTTATGACTATGACTATGACTACTTCTTACTTATTTCATCAACAATCTCTAAAGTATCAAAAATTTACAACCGAGCATAGGCCTACTCTATTAATAAACATACATACCTAGATATTCTATATCAGAAATTGGTATACACAATTTCCATTCTGAAACTAAATACGTAATACAAAAATTTACCTATAAATGTATGCTGTATAACATCAACATTAATCGATAGGAAATATTAATGAGTTTGGTTCTGTACAGCGCTCACATTCACGCAACTAAGAATGTGAAAGTATACTCAACTAGACGTCTATGAGACTACCTTGACTATATGGTACTTTGTGATGTCACCGTGACATAACAGAAGCGCTCGATCTGCGACGATTACGTCATTAACATGGGAGAAGACAGTAGTTGTATTGTAGACTTTTAGCTAGATCCCGATAGCGCTAATTTTGAACAATATAATCTTCATAATATCGTTAACGATTCACTTCTAAATACAGAAGAATATCCGCTTGTTGAAACCCCATACTTAAGAAATCCATAATGACGATAGCATCTAATTTAGGCATGGTTGTTACAAATAATCGTAACCGCCACTGAGTCTAGATCTAGTGGTAAAACCACCGGTATTATCAGACCCAGAGGTCCCAGGTTCGATCGATTCCAACGCATACATATGTCGCAGCCGTACTGTATAACACGCCGTATTACAAAACAGCGCGCCGGATTGAAAAACGTCACCATTATCACAGAATACTTAATAGCCATTATGTAATACGGCTTCCTTACATTCAGCCGGCTTGTAGACGGGATGCGTTATACAATGCGGCGTGGCGTCCAACGTTTAGCCTTATTGTAAGCAAGAAGCAATGTAGGGTGACTATAATTAAGACGGATAAATGAAATCTCAAAATTGTAATTGTATACTTACAAGAAGTTATTATTGTGAAAATTTTTATAATATCTACTAATCACTTAATTATATAAATAGGTTCTGAATGTTTTTTTCTTAATCTTTATCATATATTTTAATAATAAAACACTGTATTGTACATTATAAGATAGCAAAAACAGACAGTAAAAGTGAATACACAAAAGGCGACCTTATTGCTAGGTAGCAATTTCTTCCAGGCAACCTTAAGTAGTAAAGTATTTTACTGATATCATTGAAAATTAAAACTTAAAAAAGGAACAATTAAAAAATGTGTTTTATTTTTTTAAATATTGTATATGATTTTGTCACCATGTCCAATTAATTTATTTATTAATCTCAAATAATAAGTCAGAATATTGTTTTGTACTGTTCACATGAACATCAGGGGATTTTTCTATAAAATGAGATAAGTATAGCTCCTCGTTACTGATATTCATTATAATCATATTTTGTAACCCAATAAAATTGTACGGGTAACCGGCAAAATTTAGACTCTTTGGCCACCTTACCCATTTAGACGTGCGAAATAACCTCTGAAATACGATCACTTATTCAAGGCTTTTCGACGTTTCCGGACTACTTATACACTATAAAATTTAATAAGGTCACAATCAAAATTATATTTCAACTGACTATTTTCACACATTTTAGGTATCACCATTTGCACTTCTTATTTAATTATTTATTTGACATTGTTTTAAAAGCTTTGCCAACTGTGACGCCATTTATGATGTCATGATCATGCAGCGCTACTCTGGGGATATTTTAAACTAAAATTTTCAAAGCAGCGCGGCGTAGCCACGATGCGCTGTTTTGTTGAGCGTCACGTTACAACGCCGCTTTGACGAACGCGATGTGCGCATTAGATGTGGTTCGATGTGGCGTGCTTTCAGCCATATTTTAATCCGGCTTAACGTGGGGTAGCCGCATTACATAACGGCAACGTTTTTCAATCCGACGCGCCATTTTGTAATACGGCGTGTAATACGATATGCATGCGACAGATACACTATATCTATAGGTTCATTACGTGTATGATTAAGGCTAAGTTTCACCCCGTTGTGTATTTAAAAAACGACAATGACTTTCCGTATTTGCTTTTGGTTTTATTTTCGAAACTTGTAGTCTAGTAAAGGAATTTATTTTTTTAGAGAAAATGACCTTAATTCCTACACTCAAATTGATTTTAATTATTGATTGTACATGAGTATGCAATAATATTTTATAAGTTTTCCCCAAAATCTGATTGGAGCTTATTTTTTAAAGGCTCTATTTAAAATTTATAATACTTCTATCTTAAAAACATTTAAATCTACACATGTGAATTTTTATGTAAGAGTTTTTATAATCTATAAACATGATTTTTGAAAAGTCACCCCAGTAATAGCAAAGGGTTTGCAAAAAAAAACGTATAAAGTTAAAAAAAAAAAAACTAAACTATAAATAAACAAGGGTGATTTTACATGTTATTTGTGACTTAAACTACTATATGGCGTAGCTTCTTTGACGTTCATAAGCGCTTGTAACAACCTAGACTGAATAAATGATATTGACTTTGACTTTGACTATAATCGATAATAGATTTTTTTACCATGGAGACTTCAATAGTTTTTTTTATTACCAATTACTTACACAAATATTTAGAGCAGGCGTCCATTTTTTTTTTAATGTTATTTTCGTAATTATATATTTATGAAAAATAAAAAAAAAACCCTTAATAATAATTAAGGCATTTTCTGTAAAAAAAATAACGTTAAAACAATCTTATTTCCGAAATAAATAATAAAATAAATAAGTGATTTTTGGGTCTATATAGAACAGGGATGGCGAACCTTTATGTATCAACGGGCCATTTTTCTAAAGACATTATTAATGAGGTCATTATTATTATTGATTATTTTTGGAGAGGGGACGCCAGCAAGGCCGGGCGGGTGATCAGTCTCCCTAGTTGGGACCATTTCACCCAATTCCCCGGTGAAGAAGTCCCCTGAAGAACAGGGGGGAGGGGGGCGGGTTATCGTTCACCCCACCGGCGTCGGACCCTCGAACCTTCCTGTGCGCTTACAATACCTGTTGAGTTCACTTATCGTCAACTGCTTTAGATCCTCTTCTTCTAGCTTGTCCGCTTCAAAGAGCTCCCAGCGCAGTGATGCATACATTGGGCATTCTGCCATGAAGTGGTAGCTTGTTTCTTCCTTTTCTTTACATTGTGGACAGGTGGGACCCTCTGTCCTTTTGATTATTGAAAGGTGCCTGTTCAGTGGACAATGTCCTGTCAGTACTCCTACTATGTTCCTTATGTTTCTTCTGCTTAGTTTCAGCAGCTCTCTAGTTTTCTTCTTATCAACTGATTTGATGAAGATCTTTGACTGTCTGCAGTCCTTTCTTTTCATCCATCTTTGGTTAGTTTCTTTGATTATTCTAATCTCAATGATGTTCTTAGAGATTCTATGTGATATTGGCAGTCTTGGTTCAGGGCCAATAAAGGGTTCATCAGCCCCCCTCTAATGAGGTCATAGACATGCCATCAAATAATTTTGCCCTGTAATTATTGGAACAGTAATAATTGTAAATACTATCGACTCAAAACTCTTTATTTACTACATGATTCGCGTTCGCACATCAGATAATAGGTACTTCACACTTTTTTTTGATGACGTGCTCAAAATTTTGTGTCACGTGCCATCAATGGCACGCGTGCCATTGGTTCGCCATCCCTGATATAGAATGTTCAAGCAAATGACATCCTACTTAAATCCCTACTGTAGATTTTTATCAGCAGGAGTCATAGTCATAGGATCGAGTGTCGTGTCCGTTTTCTTAACGCTCAATAGGGGGAGGGGGGAAAACTGTAAGGTGGGTTTCCAATAACCGCAAATAATGTTCAGAAAAAGAAGTTACCACTGTAGGATTTAATGTGAATTTTAATTTATTTTAACTGGACTATAGTGCGATCGGGGCCCGGCAGGTCTGATGACTGACTATGCATCATTTCTTATTAATAGTGGAGGATGTCACTAAAATCTTCTTTTTATTGTTTCATTTTAGGTATAGGTACTGGCATGGTAATATATATTTTCATCAATTGAAAGTTAATATAATAGCAAACATATATCTTTAGTTACAGCGACAGCCGTTGGAAACGACCGTTGCGATGAATCATGAGTCGTTTGTACTGCAATGAATTTATTGGGTGCATTGGGGTCGTTCACATTTACAACTGATTTACCTGGCGACCTTGTTATGTGACCGGATAAAACTTTGATATTCTGTAAATAAATAATACATATTTTTAAGTTTATTATTAATTTTAATATTTTCCTATAACTGGGACAAAGAGCAAGAGAACCGACAAACGACTATAATTCATTGACTGCACATTACACAAACCAGAAGGCTCTCTGTCTGAAAGTGACGAAATCCAAATTGCAGGCTTGCAAGCAAAGTTAACGATAAAGAATATTTTGCAATCGAAAGGCATTGCACTCATTACGTCCGGTTTAATCGTACCTAGGTTTTTTATAACAACACTTGCTTACAGATATATTATTTCATTATAAAGTTTCAATAATCTATTAACTTGCGTTTAGGAGGTCGCCTTGTGCGACGTTATCAATATTAGTTTGTAAAATTACCGAAGCCATTTCCCGTCTGAAGATTATTTGCTTTGTTTGAAGTACGAATATGATTCATGTCAGACGAACAACGGTCGACATCGTTTGAATCCTGCCCACGCTTTTTGCGTCTCTCTCAGGTTCACAGGTTTTCGAATGAATACCAATTACAAATTTAATGTTTGCCATGAAAACCTTAATTTACGCCACGTGGTATCTGCTTCTTTATAACACCATTGCTGGTTTGATTCAATTCAATCCACTTAACAATACTTAACATCAGGTTTGATGAAGGCTAAGAGTTTCCCTTCATACTTAACATCAGGTTTGATGAAGGCTAAGAGTTTCCCCGTTGTTAATAAAAAAAACCCTTACATGAGCTCAATAGTAACCTTGACTATTTCGGTATCCCGTTCAAAACTGGATTCTTATCTTAGGTATTCAAAGTCCCGATATTTGTCTTTAATAAAAGTCGATAAAGTGGCAAATAATTAATCATAAGTGCAACAGAACATTCCTTAGGTATGTATTCACTTTTCTTTTGTCAGGAATCTTCTTAAACATTGTAAAATACAAAAAACTTAGGTTTCTTCTATTCTAGCCTAAACCAAATACTTATGACGTAACTTTTGTCGTATCAACTGCCCGTTCTACTCCTGTAGTATGAAAATATAAAATAGGATTACGAGTCCCACGCGGGCACTCCAATTCCGTTTGACTCGCCTTCTATAATAAAATACAATATTTGACAGTAATCGGGAATTGAGAAACAAACTACTTAGATAGATGTCTGTTGTTGATTGCTAACGGAATCTATTGCTAAGGTATCAGTAAAATAGCGTGTATTAAATCTGCTATTCACCAAGTTGCACATTGGTTTCAAGTTTCATTTATTTGATTTTGTCGTTCCTTTAAGTCTTCCAGTTTTTCTCGGTACGTGGGTAGCTTACTGGGCTTATAAAATATGTATGATTATCGACTACGAGCCAGGCGGGTCGCTTTGTATGACCCAGTAACTGCTGAATTGCATACGGTAGCAGGTCACACGTACTTCAATATGTAATGTACTTCAATATGTAATGGAATACATCTCCTTTTTGAGTAGGGACTATTGTAAAGAATTGAAAAGTCCAAAGAACAGATTTAGCTTATATAATTAAGTTCTATAGAAAAAACTTAAATGGACTTTAAGTTTAAACAATAATGTACTGCTATATATAGCAGTACATTATTGTTTATAGTGATCAAAGCATATGTATATATATGCTTTGATCACTTTCTTTATAATTTGTGTAGGCATAGCTAAATCAATATGATAACGGTTTACAGTTAAGCCTGTTGACAAATAGAAAACTCAATTCAAAAGTGCGCACAAACGTGTGCATGATATCACTGACGTAAATAATATTCTTTGTTCGTTTGTCGTGTATTCTGCGGTAAAAACACGTTAAAGTATATAAATCTCTATATGACAAAAACGAAAACTATGATACCTACTCGTAATTTATCAATTCGATCTGGACAACGTACGTAGATTACAGACTGTTCTCAATCTCATCAACCAGATAATTTCGTCACTTGCTAACATGTTGGACTTTTAAAGTAGGCACATACCAAAATATTTGTTAAGTACGTACCTAGGTTGTCTAGGTACCTATCTTCAACATTTTGAAGATATACCTATCTTGAGAATTACTTATTAATAACTATTCCTTATCCATAATTCCCCAGAATTTTTGTTATGTTGGATGACAAAAGAACATCTGGTTCTACGGCCAGTGGTCTTGGACCTCGATTACAAGTGCATTAGATCCCTTCAGTTCGTCCGCTTATTATTCCGTATGTTAGCCTACCTACAGCATTGATAAATAATTTGGTTTACTTTAGGAATTAGTTAAAACTCGTGCTGGGGCTGTTTGAGTGTTGTGTTGCGAGTGCCAGTCGGTCGTGACGTGACCTATGCAAGCAATTACCATAATGTTACCGGTTGTGGGTAAACTGTCCCTTCGCGTGGTTCACTGCGCGGGATACTTAACTATGCACGGTTCATTGGATATGCTATCGAAGACTTGAGGATTCTGCTCTGCCTCTACAAAGTACCTATTCCTTATTTAAGTATTTTTCATGGCAACTCCTCTTCTTTTAAAACAGATAATAAGTATCCATTCGACAATAACGTGTTTTGTGAAAGTACTGGCTATAATTATTCTCGATTGACATCATAGTAAACGTATTGTCTATCTATACCATTGCGTAGTTTACTTAGCTGCGTCTAAATTTTGTTCAAATCTTTGGTAGAACGGCGTAGATTCTTTTTTATTGTTTGAATGAATTTTACAATATTACCTCATTACAGCCGTAAGTAAACATTCGAACGATGATGATTTATCTACGTTACACGCAAAGGCAATGTCCAATCAATGTAAACGTGAAACCTATTTAGGTATATAAAAAGCGAATTTACAAACCGGTGTGTCTTGATATTATACGTGTATGTCATGTCAGCTGCCTTCCAGGTTATTAACGAAATCGATATCGAGCTTAATGATTCAGAACCGACCAGTTACACAGTAGAACGATACCGCTTGCTTTTGGAACCAACAACAACTGTCACAACATTCCTTTGAAAAAAGTTATTCATCTTGCACTTATACGTTTGTAGAAGTACTAGGTATAGATTATTTTTAACCGACTTCAAAAAAGGAGGAGGTTTTCAACTCGGTTGATTTTTTTATTTTTTTTTATGTATGTACACCGATTACGCCGAGATTTTTGAACCGATTTCCGTGATTCATTTTTTGTTCGATGCATAATAGTTGCCAATTGGTCCCATAAAATTTGGTTTAGTTTGACCCAGTACTTTTTATGTTTGAGCATTTTTATATATTTCATTTCATATTTGTTACTTGGATGACATGATATTATCTACCTTTAAAAACTGTGAAATAAAAACTTTTAGCAAAAAATAAACCTTTTGGAGTCTGTGCAAGCCAAGGCAAGAAAAATAAAATAGTAGGACCGCAAAGTAGAATGCTTTGGCTGGCACCGACTCCAAAAGGTTTATTTTTTGCTTTTTAAAGGTTTTGAAGTCAGTTTTCGTTTTTTTTATAAAAAGTTTTTTAAGCGAACGATGGACTCTTTGGCAGAATACAACAATAAGATCCCTTTGGTATTTTACCGTTATTTGAAAATCTAAAACCTATTCAACACGTAGAATATTATCTTAAAAAAAATAAGAATCACCACTCATACAAAGGCTGGCCTAAGACGAACAAAGAAGTCCATAATCAGGAAGCTTATTATTCTCAAAGTTATTAAAACTTGATGTTCCATTGAGACTTATACTAATTGAGCATTATAAGTGCATAAACAAAGAGCTAATACAAGTTGTTTAGCTAGGATTAAAGCATGCGGTAATGATCTTCTAAGGATCTGGCGCAGTATAAGCGGTTCCGGCTTCCGTATTTAGCTTGGACGAATTAACCACTCGTCCAAGGTATTTAGACAAAACTAGTGCGCGAAGTTGCACTCCTGCGCAACAAAGAGAAACAAAAACATACCGAATAGATTATTATAATCGTTTCAGCCAAAAAAAGTAAACAAGACACTTGTTTATAATACAACTTATGTACGTTTCTATAGGCTGAGTCACGGTGCTGTATAGTAAAGAGAAGAAATCAACCGTCACGGAATCTGCAATGAGTAGTCCTACAAGGAAACTTGAACCTTAAAAAGCCTTGAGAGTTGAGACGAACAAAAACAATTGCGTCTCGCAGTTTTCGTTCAGCTCCAATAATCCTTTGGATGTTCCTGATTCGTGTCGTGCACGTGCATGACTCAAACATTAATCCTAATCGTTATTATGTTCCCGCGGTACGAGAGAAAACTGCGATTTATTTTCTCAATTATACTTGACCTAGGAACGGTAAAACAGGTGTGCATCATCTTCATTAACTCATATCACGATGTTATCACGTGAGCCGAGTAAATTAGCATTACAAGACAAGGAAAACGTGTGATTAATAATTAGTCTTTATTTTTTTTTGTCTGTGGTCCAAAAACACGTGTCACGATACTTCGTGTCGGTAGTGGAGTTTCAATTTACGATAAGTAAGTACTTAGGTAGGTCCTTACTCGTTAGAGCTTTGCCATCTTAATCCCATACCACGAAATAACTTTGTTTACTATCTTGATATCTCAAGACGAAAGTCTATGACCAGTGTGTGTTGCCAGTGATGACTTACGGTAGTGAAACGTGGTCGCTAACTGTAGGTCTGATAAGAAAGCTCAAGGTCACCCAGCGTGCAATGGAGAGGGCTATGCTCGGCGTTTCCCTACGTGATCGAATCAGAAATGAGGAGATCCGTAGGAGAACTAAAGTAACTGACATCGCTCGAAGGATTGCTCAGCTGAAGCGGCAGTGGGCGGGACACATAGCGAGAAGAACCGATGGCCGTTGGGGTGGAAAGGTTCTGGAATGGCGACCGCGCACAGGACGACGCTCTGTGGCTAGGCCCCCGACAAGGTGGACCGACGATCTGGTGAAGGTTGCGGGAAACCGCTGGATGCGGACTGCGCAGGACCGATCGTTGTGGAGATCCTTGGGGGAGGCCTATACCCAGCAGTGGATGTCATGTGGCTGAGACGACGACTACCTCTAACTTATGTTCTTCAAGAGTGGACGATTTCTAGAGTGTTGCCTTACATACTACCTAATAAAATGGAATTTTATTACTTAGCTCAATTTTGGTTGATTTCTTACTTCAGCTAGTATTTGCTATGGCATTGTTATCTTGATCTTCACCAATATAGAACAGTCCCAACGTCAGGGTGTTTCCGAACAATGATAAAATGAAATGATACATACCTGTCTGTTAGGCTATGGCTCCATAGAAGCAGTGAAGAGCGTACCAGACTTAACGTTTTTTCATACATTTGACAATAGGGAATTAGTCCGCTTTATCAACACTAGGGGGGGCCAGTGCCTTTGGCCAGGCACTAGTGAATTAGCGCTACTAGGGCATTGGCCTTCCGTAAGGGTGGATAAGGATATTAGGCCTTGAACTTGCGGATGCGCAGGTCCAATGCGAATTGGTGGGTTTTAACAACAGCTGGGACCGACGGCTTAAGGCGATTATTTGGCCGAACGACCTTGAGCAATCGGACGGGGCCACGCGCCTCCCGCTGCACGCCCGCTCAAATATCCGATACCAAAGAGCGCTCTGAATACAGATACGGCGCGATCTCATCTGCCTACACGAACTTATACTTGACTGAATTAACGCAAATCGATAAAAATTACGATGCTTGTTTTGTAAGTGGCAACCGACTTCAAAAAAGTAGGTTGTCTTTATGAATTCGATCCGTTTGTATGCAATATTTAATAGTTGGAATTGCACAATATTCCTGTTAGTATTAGTGGGCTTCTAAACAGTTTTATAAGTGGATGTACTAGTATATAAATGTATGTCTGTGCACTTATTTCTTAGAAACTGCCTCCGTGGTGCAGTTGGTATATAGCGGGTCGCACTTCGACGGCAACGCGGAAGTTCTGGGTTCAAATCCCGGGTCAGATCAAAAAATGTATCCTGAGTTTTTCTGCTTAGAATTTCTCAGTGATAGTCCAGACTCCAGAGTCTGGATGTTGGTATCAGAGCCTCTGGTAAATGTGTAGGTATGTAGGTAGATTTTAATTTAAGATTAATAGTAACAAGTTCGTGTAGTTGAAAATTAATGATTTCATACTTTTAAGTAAATTTAAACGTTCGTTTAATTTCCTTAATTATTATTTTATTCTTGTGAACTTGCTTTGTTAAGAATAAGGAAGTATAGAAAGTCACTTCTTTTTTCAGAATCGAAATGAAGACACCTTTCTTTTGTTGTTGAATAAAACATATTTATTACAGGTTTCGGGTTATAAAAAAAAACAATAAAGTTGCAAAAAACAATCAATCAAAATGCGTTACATTAGGTTTGCAAATTTTTTGTACAGTCAAAGGCATAACAATGGACCACATTTATGCCTTCCTCATAACATGGTTATTCTAATTTTGATCATTTTTTACTAAAAAAAATATTATAACTTTTTAATTTTGCATTTTACAATGCTATTTTTATGTGATAAATTTTAAACAAGAAAATATACCTAAAAAAAGCAACTAGTCTCATGTCGCCCTGACGGGATTCGAACCCGCATCCTTGTCAAACATCTGTAAAGATGTTTCTTTCGAATGCGAGGATATTTCTCTCATTGATGAAGCAACGGTGGCCAACACCGTAGAGCGGTGAATATACTAGAAAAATTCGACGTGTCTTCATAGGTCTCTGTAGCATAATTGGTAAGTGCATTGGGCCGGACTCCCAAGGATGCGGGTTCGAATCCCGTCAGGGCGACATGAGACTAGTTGCTTTTTTCTAGTATATTTTCTTGTTTAATATTTATCACATAAAAAAAATATGCTTGATGTTCCGTTCCGTGGATCATACATTGACATCAAGCATTTTCCGGCGTGGCATCTTGTGTTACACTTAGGTACCTATTCAAATGTTCTCAAAACGTTTATAATAGCTAATACCTATTTACAATTACTAATTTACAATTCACTAATTCAGCGTTTACTCGCAAACAAAACTATCACTAAATATTTACAAAGTACCAACTTGTATGTAGGTAGGTGTACAAAATATTTACAACACTTATCTATCACTAATATCAACGTCCAAGCGCAAACTTTCAACAGCCGAACTGCGAACTATACGTACTGTACCGAGTGTACCATCTGCGCTATGACTTTTTTGACGAAAAACAAAGTCAAAAGAAAGGAACGGAGCGGGCCGAAATGCGACACAGCCTCCCCGTGCGAACGCTAGGGAGAGACTGACCACCCGTCTCCACGCGGCCCGCGCGTGGAAATTACAGGGTATTATTGATTTCTGAAAACGTCAATCATTATTTTGAAAAAAACAAACTAGCAGTTTATAAATCATTAAATGTTCTATCATTTGGTGAAAGAATCATTAAAATCGCTTTAGGCATTTAGAAGCAGTAAGAAATTTTATGGGTAAAATTATAGAAAAGTTAAGATTTTTTTTTAGTTAAAACTAACAGTAATTATAAAAAAAATTAACTTGCATTTTATTGTTCAATATATTATATTTATGATATATATTTTTTATAATATTTGGATCATCCGTTTAGGAGAAGAAGGCCTTCAAAGAGAGGTCTATTTTGCATTATGGCCCTACCTATCGCCTTAACGTGCCTTGCAAAACACGGACGAGTTCGAGGTAATACATATTTGGTCACCACACCCTGTGACCTCTATCTATAAAAACTGCTTTGCATTCCAGGGCTGGCCATTATGGGAGCGCTGCGACTCTACAGAGCACGAGCGCCGGCTGCTGCTAGTGGCGCGACTACCCCACGTGCGTACGCTCAACGGGGGCGGCGCGGTGCCTGTGGAGGAGCGGGACGCTGCCGAGCGCGCCTTCATACGACACTACATGGACAAACCTGAGGCCGACCGGCCCGACAGGTGAGAATTGCGATACGACAGTCATCCATTCCTTTGTGTAGATAGAACTTCAAAAGCCCGCGATATTCTTTGCCCAGATGAACATACTGCAAATACGCAAACTCCGTTCTATAAATTGACGACCTCAGTGGTAGTTGTACGTACACCGGTTTCAAGGTGTCGCCTACTTTGAGGACCTGGGTTCGAATCCCGGTAGGGGCAAATGTTTGTATGATGAATACGAGTATTTGTACCTGAGTCATAGATGTTTATATGCTTATATTTCTACACAAAAATACTTATATACGTATATTATTATGTAATTATTTTAAATCTGTTACCCTAGTATATCCCATAATAACACAAGCCTTACAATGCTTACTTTGGGTTAGGTCATTGGTGTGAGTAAAAAAGATTCTCATCAATTTCATTAAATTATGTATATCTCGTTAACGATAATCACTATTCAACACACCAATGCAGCGCAAACGCGTACAATATTTTGATGAAGGTGATTTCACAGTACGTACCACCTTAGTAAGGAATTGTTGTAGGCGGTATTCTTACTTAAAACGAAACAACCTACATGACCATAATAAAATTCTGTGTCAATAGTTTTATACGATTGTACCGATTAAAAGTAATTTTGGATTATGTAAAGACGAGAACGAGATGCCGGTGACAACCGGAAGTTTTTTGTCATAATATTTACTTACCTACTAAATATTGGACCTTATTTTGAAGTTTACTGCTGATAGTCTCGAAACGAAACGGTAGTTCGTCTGTTTATCGTCTTTGTTTTTCGGAGTAGACCACCTGGGGGCCGATTCTCGCGGTGAGATATATTGAATTCGACATTTTTTGAAGCCAGAAAACTGTATTATCTTTTTTTGAAAACAAGCTTCTATATGATTCCTTTAGAACAGCGGGGAGAGGAGACGTTAAGTTAAGTAACGATAAGGCTAAAGGTGGAAGCGCGCCAGTACCGGAATCCTCAGGGAGCTGAGATTATCCTATAACCAGAACACAACAATTCTTAAAAACAATGGTATGGGGCGTCAGATTTAGATAAGTTGGTGGTAGCTAGCTAGACGGTTTAAAACAAGCAAGTCCTACAACCAACCAAATACACGTTAAAGTAGGTACGTGAAATCGGCGAGCATGTACTTATGAAGAATCGTATTATCTGTGTGTAGGTACTGGGAGCTGGTTCAGGTGCATGGCAAGTTGGAGCCCTTAGTGTCGGTTGACCTGCGGCCGGAAAAGCGCGTGCAGATCACCTTCACCTGTGGTGAAACCAGCGAGGTGCGCACCGTGGATGTGTACAGGTAAGCCTTTTTTTCCATGGGGAAATTCTGTCTGGGAGATGTTTATTTAATTTATACAACTCGGTGTTAACACAAGTAAAACAAGTCTATGAATAAAGGTGGTTTTATTCAACTATTACATGGCGCAGTCGTGAGTAATAGTCGTGAGGAGAACAGTAAGTTTTAGCTGAAATAAATTATGGAAGCATTAAAGCCACCGTGATCATTAATCCTCCAAGGGGACGCCGGCGAAAATTAAAAGAAATGGTAGCAAAGGTGTGATATTTATTACATAGCCAGTGGGGCAGCTGATAAATTAATCGAAGAATCTAAAATTGCACTATTCTTGCATTGCATTGGGGAAGAATGTCGACATTTATTTGAATGTCCGAACGAGAATGCTAAAACATACGCGAATGTAATTAAAAAGTTTAACAGTTATTATATATGACCTGACACCTGAGATACAGGTTTCCTAATTCGGGTGCAGATGTTTACCATTGGCTTGTTTCAATCAATGGTTTATTTTCATGTAAGAACTAAGTTATGTTTACAGTTGTCTTATTGTTACTTGCCAATCAATGTATTTTTTCTTTGGTGAAATAAATATATATTATTAAAAATATATATATATATATTATTATATGCCTCTGACGAATGAAAGCATTGCCAGAAACGTGTTCTTTAGCAGTAAAATGAAGGAAGGCGAGACTTTTGAGGAATATGTGTGTGTGCTCTGAGAACGCTAAGTACTAATTGTAATTTCAATACGTTAAGAGACGGCCTAATTAGAGATCACATTATAAGAGGCATAAAAAAGAAAAAATAAATGAAAGACTATTGAAGGAACCCGAATTGGATCTGTGCAAATTTATAGCAGTAGTAAAATCATATGAATTATCTGAGAAACAAAGCAAATAATTTGAAGTGGATGAGGGGAAAGAAAAGTAAATGTAAACAGGATTAAAGATAAAAATAAAAATGAAGCCTGTGAATCTCCGTCTACATCAAAACATAAGTATCATCATCAGTGTCATCGATGAGCATGGATTTAAGTGTCCGGCATTTAACCAAAAGTGCAAAAAGTGTAGCAAGTTCGGTTACTACGCAAAAATGTGCAAAAATAAAATAGTGCAAATGGTCAAAGGCAGTGAAAGTAAAACGGATGAGGGTCTTGTGTTAGGATCAATCACAGTAGGCAGTATTAGAATTGGAAAGTAGTTGACTGAGGCGCTGCAGGTAAACATTAAAATCATATACTTTAAAATTGATACTGGTACTGATTGTGATGTTTTGCCACTACATTACATACAAAAACTAAATTTAAAAGAAAAAAATGTAATAAATACTAAATATCTTTATAATTATGATGGCTCTAAAATTATTTGTGTAGGTACTATCAATTTAAAATGTAAACTTGTGAATGGCAAAAGTGTTAAACTGTTATTTCATATAGTCAATAATCAAGGTGCAAGTCCAGTGCTAGGTCACAGTAGAGTATTGAATTTAGGCATAATAGAAAGAAAATATTTGATATCATTGGTAAAGAGCAACAGAATAACTATGAATATATTATAAAAGAGTTTGAGCAACTGTTTGAAGACAATAGAATAGACATTTTAAAGTGAGTAGAATATGATATAAAATTAAACAAAATAGTAAGGGGAAAATTTATCCACCTAGAAGGGTACCATTCGATTTGCATAAATCATTGAAAAGAGAGTTAGAAAAGTTGGAACAGCTAGATATCATAGAAGAAAAAATAACCGATCTTACAGAATTTGTTAGCAATATTGTATTAGTTAAAAATCCTAATAGCAAAATCCGCCTCTGTTTAGATCCTAGCACATTGAATGATTTTGTATAACGTGAACATTTTAAACTACCTGCATTTTTTCAATATCAAATTAAGTAAGGAGAGTTGTAGGCTTTGTACTTTCACAACCCACTTTGGGTTTCAAATGATAAGGAAACTTTTATAGAAGATTTGTATGAATGTCAAGTAAGCATGGTGAAATGTAATTTAAGTATATCAGATGATAAATACAATCTATTAAATGAATAAGTACGAAAAGACAAAGATTTGAATTTATTAATAGAATACATAAATAAGGGATGGCCCAATAAGAAAGAAAATAAAAAAATTATGTCTAAGATAGCTTAAAACCATACTATAAATATCAAGAACTGCTTTATATGTATGATGACTTAATCTTCAAAAATAATTGTTTTGTTGTTCCTAAATCACTACAGAAGGAAATGATTGAAAGAATACCATATTTAGGTGTAGAGAAGTGTAAGTCACGGGCAAGAGAATGCATATTTTGGCCTAATATGAGCAAATAGAATGAGGAAAAGTTCGAAATGTAAAACATGTGTAAAATTGAAAATAATAATAGTAAAGAACCGATGATGATACAGGAAATGCCAGATAAACCATGGTCTATATTAGGCAGTTATGTTTTTTTATAAGGGTAACTCCTACATTTTAGTTGTTTGACTATTACAGTAATTAATTCGAAGTTATTAAATTAAACATTAACAGCAAACTGCATTAAAAAAGCTATAAAATCCGTTTTTGGTCGTTTTGGCATATCTGGTCTGTTATATACAGATAATGTAACTAATTATACAAGCTATCAATTTAAAGAGTTTGCAAAAGAATGGAAATTTGAACATAAAACTAAGTAGCCCATATAATCACCCCCGGCGTCATGCCGCTGGACCTTGGACATTCGTCCAAGCGCTGGACCAATCGCATGTCGCCTTCCGCGAGCCGGGGTTTTTCCACCCCCGCCACCCCCGCCTGCGTGTGAGAAATGCGCCACCGGCTCGCAATGACAGTTAGCCGAGATAGTTTTTGGTAGAAAGTCCATGTTAATCAACTCAAAAGATTGTAAAGATTTTCTGTGAATAAAGTGGTTTAGGTAACTCAAATATAACAAATTATATTTTATAGTTTGTACAAATCAAAATATAGAATATTTAAAAAAGCAGTTATAAGAGTCCTGCAGAGCTATTATTTGGTAGAAATATACAAGGTTTATTGCCCACTATAGATAAGTTCAATAAAAAGTATAATGATGTACAAGCAATACTGATTATGAATGCTTTTAAACAAAAAATGTATTGTGATAAAACCCCTCAAAATTTATCAAAAGGTAAGAGATGAAACCTTAGTTACGTTCCCTAAAATATGGTTGAGCCAAGCGATGGCTGGTTCATGCGTCATGCTCGTGAACGGGTGCCGCCAGTGGAAATGGGTCTACCTCAGTCTGCTTATGTTGTGCTTAAAGCCTAAATATTTTTATCTAAAATAAATTGATACTGACCTGTATGTACCCCACAACTTGCAGTACAGTAATCTTGTATTGCGAGAAATGTTGTAATGTATGATAGACAAGTCTTTCTTTGCCAGTTAAAAGTTGTTAACGGTTACAATAACCATAAAATGTAATATTTTAATTAGTATTTTCTTTTAGTGATGAATATTGACCTTACTGATATGTTAAGGTCACTTTTCAATGTATGAAATAAAACAGGGAGAAAAAAACAGCCCTTGACGAGTTTCTTGCCGGTTCTTCTCGTTACAAGGTATCCCGCCGTAGGGTTTGTGAACCGATGGCTAGCTTATTTGACGTTCATAAGTGCTTGTAACAGCCTAGACTGAATAAATGATATTGAGTTGAGTTATATAGGTTAGGCTCTGACTAACAAAAACCCTGTGGGTGTTCCCTCTACGCGCGGGCGGAGATTATCGGGGTGACAGTTGCTGGGCCTCCGCCCTGCGTTTTTGACCCTTGGATGACCGACACCGGGACGTCAGTGTGTCCCTACCACTGCCTCCTCTCTCGGGCGCGTTTCTCCTTGGAGGCGCGCGGAACGCTAATACCACCGGGATTTCTGGGACTTCCAACTTCTTGACCGTCCCTCCTACGGCTTGGTCTATTACTAAACTTAAGGTTAACCTATGAATTTGATATATTGTTACGTTACCTACTTACTATCCGACCAAGACAATTAGGCGCATGACAGAGATGCGGTTTTGCACTTTTGGCACCACTTTTATCACCGCGGTTCTCCTATTATCTAATTATAATAGCGCTACAGTGATTAACTGATTGATTACAGCTTAAGATAAGTTAATAATAATAAGTTTTTGTAACTTTTTCTCAGCTGTCATGCGCCTAATTGTTCTGGTCGGGTAGTAATTAAGAAATTATTTTGTTTCAGAACTGTTTCCGACCTTAAGTCGCGATTAGAAAGATTAGCCGGCTTCCCTGCTTCCAAAATGAGGCTCTTTTACGTAGACCAAGAACTAAGGGACACTGAGGTAAGCTTCTAATAAATAAGACAACATCACACTCATCGATCAGACAGTCAGACTCCTAACTACTTAGTTAGGGAGTGAAAACAAATCTAACCGCCTCTGTGGTCTAGTGGTACAATCACCGTAATTTCAGGGGTCCCGGGTTCGATTCCCAGCGGGGGTAGATATTGTATTTGGTTTGTGGTTGGTGGTAAGACTTGTTGAAAGTCCGGCTGGCCAGCTACCACCATCTTATCTAAGTCTAACACCATAACCACAATTTCTTCATTATTGTTGTTTCGGCACTTAGAGATAAGATAGCCAGTTCCTCAGTGATTGAGGATTCCGGGAGAGGTTCGCTTCCATGTTCAGCCTTATCAATACTTAACATCAGGTATGATGATTTATAAAAAAAATGTTTTGCCAGATAATTTTAATCGTTTTCATTTCAGTTATTCCCAGGGCCGGAGGAGATGAAAATACCCACAAAGCAGCTTTACTCCTACAATATTAGGTCTGGTGACGAAATTATAATTGAGCCCAAATTGCAGCTCTCTATATCAGTCAAATCATCTGCGTGAGACGCCGTCAAAATGGCCTCATTGGTCGCATTTCTGAATTTTATCCAAATATAAAGAAAATCCAGATAATGTAAGAAAAACTTTCGACACCGTTTATTTACTTAATCAGAATATTATGTTTCTTTAAAAGAAGTTATCATTATTATGTTGAAACTGTACCTATTTTATTTTTAGCAATGCTACCAATATCTCAGAGCCTTGAATGCCATTTGAAGTAATTATTATACTAGTGAATTTCAAATAAAATTGACCTTTCGTGTAGTAATTCAATTGCCCTACGTTCTGCATTCTTAAAATTTCTATAAGTGAGTAATTCATATTTTTAGTTATTTTCATAAGATTACTACGTAACTTTTTGTTTGCGAAAATGTATATTTTGTCTTAGTCAGTAGTAATATCGTAATCACAATGTGAATTCTTGGTTGTCACAAAACTAATAGTCACCAAGTTCAGCTGCAAACTGGAGGTATACACTACTAAAATATCTACAAACATTTTTATTTTATGAACCTACATTACGTAGAGACGACTTATCAACTTATTACTTTACATATATATGGTTTGTTTTATTATAAATTATGACCAAGGTGTAAAACTAAATCAAACAGTAATTATCTTTTTTTTTATTATGTATTATATTGTTTTATTTGCTATAAGCATCTGTGATAATAAATTTAAAAAAGATGGCTTAACAATGACTCATGCAATACTTTTAAACATAGTCTTCAGATTAGATTAAAAAAATACTATTTTATCATTTACTAATAAAGACGTGCTTGTTAACAAATCTTGGAAGTGATACTAACTGCCATTTTGCGAAAGTATACAATGTGTCTTCAAAATTTAAGATAAAGTAGGTAACTACTAGACTAAAATAAAGTGACAAAATTAAAAAGAAGGCTGTTTTTTTTCAGTGTTAATGGCCTGTTATAACTATTGTGATTCCTAGAATTGCCAAATACGATTAGTATCTGCATTGTGCATTAATGCATTTGAGTAATAAAGTATGGCAGTTCTATAATATCAACAAATGATAATGTATCATTTTAACAGTGTTTTAGTGTTAGCAATAAAAACTAAGCGACAATGAATTAAAGAATTGTATGACATATGCGTAATTGTTTTATTAATCAATATGTAATTGCTTCCCATATACTGCTATCATTGCATTTTGTACTTGTTCAATAACATGTTCATAGACCTCTGTCCAACTGTCAACATTTATTCCAAAAGTCCTTCTTTTAATGAAATTCAGCAATATTATCAATTGATCTATTTTCCTATTTACAACCATTGCACGAATATATTCACAAATCATATTGACGTCGCAAGGCAGAGGAGTTTGTCCACTCTCAAACCAAGCTCGGAGCAGTTCTCTAACTTTTTGCCATGGAAGTCCTAATAACCCCTGGGATTTTTGCTCCTGCACTTCTTTCTTGATGAAAACTTCTTTACATTCCACTTCCTCCTTTTTCATCATCGGATCTTTATAAGGGATTTCTTTAAAGGCAATACTCTGTCCTTGGAGAAACTTACTCATAAGGTTGCGAGATGTTGATTGATTAATTTTACTAGGTCTGCCCCTTCGTCTAACAGGTGATCTTGTAATTCCCAAAACAGGAGACTTTTGCTTTGATGGAGAAGGCTTATTTATCTTTTTAGGTGAAGCAAACATATTTCTCTTTAAACAATCAGATCTACTTTTATCCACTTGCATGAAGCTTTTAGGAGCACTTTCCGGTTTATCATTAACAGATTTATTTGATGTCAAAAATTTACTTATGGCTCCCGTATTTTGTTTTGTACTAGTGCTTTCTAATTTAGTCATCTGTATTCCTATACCTCTCATTTCTTTTGGATCAATATTAATTTTTTTACAGATTGAAATAGTTTCTCTAGTAATGACTTCTGCATCATTTGTAGCATTGGGCAAAGATATAGATTTATTAATAATATTACAGAATCCATGGCCCATGAATTTTGCAGTTTCTACAGGAGCTTCTTCATCCCTAACCATCAGTTTTAATGTTAAACATTTTCCTACTACTTTAAATTGTTGCAACCTAGTGTGCACTTCAACAGATAATTGTTTCAAAAATTCAAAACATTCATCATTAGTTTTAAATCTAATACCATAATTAACTTCTGCAGATACCGATTTTCTAATTGTAAGAAATGACAATGGGTTGGAATCTTGACCTCGACATTGTTCAAATAACTGTGCACCTGTCTTATTTCCCAAGTGATGCTGTAGACTAACCAATGTTACACTTTGTAAAGAACCACATGTTAAATGCCCAAGAGATTCTAATTTATGAGATGTCTGTCGGCCCACTCCTGGCAAATCTCGAAGTTTAATGTCTATCATGAAATCTTTAACTAAATTAGCCATTAAGAAGAATTGTCCATCTGGCTTAGCTTTCTTTGTAGCTAATCTAGCTTGTAATCGATTTCCACCAAATCCTGTAGAACATGGACAACCTGTTTTCTCTTTTATTTCAGATCTTAAAGCATTTGCAAAATCTTGGACATTAATGTTAATATCTTTAAGAAGTTCTGTACAATCAACATACATTTCATCACATGACACTGCCTCTATATCCAATGTATATTGTGCAATGGTGTCATATAAAGTATAAGCAACTTCTTTATATCCTTCAAAGTCATAGGGTATTGTTTGTAAATCTGGACAAAGTTTTAGAGCTGGCCCCATAAACATCCCATTGCTGACACCTTTGGCCCTAGCTTCATAAGAACAAGAAGCTATTTCACTCATTGATCCAAACTGTTCACCTTCATCATCTATGTTGTCTACTCTACTTTCAAAGTCTACCTCTTCACCATTTAGATTATATTTTTTTGCATATTTTTGTCTGTAGAGTTTAAATTCTGTATTTCTATCCACCCCTGGTCGTTTCAATTGTGATTGTCTACCTTTAGAGTGTGTAACTGCAACTGGTTTCCCTCTTAAATCTGGTCTACTACGCAGCCCAACAGATACAAAAAAACAATCCATATCTATATGCATTATGACTTTACCTTTTTCAAAATGTAACTGTGAGTGAGGTGTTGGAAATTGCAATATTCTTTCCTTAATTTTTTCACGAGCTGGAAATATAAACCTGTTAATATCTCTTAAATCGTTGATATATTGTTTAAAACAAGCTCCAAGTTGTGATATATGATGCAACCTAGAATTATTGTAGAAATCAGATATAAAATTAGGATCTGCTGCCGTTCTTGTAAGGCTTTGAGTTTTCTTTCTACAATTTTGTGGAAATCCATTAAGATCAGTCATATCATTTAAAACTTCTTCTTTAAATCCCTTTAAACTATTATCCAATAATACAGTACTGCAGTCATTGCCCTTACTTTCATTACTTAAACATTTTGTATCTTCAGCTATAGAACTATGATTAATCTTAATATTTTTTGGAAACGTTATCTGTCTTTGAGTCCTTAAATTTCTATACAGTAAATAATCTTTGTAATCAAGTAATTTATTTGAAGCTATGCTGTCGGTTATCCATTCAGGCTTCACAACTTTTGAAAGTGACATGTTCTTAACTTTCGTGTCAGGTAAGTTTGATGCTATTATAAAGTCGTCACTCTTCTGGTAGATGTGATATATACCGCCATGCTTGGCCATAAGATCTTTCAGCTCATCGGCGGAAGGAATAGTAAAGCCGTTGACGTAAATGCTAATTCCACTGAAAATATTAGTTAACTTTTCGTCACATTTAGCTCTTTGGCAAAACTGTTCTTCTAACTTTGCAATTTTTGCCTGCATATAACCACCCCATGCTTCAAAACCATTATCTGGAAAATTTTCATCGCGTCGCATCTTGCTGAAGTTTCAAAAAGTTGATAATATTTATAGATACAAACAACATGCACATTAATTTAATATATTATCACCTTGTCTTAGTAACGAAAAATCATCGACAACAAGATCACAAAAAATAACAATAGTTTGTAGAACACAGAAATTATGGAAATTATATACAATAGTAATGTACGTAGAACATATTCAATCAAATTCAAATCCTCCGTCAGACTTTTTTGACATTGACATTTTTCGTTCGTTCGATTATAACAAGCAAAGGTGACCATATTGCTTGATATTGGCATGGCATGATGTCAACACGACCAATACCGTTACCTACTCTCTAGAGAAATCTCGCTCTTTCTATTTTGTTTTCCTATTATATCAATAAGAAAAGATAAGTTAGCAACCATGCCATTTACATGGTATGGTGACTGACTAGGGTCCCGGTGACCGTACCGAGCCGTGGCATGTCAAGGTTTAAAACTCAAAAAGCTTTCGTGTGAGAACTGTGGGATATGGCAGGGTCCACACACACCGGGCCAACAAAGGCTAACGAACGCCAGCCAACGTTTTCCCCTCTGTCTCAATCGGTTCTCTAATTTTAGGGATAATTTTTTTAAGCATAATATCACAATCCATAAAGTCGATTGTAATAATCATCATTACGCATAATTATGAAGCAGAATTTTAAGAAGCGTAATATTGTTTGGCAGTTTTTTTTTGGCAATAAGTATTAAAATCCATAGTCTCGAAACGCAGAAGCAAAACAACTTTAAGGTATTTTTTTTTTAAGAATTTTTATTGTTTAGCACCATCAATAACACTTTTACGCAAAAAAAAAACAAACATTAAAATATGTAGTGCTTATATGTTATTTTTGACTGATAATAGTAAAATTGTTATGTAGTGCTAATCTTCCATATGAATATTTGGCAGACATGGAATACAGGTAAGTATGCAGATAGCATGACTTCTGTCACGGCTCCGGTGCTGCGGGGGCTCGTAGATGGTTTTAAGGCTTACTATCTGCTCCTCAGCACGCGGACCACCTCGCGCCTTCGCGGCTCTAAATTGCATTCTAGGCATAGGGCAATGTTTTAAGTTTTAACTAACGGGTTCGATTCCCAGCGGGGGGTACATATTGTATTCGGTTTGGTTGGTGGTAGGACTTGTTGGAAGTCCGCCTGGCTAGCTACCACCATCTTATCTAAGTCTGACGCCATAACAACAATGTTTTCAGCATTGATGTGTTCCGACAGTTAGAGATAAGACAGCCAGTTCCTCAGTGATTGAGGATTCCGGGAGAGGCTCGCTTCTATCTTCAGCCTTATCAATACTTAACATCTGGTATGATGAAGGCTAAGAGTCTCCCCGTCGTGAATAAAAAACAAGAACTACTAGATTCCTTATAGGTATAAGGATGACTTAACGCAACATTAAAACTTGTGGTAAATTCCAGAGCTTTCATAAGCCCTAACTTTATGCTACATTTATAAAGCCACGATTCCCTTTAAGGTGGTACGACTTCTATACAAACAAACATTACACAATTATTAGTTCATCATACCTTAATAATACATAAATATATGCGCAACTAACTCGTTTCAGTTATTTGTTTGCGCAAAATAATTAAAAAATTGTACATTCATACATAAAACACGAGTAAACTAATATCTTTCAATTTCAATAATTCTACGTATGTGTGTGTGACCCATCGCATTTATATAGCTCATGTATGAAATTACATTTTTTTTATAAATTCGCGCAAACAAATAACTGAAACGAGTAAGTTGCACATGTATTTATGAATTATTAATGTATGATGAACCAATGAATGTGCAATGCTTGTTTGTATGGAAATCGTACCACCGCAACGGTAAGAACTTAGAAAGGATCTCACTCTTACTGCGCTTGCATTTTAACTTGAACAAATAAATACATGAGTCTTCACTTTAGGGCGCCAATCTAAGAACATACACATATTATTATATATATTTGGTGTTAGCTTTGCCAGCAATCAACGCATCACGCATGTGCCGTTTGTTGGCCTACGTTGGCCCGGTGTGGACACAGCATAACAGATATTCAAATTAAGAAACAAAATACTAGGCAGTATGGTCCCAGACCTTAGCTAGTCCCTCTATGAAAAAAAACAAAAAATAGCTTTCTTTTTTTTTTTTTCAATCAAGAGGAATGGAAATACAACAGAGAAAGAAAATCAACAAAACAAATGTCAGAGTTTCACCGTGGTTTGTGGTGTTACTACTTGTATCATTAAGTATTCTGTGGTTTTACCTGAGTTATTTTCATAGTAATACGATATTTCAAAGCGATTAAACTTCCTTTTTCATTAGTCTGGTTTTTTCGTAATTTAATGTTGGCACAAACTACGTTCATAAATCCATATATTTTACATTTTTGTATGAAGTGTCGACCCCCTGGCCATTACATAAAAAGAACAAGAAGAAAACAAATGTCAAAATAAAACGGTCAATCAAAGTTCCCAATGTTCGAAAGAAAACTGAAAAGTTTATCACGATCACGAGTTCTTTCTTCATTTGCTTGCTTCTGAGTGAGGTGACAATTTAAAATGTCTCAATTTGAAGATGAAACTGTAATAGCCCCTTGGGTAGGTCCCACTAGCTACAGGAACTCGTTGACGGTTGTTATACTGTCTTCAAATGTCGAAATAATAGAACGAATAGCTAATGCGCTAGTAGAAGTTCATTCTAAAGGAGGATTTAGGTGGAAATTAATTGTATTGCGTTCGTTCCATCTTGAGGAGATCGTAAGACAATCGGATTTAACAGGAAAAGTTGCAATCGACTTCGTTGTGTTAGCCTTGGACACCAGCAGAATATTTTGCTTGGAGTGGACAAAGAAGGTGCTGAGTCAAGTTCATCCAGACCTGAGAAGCCGGCGCGTAGTTCTAGTCAATGCAAGTGGACTGCCAGTAAATAGTATGGCTATAAGCGCCAGCGATTTAATAAATTTTTATACAGACTTAAAATTAGATTTATTGACTGGTAATGTATATGTCCTAGAAGATGCTACATTCTTATCAAGGAAGCTTCTCAAGTACATTGAAGTAACTGTTGGTATAAAAACTGGAATTCCTAACTTAAATGTTTAGAAGTTCATCTTTCTTCACAAATAATGTTAAGACAGTTTTATCACATCTGAATTTTTTCTTCTTAATTTATTAAGGTACACTGAGGTAATCAACATTTTTACGCTGTATAATTCAACTTTGTTTAATTCATTTATTACCAACCACACACCAGTGTCCTCACAACGAAATATTAACAATGAAATATTATATTGTGTCTTATTTTCCTGTACCTGATGAGTAAATGCAAATGTAAGAAAGTAAGTTAGTATATTTTCCACAAATAATACATATAATTCAACAGTGAATGTTGTTTTGTTTACTGCTAAGTTTGTTGTTCTTTCCTAAAGTCTTGAAATAAAAATTATATTCAATCAAGTTAGCATTCACATTGGTATTTTATGAAGTTATATGACATGTTTGTGTCGTAGGATAATTTGATAAATAGAATTTTCCCAAAAATCCTAGGGGATATTGCAAAAACACGGATAATTAGACAATAGTGTTGACATTTCGCAATCTTACTTAAAAAAGATAGGGTTTTTGCAAAAATACGGGTTGCTTTAGTAACATTGGATATTCTTTATTCTGATTGGCTTAATTTTTGCTTGCTTGCTAACTCATATTCCGATTGGTTCACAGAAAGTTTACTACATGTGAGAGAATGGATTGACATTTGAAACATCAAGTCGTTAGTAACATTGGATATTCTTTATTCTGATTGGTTTAAGTTTTGCTTGCTTGCTAACTCTTATTCCGATTGGTTCACAGAAAGTTTACTACATGTGAGAGAATAGATTGACATTTGAAACGTCAAGTCTTCAACCAATCAGAGAAGATCTTGTTTTGGATGATCTCTAGGATTTTCGCAAAAAATCGATTTATCTAATTATCCTGCGGCATATACACTTTACAACCATAACAGCTTATCACATTGACACACATGCAAACATGGCTCTCTCTGCCTACAAATGTCATTCAATATTGTAATGTGACAAGGTTAAACCCGGGTTTCTATAACCTAATGCCCTAAATTAATAACCTATCTGTAGATATGGATTAGGCTATCTGAGATAGTTGCTAGGCAACGAAGCCGGTATCCTAGGCAACTATCTCAGATAGCCTTATCAATATCTACAGATAGCTTATTAATTTCGGCTGTAACAGATTGTTTTGGCTAAGGACAGTTAAATTTTAACATTCATCTATGAAACATAGTTGTCAAAATATAACTGTCCGTAGCCAAAAGAAACCGGGCGTTAAAGTACAGTCACATCATCACACATGCAATGACATAGAAAATGTAACTGTACTTCATCTATTCTGGAACTGGATATTTCTATGGTAAAATCAAAGCCAAATATTCTAAATCTATGGGTAAAATTTAAAATACCTAATTTAATTTATGAAAATTCTAAATAATGCAATTGAATAGCATTGCATTTGTTAGATTTTTTTTAAATGTTTTAAAACCTAAATATTGAGGAAGACAATTATTCAAACTCAAATTATTAGACTGAGAACTAAACCATGAAACCTGCATCAGAATTGCATAGTGAATGAGTGGTGATGATACGCGGCCTACTGTCAGCGACGAAATCTGGTAGCAAGTCGCGGCGCGTTGCATTGCACCATTATTCATACGCTCACAGCACGAGCCCTGAGTGACCCAAGGCCTTGTAAGACCTATTTGGCCGTCGATCGCTCGATGGTGCGATGCGATTTACTCGTGCGATATTGTAAACAATTGTTTCATTCAATGATCATCACGCGACCGACAGTAGACACCAGTATGTTTTATAACGCGATGATCGCACGGTTACCCCTCGGTCTACATTGTCGCAGATTTGATTGCAGAAATAATACAAAAGCTATCTTACACATTTCAAAATCATTTATTATTATACTTTGATTGTACTACAAAATAATAGGAAGATTTCTACAGTTATTACATTATATATTACATAAATAATGATTATAGCAGTTATCACTGGATGGCGTGCAGTAACCACATGTATTTAAAAGATGTCCATTTTTTATTGAAATAAAACAATCATACCTTACAATTTAGTAAAACAAGTACTTAAATCTAACTGAAATACTGTTTGTGTGTGTAAACATAATTATTTGTTTTAAATCTATAAATAACATAAGCATAAATCTATGAAACTGTAAAATAATTATAAAAACACCAGATTTTTCATATCAAAAACTTTTTTTTTAAGCCTTAAAATGCATAGACCCCAGCATTCCCGCGACACACTGTTACACGTACTAATTAAATTATTCTAAAACTATAATTGCTGCTTCCTACATTAAAGTCACGATGGTGACTGAATTAAAAAATTAACGTATACAAAAATTTAATATTAGGCAATATCACAACTAAATCACCTGTACTAACCAGGCCAAATAAATACAATAGTAGGACACACTGACAGTATTTGCTAGCAAAGGAATTATTTATGTGGACCATAAAGCATTCATTACACAGCGTGTCACCTCGTGTCCCAAGCAGCATCACCAATAATTTGATTTTACAAAAAAAAAAATATTTTTTCATGGAATACGAAAATAGTTTCGATGTTTATGTACAGACGAAGATTATATACTTTATCCCTTTCCGATCCGACATGGTTTTTTACACGGATGTTGCATAATATGAGAAATATGTAACTGTCTGTACTTTGATAGAAATACAACTATCTCTAAACGTAATGTTTAAAAGAAATATGTAAGACAAATTAGCGTACATCAAATGTGCATAATTTTCACTTTTACCAAATAAATCTCATATGTATATTCTGTATATATTTTGAATTTAATGTCCTTTTTTAAATAAAAGTAATTCAATTAATGTTATTAAAGGTTTATTATATGAATATTATTCAAATGAGCGAGTTAAATCGGCGACCTTAAGATATTTTAATGTGAAAACATCTATAATTTTCATCTTGGCAGCTTAAGTGACCACAAAAAAGCAACAAATAATTTCTGCACCTTACAAAAATAGAGATCACACGACGTTCCACTACAAACAAAATATGAATATGCAGAGATATACATAAACCAATTAATAACATCAATTTCAACATTCATTTTTGGTGTTTTTGTTACATCAATAGCGTAATTATATCACTAAACTGTTATATATAATGTTATATTGTGTGCATCGTGCAGTGAATAACGAACTTGTTACGTTGTATCTTAGTGGTAGTCCGTAACGTAGAAGTCGTCTAACTACTGAATATATGTATCATACCTTACACCTAAGTTCCTGTACTGAGAGATATATTTAAAATTACCTTGCTGACACTCAGTAGCGTCCCATGTTTGAGGCAATAGTAATCTATTAATAAAATGGTGATATAACCTCACGCAATTGGTTTACTTCGTATATATATATGGATGCCTAAAACTGTATAAAAAAATTGCTTAAAACACCAAAACCATAGGACGCTTTTAAAATTTTGTTCAAATGAAGCATTTCCTACGAGTGTCAGATAATATAATGTCTATAAATCAAATTGCACAACAGTTATATTTTAAGTCTAACATTGATGTAGTTCTTAAAATATATCCAAACTTGTGCCACTGTTCAATTAAGTCTACGCCTTAGGCTTCCGCTTTTGCTTCAACTGTCAAACAGAAAATAACTCGAGATTTACTGACTGATATGTGGTGTTACTATTGCAGATACATAGATTTAGGTCCTGCCTTTTGAAGCCTAATCGCTAAGGTCAGATAGGCATTTATTTATATTAATTTGAATTATAATTGCAAGTCAACAAAACTAAATTATTTGTAATAAAAGAAACAAACAATTGAGTATATAAAACATTGAAAAAAATGAGATTCTTGATATGTGGAGTCAAGCGCAAGCCTGAAGACTGTACTAGGTTGCTACCACTTCATCAGTCCACGTTTGGCCTGACGTCGGAAGCCCCTCTGCGTAGGGTTCCGTAACGTCCACCTCGCTCCATTTGTATGAAGCACCTATTTTATCGTTCACTGTACACGTCTGTTTACCTTACTATACACTTGTCATATTACCTGGAACATAAAATTGAACAATTGTTATTAAGTTGTTTTTCCACCTATACACTTGTCATAATATTACCTGGAATATAAAATTGAACAATTGTTATTAACCCTTACCGCCACGAACGGATTAATCCGCCAAAAATTTTCGTGCCCAAATCGCCATGGACGGATATTTACGGTCAAATACCACTACTCATTTAATCTGCCTTTTTGTTTGATAGATACTGTATTATATAAAAATAGTATTCATTACTTGATAAATAGATGATGAAGTAATTATTTACAATTGATTACACTTAAGTTTCATAATTAGAACACTTAAAATTAATGTCTAAAGTTCAGTAAATTACTGATAGTATTTTTTAGAAAAGTGTATTGATGTCCAACGCCAATGCCGGAAAATTCCGTTAGTAGGGACGGGGCATAAACGATGATTGACTGATACAAAAATCCACATAAATTAAACTACTACCGTTATACTGACTTATTTATTATAAAACCAATAAAGCAATTGTTACTGTAGAAATAAATAGGTTTATTTTATTTTATTTATAATAAATAAAGCCTAAAATTGACTTATTAAAGCCTAATTTGACAGTGACTGAATTGACCATTCCCATCCCTAGTCTGCATGTTTTTAAACGAGTGTTATCAGTACCCCTTTCGCCACGACCGGAGAAACACGCCCGCTTCTGACGTCATAAAAGAGTGCAGCCTTCTGGAATTTTCCATTAGTGTTGTGCTGCATTGTAGTTATTTTATTGGTGTGATCGAAAAATTTAATGTGATTTAACATTTTTATTATTAAATCTATACTAATATTATAAAGAGGAAAGATTTGTTTGTTTGTTTGTAACTAATAAACTTAAAAATTTTGACGATTTTGACGAAATTTGGTATAGAGAATCCTTAGATCCCAAGTAGTAACATAGGCTATAAATGATCCCAAAATTCCCACAGGAACGGGAACCACGCGGGTGAAACCGCGCCTGGCCTCTAGTTTAGTATAAAGGGGGATTCGGGGGAGAAAAATCGATCAAGCTAGTTTCATTTCTAGAAAATCAAGTTCGTCCTGTGTCTGGGTATTATACCTTTAAATTATCGAGCAAAGGTCGGTTACCAGATATTATATAATAAATAGCTTAAGTTTATTATGAATGACTTAATCTTATTATTGCAGAAGAAAAGAAACAAAAGTAGTAGTTGATTAATTACATAATTAAACCTATTGTTCTGCCGTTAACATACAGAGTAACGCTTTCTATTTATCTGTTATGATATTTAAATAAAATTGTAAGCGTTCGAAAGAGACGTATGTCCCTATCAAAAGAAATATCGATATACTACTGAGCATCTCTGTTTGTTGTAGGTGTCGCGACTTCTGCGTACAATGGAACGAGTGACGGCTGCGGCAACGTGATTGGCTGGAGGAGATGAAGCGGTCAAAAATCAAATTCAAAACAGGCTATATAAGAACGACAACGGACACCTTTTTATACCCCATTCGCATACCCTTCGCATTGTATTCTTGTTACGCTATTTTTCTATTTTAAAACCATATTGTAAAACGCAAGTAAAAGCTGTGAAAGTATTCGCAAGTTTTCATTTATCTCTTCATCGACGAACCCTATTCACGACATTTGGACCTTCTGAGCCGAATTTGGATACACTGACGCCGGATTTGGAGCGACCTAACCCAAGGAATATACGCAGAATAACTGAAGATCGAGCCCAACAAAGCGCAAAAGGTACGACCATCAGCTATCATTTCCTTTCCCAATCCATTGCTTAAACTTGTGTCTATTACTGTGGTAAATTACTTCATTATACTAGTGATTGATACGCAGGAATCTCTATTATCAGTAGCGTGCCGTTTGCTAGCACTAACTGCCACTGTTTTAATATATCCAACTTTCACTAGCCTCCAAAATGAGTATCGAAACTAATGTGTCCCGTTCAAAATCGCCAGTTAAAATAACAGTCACCGACAATGACAGTACAAATCAATTAATTCGTGATCTAGTTAAGAAGCGTGCCATAGTCAAAAGTAGATTAACTAGGTTTTGCAATTATGTTAATAGTTTAGAGTGTGAAAAGCCTTTATCTTCACAATCAAAGGCAGATTTAAAGCTACGAGTTCAAAGTGTCAAAAGCCTTCACGCTGAATTTAACGGTCTTCAAAGTACACTAGAAGAATCGGTTTTAGAAGTTGACTTAGAAGAACAATTCAATCAACGCGATCAATTCGAAGACAGTTACTTCAGAGTGATGGCTCGAACTGAGTGTATGTGTAACGTTGACGGTGATTTTTCCAGTTCCAAAGAGTGTTCCAATAACTCAATTAAATTACCTACCATTTCTGTTCCGACTTTCGATGGTTCGAGTGAACACTGGCTAGAGTTCAGGGATACATTTTTATCTCTTGTGCACAACTCCACACATATAAGTAGCATTCAAAAGTTTCATTATTTGAAATCATCATTGAAAAGTAGCGCAGCCCTAGTGATCAATTCATTAGAATTTAGTGCCGATAACTATTTGGTAGCATGGGAATTATTATTAAACCGTTACAACAATTGCAGCCTGTTAGTACATAACCATGTCAAAGCACTGTTTAATATTCGGGTACTGACTAAGGAGGAACCGGATTCATTGCGAAATCTAATAGATACAATTTTGAAAAATTTGCGAGCGCTTAAAATCCTAGGTGAACCAGTAGACACCTGGGACACACTAATTATTTATATTGTTGTTTCTAAACTGGATAAAATTACGGAACGCGAGTGGGAACAACATAAAACCACAATTTTAAAACAATCCGATAACTCCAAGTCAAAACTGAAGGTAGATATGTTATTGTCTTTTCTTAAGGATCGAGCGAATATGCTGGAGACGCTGCAGTTATCTAACGGTAATAGCACTTCTTCAAACACAAAAAATAAAAAGCATTTACAGTCACACTATCCAAAGATTCACTGCAACGTTTCCACTAACAAGCCGCAAAAGCATTTTACTAGCAAGTCATGTTCGTTTTGCAATAACGGTATTCATCAACTTTACGCGTGTCAACAATTTTTAACCACTGATTTAAATACTAAGCTCGAACATGTAAGCGTTAACAAACTGTGCGTGAACTGTTTGCGCCCGGGTCATAACATTAATACATGCAGGTTCGGTCCGTGTCGACATTGCAACGAAAAGCATAACACATTATTGCACAAACAAAATGATAATGTTAGCCCGGCGGTGCCTGCGCGCGAATGTGGAGATAACAAACAAGTTTTGTCCATGCACTCGTCCCTCTCCCAGAAGATGTTACCAGTGCAGAAACCGGTTGCGAGCCCCGCCACTACCGCCGCCTTATCTAACGCACACATAGATCCGGGCACTCATCTATCGCAAACACAAGCAGTTTTGTTATCCACTGCAATCGTAGAAGTTATTGATATTAAAAACAACTATCATTTAGCGCGCGCTCTTTTAGATTCGGGAAGCGAACGTTGTTTTATATCGAGTTCACTGTGCAAATTATTACAATGGACAACATTTCATTTTCTATAAAGCATTAAAATAAAAAAACCATTTCGAGGTTTTAGTGTCATAAGCTCACAGTTTTTATTTTAGAATTTTCTGATCGGTAATTTGTGAGATATTTAAAAAAAACTAAAATGTAGTCCAAATCGAGAAAGTCAGGCATTTGATCCCGTCATTCCTTTTCATTTCTGTCTAATATAAAAAAAATGGTTGTCTCTGGCTGAGTTGACAATGACAGTCAAATCAAGTAGTGAAAGAGCGAAGGAAAATCTAAGATATCGATATTCGACATTTTCTAATTTACATAATGCCAATAAAACCTCATGAAAAAACTGTTTGTGATTGTTTTGAGTTTTTTGGAATACATTGTTTTTATGATTATTGCTGAATAGATTTACTTTTTATGTTTGCTAGGTAAACCACCACGCGACACCAGGCAGGTGGACCACGGGTCAGAAATTTGTGTGTGTTTAACGAAGTGGTTATTTTTTGTTCCACTAATGAAATACCAGACCTTAAATTTCAATATGGTTTGATATACATTTCAATTCTAAATACCCAAAATGTTTATATTGTTCATGAACGCGAATTTGTGCGTATAAATTTATTTTTTTATTTTTTTATTAAGTTTTCTTTTATCTTAACCAAAGTGTTAATCTTTAAAACATGTTTTGGTTAAATAACGAAAATTACAACTTTTATGTAGTAATCGATATTTAAGTTCTGCCACTGTCACATCACTACTAGAAACCATTACGTCAGTTTTTTTTTTAATCCGAAATAAGCAACAGCCTTACCAATTTAACTTCCTGAGAACGCACTTACGCTCTTTTAGAATGAGCAAGTTTTGAAATACGGATTTAATACACAAATATAATGCTAATAATAAAAATAAAAAATACGTGTCTCGTATTTTAACATCTAGTTTTATTATGCATAGGAATATTTGCATTATATATTTTTGAAATGTTGTCCATTACCATTAATACAGTCCACACATGAAATTCGTGGTGTTGGAAATTCAATCACACAGTCTACACAAATGTGTGAAATCAAAATAAAATCCTGCACCAGTACATACGCGACTCATCTTCAATGTATTGTGTTGCCGCACTTGACATATACATTGCCCGCTATATCTAAGCACTATGCGGAGTTCCGAATACCTGAGCACATTCAATTAGCGGATCCATCATTTTACGAGTCTCAAAACATTGATATCCTAATAGGCGCAGATAAGTTTTGGGATTTGCTAAATAACGGTAGAATGCGATTACCTAATGGACCGTTCCTTCAAAATACGCGTTTAGGATGGATTGTCTCGGGTCCCATACAGTCAATGCGCGGTATGGGTAGTGTGCAATGTAATTTCTCTCAAAGTATAGATGTACAATTACGTAAATTTTGGGAGCTTGAGGAAATTATAAAACCATGTAAGACGTACACGGATGAAGAGCAGGAATGCGAAAATATTTTCGTTAACACTACGATGCGTGACGGAAACGGTAGATTTACCGTAAACATTCCTATTAAATCATCACTACATGAGTTAGGCGAATCATATCCTCAAGCCCTTATACGTTTTTTATCATTGGAACGGCGCCTCCAAGCTAATCCTGAATATAAAAAATTATACTGCGATTTTATGAACGAGTATATACAATTAGGTCATATGACGCGTGTAGACAAGTACGGAACCCCTCATTATGTGATACCACATCACGGTGTGCTCCGCGAGCAAAGCACAACCACTAAGCTACGGGTGGTATTCGATGCTAGTGCGAAGTCGAGTTCCGGGCAGTCTTTTAATGATCTACAACTCGTAGGGCCTCCGATACAAGGCGATTTGTTTGCCATTTTATTGCGAATGCGTCAACACAAATATATAGCGTGCGCTGACGTTGAAAAAATGTATCGGCAGGTATTAATTAACGAAACTCAACGTGATCTGCAACTTATCTTATGGCGTGACGATCCAACGAAACCAATTGATGTATACAGGTTAAATACGGTCACTTATGGCACTGCCTCCGCACCTTTCTTGGCCGTACGGTGTTTAAAACAATTATCGTTGGATTGTCCGGATCCTGACGTCAAAACAACAATAGCTGAATCATTTTTTGTTGATGATATGGTCACAGGGTCTAATAATAAAACCGAATTATTACAATTATGCGAAAATATTTCAAACACTCTAAAAGCGGGAGGTTTTACATTAAGGAAATGGATATTTAATTTTCGATGTGAACTAAGTTCTAATTGTTTCAATGACGCTAAAGATTTAAATATCAACGATAGTCACAATTGTAAAACATTAGGTATGTGTTGGAATTTTAATTTAGATGAATATTATTTTGATACAAAATTTGAAAACAGTAATACAATTTCTAAGTGCACAATTTTGTCTCATATTTCTCAAATATTCGATCCATTAGGATTATTGAGTCCGGCAATAATAATAGCAAAAGTTTTATTACAAAGGCTTTGGCTTCACAAGTTAGACTGGGACGATGAGCTGCCGCGCGACGTCACAGCTGACTGGAACCGGTTTGCTACCAATCTATCGGCGCTAGAAAACATTCGCATTCCGCGACACGTCATTGCAATTTATGAACCTACAGAGTTAGAGCTACACATATTTACGGATGCTTCTCAAACTGCATACGGGGCGTGTATTTATGTTCGATCAATTTCAAATGATCATAATGTACCAGCATCTATGCATTTGTTGTGCTCAAAGGGGAAAGTTGCGCCGTTAAAGCCTGTTAGCATACCGAGGCTCGAACTATGCGGGGCACTGCTTGGTGCGCGATTATACTCATTAGTACGAAATTCGCTCCGCTGTCAATTTAATCGCGTCATATTCTGGACGGATTCTACTATAGTCTTAGGGTGGCTACGCATGGCGCCTAATTTATTAAAACCCTTCGTTCAAAATAGAGTATCTGAGATACATGAACTCACAGAAGGGAAGTCATGGCTCCATATTAGTGGAAAAAATAATCCTGCAGATTTAGTGTCAAGGGGCGTGCATCTACCTGACTTGACCACTTCACGGTTATGGTGGAATGGCCCGTCTTTTTTACATGATGCGACCTTTGATTGTACTAATCTTGATTCTAATTTACAACATTCAACTATTAATGAATTACCTGAGGTTAAGACTAGCGTTATTCATGCGTTTAAATGTGATCAAGGTGCGAGTATCATCCCCTTTGCTAGATTTTCTCGTTTTAACCAATTAACCCGTACGTTCGCCTATGTACTACGGTTCATTCATAATATACGGAAATCAAAACTAGATAAATTAAGTGGTGCAATCAGTGTTGACGAGTTGAGACGTTCCGAGTTGATTCTGGCAAAATCGTCTCAATCTGAATCATTTTATGATGAATACAATAAATTAAAAAACAGATTATCACTTAAACATAATCCTAGCTTACAAAAACTCAATTTATTTTTAGACAATTTAAATATCATACGCGTTGGGGGTCGAATTAACAACTCTGATAAGTTCGACTACAATAAGAAGCACCCAATTTTACTCTCATCAAAACATCCATTAGCGTTACTAATATTTCGTAACAAACATGAGTCTCTTTTGCACGTAGGCCCTCAGGCACTCTTATACGAAGTACGCGAGCAATGGTGGGTGATTGGAGGAAGAAACCTTGCTAGAAAAATTGTGCAAGATTGCATGGTTTGCAAAAAACTATTAGGCAAAACATTGCATCCGCTTATGGGTAACTTACCTAAGGAACGTTTGAATGCTACTTATCCCTTTTTATATTGTGGTGTCGACTACGCCGGACCAGTGTATACTTTAAATCGTAAAGGGAGGGGTGCAAAAACGGTTAAATCATACATTTGTTTATTTATCTGTTTTGTAACACGCGCAATACATTTGGAATTGGTAAGCGATCTCTCTTCGGAAGCATATATTCTAGCACTCAAACGCTTTATTTCACGCTATGGAAAACCTATTGAAATATTCTCTGACAATGGCAGGAATTTTGTAGGAGCAATGAAAGAGTTTTCAAATTTTATAAATAATTGTTCAGTTGATATTTCTCATTTTGCAACAAGTCAATCTATTAAATTTAATTTTATTCCCCCTTACGCTCCTCATTTTGGTGGCCTGTGGGAGGCAGGAATTAAATCGTGCAAACATCATTTGACGCGTGTCATTGGGAACGCGCATTTAACGTTCGAGGAATTCACCACAGTACTAGCACAAGTGGCTGCGGTCCTTAACTCACGTCCACTCTCACCTATGTCCTCAGACCCTAATGATCTCCTACCCTTAAGTCCTGCCCATTTCCTGATCGGTCGTACTCTTACAGCGCCAGTATATGATGACATGCGAGCTGATCCAGGAAATCTTCTTAACCGCTACAAGAAGGTGGAGCAACTTCGTCACCATTTCTGGACACGGTGGGCGAAGGAATATATATCGGAGCTGCAAACTAGATGCAGGTGGACTGAAGGCGGCGATTCGTTGAAGGTTGGAACTCTCGTCGTCATCAAAGACGATAATCTGCCTCCTCTCAAATGGCAGTTAGGGCGCATCGTGGCTGCTGTTCCTGGAAACGACGGCATATCTCGTGTAGCAGATATACGCACGGCAAATGGCACTGTGAGGCGGGCATTTTCAAAAATATGCCCTTTGCTATCTGAAGACGCAACTACCTAACTTGAAAGCAACATGGTGCTTCCAAAGCCGGGGGCATGTCGCGACTTCTGCGTACAATGGAACGAGTGACGGCTGCGGCAACGTGATTGGCTGGAGGAGATGAAGCGGTCAAAAATCAAATTCAAAACAGGCTATATAAGAACGACAACGGACACCTTTTTATACCCCATTCGCATACCCTTCGCATTGTATTCTTGTTACGCTATTTTTCTATTTTAAAACCATATTGTAAAACGCAAGTAAAAGCTGTGAAAGTATTCGCAAGTTTTCATTTATCTCTTCATCGACGAACCCTATTCACGACAGTAGGTATTTATTTGTCGTTTTACTGTGCCTGGCGCTGGGGGCACGACAACTAATATTAAGTGTGGCGGTTAAAGGGTTAAGTTGTTTTTCCACTCATTATTTTAATGCTAAATCATATCTGCGTAATGATAATAAACATGAAAGACGGATAAGTACGCTAGTAGTAAACAAAATATTAGCCAGGTTTTAGATCAGCTCACACTGACCGTCGACGGCGCCGGCAGCCAACATGGTAATGAGGTTGAGGTTAGCGAATGGTTTAAAAACAATAAAATCGATCGGCAATCGATCGCAATGTCCAAATTATGAGCCGGGTTATAAAAGAAGCAAGTTAAAATAAAACAGATTAACTTCTCATTCGCTAGCAGGACACCGGTGTCCAGAGAACAATGGAACATCAATTGTCTTATAACTCGGGGCCTGTACAGCACCACGTCACGAACAAACCGTTTACACTTGGGATATGATCGCTGCCTATCTTCAGCCAATCCCGTGCGAGCGGATTCTCTTGGTGCTAAATCGTTTCGGTGACTATCATCATCATCATCATCAGCCTGTGGACGTCCACTACTGAACATAGGCCTCTCCTAGCTCACGCCTATGGGGGCGTTCATAGGCGGCTATTAGCCTACTGCTACCACGCTGGCCAGAAGGGTTGGTAGAGGGTTTGTTTCAAGTTTTCCTTCTCTCCTGTGCGAGAGAAGGAAAACTAGAACTTGTTCAACGCGTCGAGCCTCTTAGTCGACTCTTACGACATCCCAGTGATTCGTCGATATAGTCACCAGTTCGGTGACTATATCGAACATAATTTATGAGATGAGCGTAGGGTATTTATGCACTTGCGCAAGTCCGAGTCCAGGTTGACGACGTCGGCGTGCGGCGGCGGCGGCGCGCGCGGCTGCAGCGGCGGGCGTGTGTATGTATGTATCACTCACGCTAGTCCGAGTCCAGGTTGACGACGTCGGCGTGCGGCGGCGGCGGCGCGCGCGGCTGCAGCGGCGGGCGTGTGTATGTATGTATCACTCACGCTAGTCCGAGTCCAGGTTGACGACGTCGGCGTGCGGCGGCGGCGGCGCGCGCGGCTGCAGCGGCGGGCGTGTGTATGTATGTATCACTCACGCTAGTCCGAGTCCAGGTTGACGACGTCGGCGTGCGGCGGCGGCGGCGCGCGCGGCTGCAGCGGCGGGCGTGTGTATGTATGTATCACTCACGCTAGTCCGAGTCCAGGTTGACGACGTCGGCGTGCGGCGGCGGCGGCGCGCGCGGCTGCAGCGGCGGGCGTGTGTATGTATGTATCACTCACGCTAGTCCGAGTCCAGGTTGACGACGTCGGCGTGCGGCGGCGGCGGCGCGCGCGGCTGCAGCGGCGGGCGTGTGTATGTATGTATCACTCACGCTAGTCCGAGTCCAGGTTGACGACGTCGGCGTGCGGCGGCGGCGGCGCGCGCGGCTGCAGCGGCGGGCGTGTGTATGTATGTATCACTCACGCTAGTCCGAGTCCAGGTTGACGACGTCGGCGTGCGGCGGCGGCGGCGCGCGCGGCTGCAGCGGCGGGCGTGTGTATGTATGTATCACTCACGCTAGTCCGAGTCCAGGTTGACGACGTCGGCGTGCGGCGGCGGCGGCGCGCGCGGCTGCAGCGGCGGGCGTGTGTATGTATGTATCACTCACGCTAGTCCGAGTCCAGGTTGACGACGTCGGCGTGCGGCGGCGGCGGCGCGCGCGGCTGCAGCGGCGGGCGTGTGTATGTATGTATCACTCACGCTAGTCCGAGTCCAGGTTGACGACGTCGGCGTGCGGCGGCGGCGGCGCGCGCGGCTGCAGCGGCGGGCGGCCGCGCGGGCGCCCCCGGCTGTCGCCCGACATTATCTCTCGGGCTCGCTGCTGTTGCAGCGCCATCGCTATTGGGTCGCGACTGCCTAAACCGCCTGCATAGTACTTCGCTCCCATCTGCTGTGAAATATATTTTTCATGTTTATTTAGCATACAATGATAAAAGGTAGAATAGGGTAATTAAGACTCGTGTGGTGTGGTGTGTATATTGGAGATTAGACAGCCACAATGATAAGGTAACTGGTAACAACTCATATAACATTTTTAAATCTCTCTCTCAGAAATTGTGAAAAAAAAACAAATTATAATAGTCAATACGTCTGTAACCGAGCACTCACGTTCTGGTGCTGCAGGAGTTGCTGCAGCCGCATCTGCTGCTGCTGCTGGTGCTGGCGCTGCCACGGCGGCTCGTACTGCAGCCCGCTGGAGCCGCCTAGAGCGCCTCCACCGCCGCTACCTACACATACAGTTCTATTTTACCAGCGATTTTTGCGAACTATTTAGTGCCCAAGACAACTGAAAAGACGCCGAAACGTCGGGAAACCAAAAAAATACATAAAAACCGGATAGAAAAATGTTGCAAAAATAATATGAATCATTTATCCTGTGACCACGGCCGATAAAAAGATGTCGAAACGTCGTCGGTAAATACAAAAAAATATATTTAACTTTTCTTTCTGTATAGAGATAGGATGGATCACCTCAAAAATTTAAGGGGCTGAAATATAAATTTTGATAGTTGTTTCATAAACTAGCAGTTTTAATATAATACTAAAAATATTAAATATCTCAATGAATAGTCATAAAGTTACATACCCGCATTCATTACACCTGGATTCATCATCCCCGGATTCATCATACCTCCGGGTGGCGGGAACTTGTATAGCTCTGATATTTTCTGCATTAACTGGAACGCAATGAACAACACTATGACTACATTATACTACACACTTACGTACTTTGCCACAAGTTTTTGTTAGTTAAATATCTATAAATAAATACCTACTTGTCAATTAAATTACTTTATAATAAACAATATCTTTAACTGCAATAACCTATGGCAAAAGCACATACATGCAGACTATACATATATATAATTAAGTAAGGACATGCTAATGTAAAAAGGTCAGCGGATTCAACTTATAAGTTTCTCAACCGCGGCAACTATGAGTCCCTAAAAGTGCTTTATCTAAAGACACTGTTTGTTTGATCAAGCAGTATCTATCTTCTCCGATCAATCAAATTCCTGAAATTAATTTCAAAAGGCATTAAAAATATTCTAAACAATAATGTAGAATGGGTGGGATAGACAAAAATGAAGCTTACAAGTTGAATCTTTATATGCAGATTATGATTAAATATGGCGTAAACAAGGATAACTAAAAGGTGGAACAGAAATAGCTACGTGTGAACTTACGCCATAGTCATATCCACCGAACATCTGGACAAATAAATTGGTTTATGTGATTAGAAAATTATACCTCAATTCTAACTAAATAAAACTTAGTACCGTACTAATAAAATGTAACAAATGAAAGATGAAAATTACTTAGTATTCAATAATACTTCAATTAATCTTCATTGAGGCAAAAAGTTAAATGTTTTCCCGTTAGTTAGCGCTCTTAAACCTTCGCGGTCATTACCCTGAAATATAACCTTGAAAGCGTCGTCGTAGCAACTTAGCAAGTAGAGTTGTCATGACAGAAACCTCAATACAAGTTGTTATAGGTTCATCACTTCATTGTCTTTTTGTCTGTCGAAATACTAAGAACTTTGTGTTTGCAGCTTTTCTAAAGGTGACTAAGCTATTTCAGTTTTCAGTACCCATTTCTGTCTCAAGCTCGTCATACTTAAACATTAGGAGGTGGTGATATTACTGACGCAGCTATCTGACTTGGCGTTTTATTAGTGGTACAATATTACGAATAACGTGAGGATGAATTCATGTAAAAATAACCTAAAATAAATAAAAATTGGGATGCTAATTATTCAGTCCTACTTTTCTGTCTAAAATTATTTCAAATTTCTGTGAATCGAGTGTTATACGATAGTATGTTCCAATTATTATTATTTGACAAATTATAGGCATTTTGGAGATTCAGTGTGAAATGTAGCCTCTGCTACTTAAAATCAATGGTTCTCAAACATATTCTATCGCCCACTTTTAAAATTAATTATTTTTCAGTTTATTTTTTACTTTACCACATCTTAAAAACCACAATTATTCCGGGCCCCTCACCGCCCTCTAGGCCACCAGCACCCCCAAGGGGGCGTTATCGCCCACTTTGAGAAAAAGACTAATCCAAATCTATCAAGCCTAAAAATGTATATAATCCGTACAACATAATATGCTACTCACAGCAGGGTTGGAGTTGTATATGTGGGGCAACATGTCTCTGATAGTGTTATCGTTGATGTTTGGCATGTCTTTACGCAGCATCGCCGCTAGCGCCGCGTACGCCAGTTGCTGTTGTTGCTGCGCTAGTAAGCCGGGCACTGGGGAAAATAATCATTTATCATACAAAACAATTATGAAAAACGGCAAAGAAATGCAGGATCTCCAAAAGATCGAATACAAACATATGCCAAGAAAGAACCCATAATTTATATGGAAACTTGTATTTCGGTAATAAAGACGAATTATACAAGTTACGGCTCCCGAGCACAAGACCTTGCTCAGTGCATGTACTTCCTCTTTCGCAGAATTATGCATTATCGAATTTTCTTTTTGTTAACCATTTATGCGGAAGATGAAGCCGTTTGTGGAAGGTAAGTTGGTAATTTAAAGACTAAGGGCGGCGGGCGGTTCTTCTCGTTCTCGAAGTCTTCCCACGCCGAGTATTGTCTTAAGAAACTTCACAAGCGAAGTCTTGCGGACTTTAGCAGAATAACCTAATCCTTACTAATATTATTAATGTGAAAGGGTGTTTGTTTGATCTTCCTTCACGCCCTTACTAAGCAACTGCACATTCCCTTATACATAGGCCAGGTGGCGGTGGCGGCCAATTTTTCTCGTTTTCGAAGTTTGCACACGCCGAGTATTGTCAACAAAGATTAACGAGTGAAATCGCTTACAACCATTCTTCTTCTTATCGTATGAGGATTAGTGGCCACCTCTAGTGTCAGAGTTTATCAGGCCGCCTATAAGGCCTCTGACTTGGCTTAACGACTGTTATCAGATGACAACAGCCGGGACCGACGGTTTAACGTGCCCTCCGAAGCACGGAAGCGCTCAGCTATAATGCCACTTTACGGTCACCCATCCGACACCTGACCGGGCAGAACGTTGCTTAACGAACGTAATCGAATACGATCGGTCTGTCAAGCGCGGCCAACCATTAATAAACTAATATGCTCATACCCATTCCGTTATGCATAGGCCAAGCGGTGGGGAAAGGCGCAGGCGGCGGGCGGTTCTTCTCGTTCTCGAAGTCTTCCCACGCGGCTTTGCGCTCCTCCTCGCTTAAGGTCTCCTCCTCTTTGTTCTCGAGCAGGGAATCGTGCTCGTGGTACTTGTATATCTGGATGGAACAAAAGAAGGCTTAATTTTATCGGTTTATTATGAAAGAAGAGTGTACAGATGTATTGAGTGTACAATTTGCGGGTAACCGCATATTGCTTATGAGCCCTACTAAGGCAGGGGGGATACCAGGGATCCGTCTCGCCGCGCGTGGGACTGAATATGTAATTAGCACTCGGAGTCCTCGCTGAAAACGATTATCAGAAGAGCTGACGTCGTCTAGCGCTGTGTGATCAGAATTGCACTTTGCAATGTTGGAGCACGAATCGCTATTTATTTCAATGATTTTACGGAAGTTGCGCAACTTCTGTTACTTATTTATTTTGTGAATATTTATGCTATGTTACCTGGGCCTCATGTTCTCGAAGCATCTCAGCGAATAGCCGGTCCTTGGGCAACGGCGGAAGCGGGCGAGGCGTTGGGGGTCGCGACTCGAACTTGTACAACTCGGCGAGGTCGTTCTCCGCGTAGTGCCGGTCGATCTGCTGCTCGTCTATCACGCGCTTCGAGATCGCTTGCTTCGTCACTTGCCGCTCGTAGATCTTTTCTTCCATTGTGCCCTAAAACGAATTAAGTTTTCCCAAAATGTCAAGATTGTAAATTTTTTCATCTCCACTTAAAACTGTTAAAATGACCCAAAAGCCAAGCAATTACTAACATACAACCATGGAAATTCCCGACAGTCCACTTACTGAGCACAATTTCTCGAACGGTTATCAGGGGGTGACGCAATAAGCTTATATATCGTATTTTCTTATTTTCTATCGATATTAATCTAAATAAAGACTTACCATAGCCAAAAACCTGTATACGTAACAGGGCTTCTTCTGCCCAAAGCGGTATACCCTGAATATGCTCTGCACATCGTGCGAAGGATTCCAGGAAACATCGAAGATAACCACACGATTGGCCGCCACCAAGTTTATGCCCAAGCCGCCCGCACGCGTCGAAATTAAGAACAATCTGCAGATGGAAAAATAATAATAAGCTATTAAGAATGTTACTCGAATTTAATTTACAGTAGACTTAAATTTAACCTACACAAATACACTGTTATCTACTTAAAAACCTATACGATAAATATGACGGTAAACCTTGTTTGTTTGTAATGTTACATTTACGCATATATTTTTTTCTATTCTTTCGATTGAGTAGGTCTTTCAAAAGCACAAAGCATGTCTTTTTCAAAGGCCTAAATCATAAGAGCCCCGGAAATAAAACTTGAAGTGGGTCAAATAGCGACGAAAGTTTTACAGACACTACACGATTTTTTTATTTTAGTAACTGTATGTAATGTTGCACTGACCTGGCCCTAGGATTATCTTCCCTGTTGAAGTTCTTGCACCAAATCGACCTGTTCTCGCAGGACGTAGAGCCATCTAACCGGAAGTAATCAATTCCGGGTGACCATGAACCTAGGAAATACAAAATATTGAATAAGAATTTGTTAATCTATTATCATACACGGAACGAAAAATTGTCAGAGAGTCTAATATGAATAGCAGATCGTGATATTAGTCATTAGATTAGTAAATCTAGATTAGTTTATTTTAAATGCTTATAGCGTCTCGAATGTCATCTGATTATCGTGTTTACTTTTTGGAGTAGAACAAACAGGGGTTCTTAGGATAGGATATTTTACATTTCACATCTATAACAATATTTCTTTCTGTTTTTCATGTTTCAACATAAAGGTCTGCAATCAGATCTGCCTTTATGCTGAGGTCGAGATGCCAAAGATTACTTACCCACATGACCTGCTAGTTTGTCATCGATTCTTCCCTCTTGCGTCGCTTCGTCTACTTTGCCAAGGAAATGCTCTATGAGATCTAGAGAATATAATGACTGAGAGAACACCAACCTGAAAAAAAAAATAACAAACTCCTGAAATTCATATTGATTAAATCACTGAGACAGACAATTTTAATAAGCTAAGTGTACTTTTAAAATAGCTTTTTTTCTAATGCATTGAATAAAAAATTAAACATACATTACATGAAAAAGCCAATCATATCCTGTTAGAATACATACAGCCTTTTTCTACGCGCATATCCATTGGGTACTACTTACAGTAAAATCTAAATTCGAATAAATGAAAGTTTTTTGGTTAAAATTAGTGTATCTGCAGAGCAGTTTCATTTTTATCGAAAACTTTTATTTAGTCATGTATTTTATACTGGACTATCCAAAGTCCGCGTATGTGCTGGCTTAAAATAGCAACTGTGATTGATAAACCGTCTGCCAAGCGTAGCTCCCCATGGCAAATCCCTCCTATGCGATAAGAAGAAGAGAGTAATAGTAATACTCACAGTTTATCTCCAATAGCCTCACATTGTCTCAGGATATCGAACAGCAGCACGAGCTTGTGCGAGTTGCGCATGTCGTCAATTTCGTCGTCCGTCACCAACTTGATCCACCACTCCGTGGGATTCTCCGCTTTTATCTCCACTACGTCGTTGTTTGCATCATCGTCGTCTAGTTCTACTGTTTGACAAGAAATTTAAATTGTATTTTTTTCGAATACCCATCCTGTTTATTTCGCATACACTTGAGCAAACGCGCAAACAATGTAGTATGTTAATGAATACTGATTAATAAGTCTGTATGGTATGTTACTTTGTCTGAAACTATGTTTTTAAAAAGAGTGGAACAAGTGAAGTGAAAAACAGATGCTGTTTATAAAGAGATCAAGAAAAATGACCATCAGACCAAGACAGGGCTTGCTTTGTAATCATAATAAGTATACAAATGTAGGCACTTTTCTCGCGTAAGTGCAATGTCTGTCCCATTCACACCATATCGATATTAGCGAGACAGACAGACCTCGCGAAAAAGTCGCGGTGTGCATTTTACCCTGGATTAAAAACAAGCATTAAAGATGAAGTGATAAATCCAATAAGATTTTGAAGTGTTACTTGGATTAGCTCTGGTTCCTCTTCGTGTTGAAATCTTTGAGTCTTTCCCGCCTTTGCTTTTCTTTTGAGATTTCTTCTTTTTGATTTTCTTACGGCTATCGTCACTCACATCCGATAGATCATCGGAAGATTCGTCTGTGGTGGACTCCTAAACAACATAAAACAGATAATTTTAGCTGTTTTTTTTATATACAATAGATTACTTGGCCTTCAATATACCTAATATTTTATTGGAATTATACTATTCTAGTTTGTATTTAATGATATAATAACAAACTTACATCAGCGGTGGAATCATCATCAATGAAATCCACCAATGACCCTTCGGAGTCTTCTTCTTCTTCTCTCTCCCTCTACAAAAAAAATACACATAGGTATCAAATAAGTAAAAAATTATATTTCTTCTTTCTTGAAGTTTCTAACATTAAAAACTTATAAATAATGCACAAACCTTTTTCTGTTGCATAATCTCGTATCTTTCGGAGTTGTATTTGAGTACAAGTGGATGAGTCCATATCCTTTGTAGTGACTGGAAGTCAGGGAACAAGAAGCCAGACGACTTGCCAGGCAGTGGCCTGTAAAATACATCATAATTCGGGAATGCAATCTCAGAAGATTTGTTGAAGCTGAATCTGCCAAGAAATAAATAGGTAACTTACCGCCGGGAATAGTTATCCAAATAGTACTGATAGAGTTTAATCTGGACCTCCGTTAGCGTGATAAACAGCACATATTCATGTTTAGGAGGCAAGAAAGGTGCTAACACCCCATAATCCCTTCTCTGAAAACAATAAAAGACGGAAATAGTCAGCTTCATAAAAAAAAATTACTACAATTATTCTTCATTATTACTTTATTGTACTGTCTTTGTATATTATTCAATATTTAGCAGTACGAGTTAACAAGCTGCATTGGTCTTATTGGTGATGAACAGGCTGTTTTGCACAATGTCTTTTCGTAAATCAATGTTGTACTTTATATTCAACAAATTAAGCTATAAGTTAAAATTTGTATACCTTGCGTCATCTACAGAATGCTGAGCGATAAGGGATAGAGGGTTGGTTTCACATGGGTTACTCAGCGATCTTTTTACATTATGTGCGATATACAACTTAACGTGCATGACTATAAAAACTAGTATTTATAGTAATACTAGCTGACCCGGCAAACGTTGTTTTGCCATATAAAAAATTAAAAAAAATTTAGGGGTGGACTACCCCTAACATTTAGGGGGATGAAAAATAGATGTTGGCCGATTCTCAGACCTACTCAATACGCTCACAAAATTTCATGAGAATCGGTCAAGCCGTTTCGGAGGAGTATGGGAACGAAAACTGTGACACGAGAATTTTATATATAAGTTACCTGAACAGCACCATCGAGCATCTTATGCAACACGTGCGACCTTCTCTTCATGATCCTTATGTCGTGTTCAGTGGAATCCGTGTATTGCCCGTTGGTGATGGGGTTCACGAACCGATTGAGGTACTCATTGTACTTCCCAAGTAAGTTAGGCTTTACGAACTGCACCATGCAGTAGTCTGAAGGGAAAGATTTCGTTTAGGTTAATTTACAGGTACATCAGTCAGGACTAGAATTATTCATATAACAGTTCATCCGCTCAAACGGATTTAATATTACTGTAAATACCAAGATTATGATCTAAATTATAAGAGGCACTAAATAACTAGGTTATGGTTTAATTAATTTTCACATAGTTATTAAAATAGTTTGTGGGTATACTGCATAGTGCAAACATGTGGTTTGCGGACGAACTGTATTATTATTCCGATTGCTATGATTTTTTATATAGAGAAAGATTGAAACATGGGTATAAGTTTAGAAAAGGATTTGGAAATAAAGGGATTTGAACTTTTTTGTATGGAGGCTGGCCTCGACAAAATCCGTAGTAAGACACGCCCTTAAAAAAAAATCAAAATGACGTCGCACGACTTTACCTATATAAATGAACAGAGAAAACAAAGAGGAACAAATTTTTTTATTATATATAATGCCGTAAAGTGTCACGTTAGCCAGATAATTAGAGTTAAAAATTAATAATGCAGCCCAAAGTATCACCTTTGGATCTTTAACTCCAATTATCTCACTACCCCTGATACTTTAGGGCATTATGTTTTATATCTTTAGAAGAGATAGGGGAATAAGAGAGAGGGAACGTAAAGATGTGTTCATATATTGTATGTGTATTATATTCTATAAGTTAAATCGTGCGGCGCCATTTTGAAAAAAAAACAATCTGGTGGACCGAGGACGAGGCCAAAAGGTTCAAACTAGAGATGTACCGACTAGTCGGCTAAAACCACCGACTAGTCGGCCCGCTTCTCACTCATGTTAATATGCTTAAAAAAATAGAGAGGGTGATAGAAATGAAATTGTATCTTTACTGTTGTTATTTTTTATTATAAGAATCAGTCTCACAGTTTCAATTTACTAATAATAGGTTAGAAAATTTAAATAGGAACTCTTCCTTTGATATCACCTTATATTATTCAATATCGAAATAAAATAATACAATACTTGTAATAAAAACAACTAAGTATAGTAAAGTAAGTATACTTGGTTCAACAAACTCTTTTTTTAGCAAAAAATTAGAAATACGTAGGTATCTTTACTTCACACTACAACTTAGAAATAGAAACTTGTTCTATATAGAACAAGTTCCTATTTCTAATAATGAATTGTACTGAGATCTAGCTTTTACGTAAACAAATAATGAATGATGCAGAATGAATGACGCGATGTAAACAAAAACATGTCCTAACAAGTCCGCGTGGGCACCGCGCCGATGCTACGAGCCGAAAGCGCGCTTACGAACATTTCCGACGTCACCCGTATTCTACCGAAAGTAATGGTCGGCCGACTAGTCGGCCATTTTGCTGCCGACTAGTCGGCTAGTCGGCCAAAGTTATAGTCGGCCCATCTCTAGTTCAAACCCCTTTAGAATTATATAAATTAACAAATGCCAGAAATTAATAACCTATCTGTAGATATGGATAGGCTATCTGAGATAGTTGCCCAGGATATTATTGTTAATATGACCAAAATAACGACGGTTGCTAGGCAACGAAGCCAGTATCCTAGGCATCTATCTCAGATAGCCCTATCCATAGCTACAGATAGGTTATTAATTTCGGCCGTAAATACTCACATTCCTTGAGATTATTTTGCAACGGGGTGCCAGTAAGTACTATGCGGCGTCTTGTGCGTACGCGGTTCATGGACTGCGATAAGCTGGTCTTTTCGTTCTTCAATAAATGGCCTTCGTCGCACACCACTAGATCTGGGCCTGTACGGAAATCGGATACTTGATTAATACTAATTCTTAGGAATTGTTGGCGCAAAGCTCGTACACCAATTAAACATTTTAATCATAACATAAACCATGAGTACTGTGACAAAATAACAAAACTCGTCTTACAGAAGTCCTACGGTTTTTCACAACCGTGTACAGTACAGACAGACAATTATAATCTGTGTATTAAAAAAACCGAACGTTTTATAATAATTTACATATTTTTAGATATAACTTTAATTTAGAAAGTAGCTCATTCAGAACAACAGCGATATATATTAAAAAAAAAATCTAAACTACTTTTTTATACACTTTTCTGATATGTTGTTTTGAAAGATGCGAGAAATGCAAGTGCCTGTCTCTGATGTGAAAGCGCTGGGAGCATTCCTGGTTGAGCTGGGATGGTTGGAGTGATCCGACCCGTCACCCTCCGAACGCAAAAAATCGTCAAGTTGCGGAAACCGTATTGGAAAGAAGAAGGAGTGCAAGTGCATGATAAATGTACATTGCCACATTGTCTATATACAGTCGTCTGTAACTAATTCGTTAAAGGTTTAAACCAAGAAGTGGGTTTTGTTAGTATGTGAAAAGTCACAGTAGGTGAAATTAAATCAATATCAAACAGGTATAAAAAAATATTTCAAAAGATCAAAAATAAACCAACCTGGATCCACAAGCGCCTCCTGGAAATTCTTGAGCATCTTTTTCTTGAACTTCTTGGTATTGTCGGCGGAAAGGTTACGGAACATCTCGTAGCCGAGCACGCACACGCCGCCGTGCTGCAGCCACTGCTGCAGCTGGAACGCGCGCTCCGAGTTCTGCTTGTATCTGTGCAAATGGTTCTATTTGGACCAATTCATTCTAGCGAGTCGAAGCGCATCGAAGCGTTAAAGTGACTTATAACATAGCAAATGGACCCATCTCCACAACGTAATGCACATATTTCTTTTGAGATAATCAACGCAAATTCATTGCGCTCAGCCGCACGAATTCCTTCGAATGCGCGAGTATTCATTTTATCTCAGAAATGAATTTGCTATGTTTAACATTGACCACAGACCTATATCGAGATAGACGGTAAAAGTGTACCTACCTTGCGTGCCAAAAGTTTGATCCACGGTCAAAGTTTTACGACCTAAGTCAGTCCGCTTGAGACCATTAACTTAAAAACAAGGGTCACTCAGAAATAAAAATGGTTAAGTGTGCAGTGATTTCTTGCAAGAGCTCTTCAATAACATTTACACATCACTAAATCTCGCTCTGGCCTTATCGAAGGTACGAAAAATTCGACACAGTAGGTTTTCATACCGTTTGAAGCGCTCTTTTCGTCTATCCCGATATAGGTCTGTGACATTGACGCTTCGATGCGCTTCGACTCTGCGCTTAGTATGAATTGACCCTTAGTGTTGGTGAGTGAAATATGAACTGCCGCCGCCATAACAACAAAGTTTTCAGTGTTGTGTTCCAACAGAGATAAGATAGCCAGTCCTCAGTGGTTGAGGATTCCGGAAGAGGCGCGCTACCGGAAAAAACTAACGCAATGGCTAAAAATCCAACCCAAATTTGATAACAGTGAAATGTCTACTGACTCTACTCTGATATCTGCCCGACTATATTGGGCACATCATGAAATAATTGGCCAAATCACAATATGCGCCGGAATATTGCCGACATCGTGATGTGCCTAGGCAGATCTCGATCGCCCCATTTAAACGATTGGCCCACGACGTAAATACCACACAGTTGGGACAAAATATTAACTATAGAGAATTTACCTAGAGAGCTCATACACATCCACTTCGTAGTCTGCCTCGGAATGTTTCAGCCACATCTTGAATTCATTAACCCAGTTGAGGACTGTCGACAGTGGGCATACAACAAGCACTCGATTTACAGTTGTCAGGTCGCTATGCGTCAGGAGCGTATGGGTCAATGATACCACCTGAAAATAAATATTACTTTATATAAAAAGGAATTTTACTTTGAATATTATATTGCACTTAAATCCGAAAGTTTCAATCCAATTACCAGTAAAAATCAGTTATAAAGAAGTTAAAGACTCAATGATATAGTTAAAGTTTACCTGCAAAGTTTTCCCAAGACCCATACAATGGGCTAAAATACAACCAGAGCCTCTATCTTTCTTGATTCTTTTCACACTTTCGAAGCAAGCATTCCACATGAACTTTATACCATTGGCCTATGAAAAAAAGATGGTGATTAATCTCTAAATGAGAATAAATTATTTTCGCTAATTCATTATTAACTTTAAAACATACAAAATCATTAAAACATCCATAAAAAGTCTCAGTTACCTGGTGTGGCTTGAGTTTCTTTACAAGTCCTCTATCGACTTCTATTAAGGGTTCTTTAGTTTCTGGATCGAAATCGAGGACTACTTTTTCCAAGACTACCTCATCTGGTTTACCTGACTCATCAAACTCCAAGTTGTTATACTGCAACATAAATTATAATTAATGTGTTGTGTTTTGGACCTTGAAGAGACAATATAATAAAAAAAACAGTATAGCTCACCAGTTTTTGTCTCTCAGCAATTCGAGCAATTCTTTCCTTTTCTTCTCTTGCGGCTTTCTTAGTGGCTTCTTCCAATTGATTTTTCCCCATTACCTATACAAAGAACATTAAAAGTTTGGCTACATTTCCATAAATGAGTTGTACAGCCGCGCAAGTCCCCCCGGTCGACTACCTTAAGGCCAGTGTTTTTTATCCTTTGTTCGACTCGCGATTATGTGTATGGAGGTTCGCTGCTCGTCTTATCTATGGACTTCCTAATTAATTAATAAATGCCAGCAAACGAATCGCTACACTTACTTCGCACGGCGAGCGTGCTTCAGCAGGCGAGATCCGGCTGAGACTGACTGAGGAGTAAAGAGAGTAAGTGCAGTGTAATTGTAATAACCAAGTGCAGTTATTGCAGTACTAAAATAAATTGTCTGAAAATTCCTGATTTTATAGGGGTCCATGGACTGAAAAAGGTTAAGAAACGCTGCTTTAGGCGATATTCACGTTCGGTTGATTTGGACAGTAGGCTTATAACGTCACCCACTGATAGCCGTTCAAGGGATTTTGCGCGGCAAGTGGACTACCAACACCTTGCGCAAATGTACAGTCCGGGAACTTCCCGGTTGACCAGTAGAGTTTTATTAAAAAAAGTAAAAGATATGAGCATTCCGGGAGAGGCTCGCTTCCATCTTCAGCCTTATCAATACTTAACATCAAGATATGATGAAGGCTAAGAGTCTCACCGTCGTTTATAAAAAAAAACCGGGATGTTCCCCAATTGTACAGTTATCTTTAGTACTTATTTACCTTACGAATGTTCTTCCTGCCATGCTTATTCCTGCCTTCATTCTCAGTGTCGGAACCAGAGGCATCGCTGTCATTTATCTGCTTTATACGACGACGTTTCTTTTTGCTGCAAACAATAACAAAAAGTGCACCGTATTATGTGCATGTAACCGATAAAAAAGATTTTTTTCAGATCTTAAAGGCCTCTGTGGTCTAGTGGTAACAACCACCGGTATCAGACCCAGGCATACCGGGTTCGATTCCCAGCGGGGGTACATATTGTATTCGAGTTGGTTGGTGGTAAGACTTGTTGTAAGTCCGGCTGGCTAGCTACAACCATATTTTCTAAGTCTGACGCCATAACAACAATGTTTACAGCATTGTTGTTCCGGCAGTTAGAGATAAGATAGCCAGTTCCTCAGTGATTGAGAATTCCGGGAGAGGCTAACTTCCATCTTCAGCCTTATGAATACTTAACATCAGCTATGATGAAGGCAAAAAGACTCCCCGTCGTTCTTAAAATAAAACTTGGAACTAATAAACGCTGCTGCTGTTCACGCAACCCGCTTTACGCTTACGCTCGTAACAATATAATACGACTGTAAAGAATATAAAAGTTGAAGAAATAAGAATGGACAGAACAGCACATTTATATCAGCTGCCGATGCCTACCTACTGAATATATTTGACCCAGTTTTTTATGTGAGGCTGCTGAGACAATGCGTTTCTTTCTGACAACTTCCTGTCAGTTTGTTAATTCACTAACGCCCTAAATTAATAACCTATCTATAGATATGGATTGGACTATCTGATATTTTTGCCGAAGATACTGGGTTTGTTGCCGGCAACCGTCATAATTTTGGTCATACTAACAAAAATATCCTAGGCAACTAACTCAGATAGCCCTATAGATTATTAATTTCGGGCGTAAATAAAGTTCATTTTCGATCACCCGGAAAAGATATTCGTCAATAAGCTTTGAACTGACACGTCCTGTGAGTCAGCAACGCATACTACAAGACTTAGGGCCGATTCGACCAAACTTGAGTAAGTTTTTACTTGAGTGTAAATTAATGCTTATTCTAAGAGAAAGCTAATTTTGCATTCTACCAACTAATAACCTATGAAAAAGTAACTACACGCGAGTAAATATTTACACAGGCAATTTTGGCGGAGTAAAGGTTTAATCTGAGAATAACAGCTGTCAGAGCAGAGGTGTCCCTTGTGAAAATAAAATAACCTCATTTTGATTTGTAATATCAAATTTGTAAGAATAATGTCCAAAATAACAGAACACAACACAACGACAAAAGTTAATTCGTCCAAGCGACAAAAGCACTACGCAAACGAACACAAACAAACATAACATAGAAACGAGAAATAAGAAGCTGTCAACATTTGTCATTTCACATATTATCCTACAAAATTCAATTGTTGTGTCATTTCAAGTTAAGCTAGATGTAACAAAAGGACAATGATTTTTGTCGGTTTATACATTCGTACATCATTCTTTTCAATACGCAGAATATCAATACCGAGTATAACGTACTCCTCGAGTACATTGGAAAAACGTAAACGAAGATACCCAAGGGTAAATTCAAGGAGTTAAAATTAGTCCCGTAATAGTAACACTCGTGTAACTTTGTATTTGGTCGAATCCGCTCTTAGTGGTTTATTTTGACGATCTGTTTGGCGCAGGGGTACTAACCCCACCTTCTGTGCCAGAGGTCCCGGGTTCGATCCCCGGACAAGACAAATATTTGTGTGCATGAACATGTCTATTTGTCTTGGTCTGGGTGTTTAATATGTATATTATGTATGTATTTAAAAAAAAAAAGTATATAAGTATGTTTATCCGTTATCTAGTATCCATAACACAAGTTCTTCATGATACTTAACATGGGCTAGATAATTGGTGTGATTGTATGGAAAATATTTATATTTATTTATATTTATATTTATTTACCTGTCGTCATTAGATGAGGATGCGTCAGACGCATCACTGTCGTTCACTTTCTTCTTTCGTTTGTTCCTACTGGAGGACTCCAAGCCGTCGTCGTCGGAGTCTTCGAAGTCACTGACCCTCTCATCTTTTTTGTTTCTACGGGAGGACCCGGCTTCCGAGTCGGATGATATAGCGTTGGCTTTGCGACGCTTTGATTTTGGACTGAAGAAGTTAATTGCTATTATAATAATGTAGGTGGTATTGCAAGATTGAAAAATAATACAAAAACTCTTCTGTTAATTAATTAACATTTTATTAATTAATTAACAGAAACATTTTATTGCACGCAAATATACAAAAGACAGAAAAAGAAAAAACTAATACAAAAAGAATGTATACAAAAAAGGCTGCCTTATTGCTAAATAGCAATATAGATAATTTGTATCTGCTCCTATTACTTTAAATATGAGGAAGGTATTAATTTTGTTGATTCAGGTCCTGAATCAACAAAATAAATTTAAAAATTACTGAAAAAGAACTAAATTATTGTACTCACTTGTGATCTTCTTCCGATTCCGATTTCTTGTGTACCTAAAAACGTTATTTGATTTTTAGATTTTCATCTACAGATATTTAAAACATATTTGACAAAGTGCAAGCAACAATACCTCTTCCTTTTCATTGTGAGAAGCCGACGTATCACTTTCATCCAGCAAGTCATCTTTCGCCAGGTGATCTAAGCCAGAGCCGTTTAACCCAGATAATGTTACTGGTGGAAGATCTATTGGACGAATTATTAATTACATATTTTGATAATATGAATAACTATATCATTTTCAAGACGACTGTTACTGTCTAACTAAACCGTTTAAGGTGGTACGAACAAACATTGCACAATTGTTGGTTCATCATACCTTAATAATTCATAAATACATGCTCAACTAACTCGTTTCAGTTATTAGTTTGCGCGAAATAATAAAAAAAATGTACTTTCATACATAAATCACGAATAAACTAATATCTTATAATTTCAATAATTCTACGTATGTGTGTGTGACTCATCGCATTTATATACCTCATGTATGAAAGTATTTTTTTTAATAATTTCGCGCAAACAAATAACTAAAACGAGTTAGTTGCACATGTATTTATGAATTATTAATGTATGGTGAACCAATTAATGTGCAATGTTTGTTTGTATGGAAGTCGTACCACCTTAAATAACAAAAGAAAACGTATTATAGAATTAAATGAAGGACAAAATACCAGCGACTGCCCAAATTGATTATTAAATAGATTATTGCACGATTTCTTCTGACTAAGATCGAGGTAAGCCAATGTTATTAAACCTTTCAGGCCCCGGATTATGAGACACAATATATATATATATATTCTCAGGGACGTGCATTCTAGGCAATTAGGCATTAAAAGGGTTTTTAATGCCTACCTCATTAAAAACTTAATAAATATACCACTAGTGTTAAAATGTATTTAGTTTAATTTGTTTCTGTTATTCTATAACAATAATACAAAATAATTAGAAACAGTATTGCTGAAAATTTAAACCGGCCACGGCAAGAAGGGCGCTATTTGTACGTGTAAATCTAGTTTAAACGTCCGCAATATATAACCTAAATAAATGACGAATGAATTTTGTCGCGAATTATTTTGTTGCAGAGTTATTTTAAAACTATGAATTTCCTAAGATATTCATTAATATTAAATAATGTAAACGGCAATTTTGCTCAAAATTAAATGTGATGATTAACGTATTTATTAAGATAAGGATTAATATCATGTTTATGAAAACAGCTTCACAAATAATGCATTACTATAGAACAAATTTTATTATCTTAAAAATGGTTATAGTGAGTCAACCTTAAAACATAGAAATATGCTGTCGCGGACGTTTTTTTAGAACTTTTAAGAGCTAGCGCAGACGACGGATAACGGAGGACTTTTTGTCCGCGACACGTCTTTATTGTTAACCAAATAAGATTCAACTTAGAGCGCGTATATCCGCGAAAAGTACGCGATAGTCCTCGTTATTTATTCAACTTTATGTTCTTAGTAATAAGGTCGTGTCGCGGACAAAAAGTCCTTCAATGTCCGTCGTCTGCGCAGGCCATAATGGGGAACAATTTGGTCATACATAAACGCTGTACGCTGTGTAAACGGTTAAAGTTACGTAAAAATCACACAGCGTACGCAACGGAAGCTCCCAAAAGTATGTTTTCCCTGTTTTTGCAACGTTTTTCATTAATTCTCTGCTCCTACTAATCGTAGCATGATATTATAGTAGATTATTCACTAAGGAGACGTGTAAATCTAGCTTAAACGTCCACAATATATAACCTAAATAAATTACGAATGAATTTTATCGCGAATTATTTTGTTGCGGAGTTATTTTAAAACTATGATATTTCCTAAGATATTCATTAATATTAAATGATGTAAACAGCGTACGCAACGGATGTTCCCAAAAGGAATATTTTTTCCCCGTTTTTGCAACGTTTTTCATTAATGCTCTGCTCCTACTAATCGTAGCATGATATAAGCATGATAACTTGCGTCGATATTATGCAATCAAATATGTTGCTACGCTGGATTACGTTGATCAAGTTGATGGCGCCAGTAACTAGCACGAAACGTATTCAGTCATTCTACTCCAAGCCAGTGTTGGACTGGCACGAAAACCATAGTTGCCAGCGGCACCGACGCCAGCTACTTGATCAATGTAAATCCGGCTTTTAGGTCAGACAATACCTTCCGCCTCGACACCGTCGCTTTCAGCACCAGATGCGGACGCAGCGTCCGAACTACTGTCAGGTTTGAGCAGATTCTCCTCGCTTATCAGTGGGGTTTTCGCCATTTTTCTGGTCGTTCTCTTAATTGAGTTCGAGTCTGATTGAGTATTGTCAGTGGCAGGTGAATCGCGCCGCCGTCGACTGAGGCTTTTGAGATTTGTAAGCCTATAAAAATGGAAAAATGATAAAAAAGGTGGTGGTTTCGCATTCCTGAAATAGTTTACGTTCGATCGTCTAATGTATAATGTTTCGAAATTGGAAGATCGGCGACGGAAATTCGCAATGTGAAATATTAGCATTTGATGCAGACTTGAAACATTATAGCTGTAAGGGTTTTTGAATTTTATGTTGTGTACACTGCCTGCGTCAAATTAATGTGTTGAGTTTGTATGAAGCTTGGCCGTTACTAGCTCTTGTTAAGAGCATATTGTAAATGTATAATGCATGTGAAGCGCATCTGTGGTTTGTGGTAACTTACTTGTTAACATTCATAATATTCCTGTTTTGTTTCCTATCATAGCATTAAGAATTACCATGCCACCAATAAAAGAACGAAAAGTCGAAATCCATGGTTAAAGTAGGTAGGTAAGTAAAGTACTTTGTTGCCCAAAAGGTTCCAATTTTTCCTAAATTGAGTCATGTAGGTATACTACGAGAGAGGTCTTGAGATGACAACTTATCCAGGTAAAGAAATACCTACATTACCTTTATAAGATAACTATGACTGAATACCAAAATCTCTATGCATCCCGCATTAGATGTTTTTCATAATACAAATTACTTATGTAGGTATCTTTTTTGTATAGGTAATACGTCCTTAGAAAATTGGAGATAGATATTGATAAACTTTTTTAATGAGTTGTTATTAATACTTTGGTATATAAGTCCACTCTATTTGGCATAAATTCATTTTTAAGTTTGAATAAATGTAGTCACTTAAATATATCTAAACAATTTACTTTAATTCGTTAAGTATCTGCTCCACCACATCGTTATTTGCTTTAAATAAATTATAATAATCACTGGAGTCAAAATGATCTCCCACATGTTTTTTCCCAATTTGTTTTTACGACTCCACGTAATAGTAACTATTAATCTTCGATATTAAATGAGACTAGCTCTAACTAGCCACAGCAGCAGCTATTATAAAATATTAAACATTATCCACTATACAGTCACAGACAACTTAAATTATTTATTGTGTTCATTGATTTGTGCAATTTCTACCAGATACTTTCTACTGAATTTCAGCTGAACTAAACAAGTGAGTCGCATAGAATATTTCAGAAGTTAATTCATTCACCAAGGAACCAGTCATTCCAGGAGGTCATGTGTAAAAAAACTACATCTTCGTTTACTTTGAGAATACTCGGATTAATTGACGTCATCAAATCAGCTATAGTTTCACATAAATGAAAGGAACTTACACTACTAATTTATATATTCTGGTTCTTCTAATCAAACATTGACTTATTTATTTTACAGGTTGATCAAAACCGTCAATCGACATCATTAACGAAAATGAACCAAGACAAGCCAAAAACCCTGCTACCTTTGTATTATTTTTTATGTGGCAACTTAGTATCAGCATGCATGCATTCACACTGATGGATAGACATTGAAAATGCCCTACTCAATTTATATTTACCCATCAATATCTTTGTCATTTGCGTCCTGGTTGTCTGAATTATGGCTGCTACCACCAGGCTGTGCCCTAGATCGCCCCATCTGTAATTAGTGTTTTATATCATTTCAATAAATGAACTTGTATTTTTTTTTAATCTTGCAATTAAATTTATGAAATGTTAATCACAGAATGGGCATTTTAGTGCTTTGTCAGCCTCTGTAATATTTCTATTATCTTTTCAAATCAAACACCATATTAATAGCTCAAAATATTATAATTCCATCACATCAAATTAATTTGCCAAGTTCATATACAACAATGGCTATACACTTATATCTAGAAGTCAAAACTTGTGTATTAAACCTATTTATTGTAATTTTAAACATTATATTAAATCTTTGGACTATAAAAATTAATGGAAAGAATGTACACTTATATGTTATTTTATTAATGTACTGTGTTAAACCTTACTTTCAGCTTTAGTTTAAACCTTTCAGAACCCGGATTATGAGACACAATAGATTTTCCATTGTTCTCTGAACACCGGTGTCCGGTTCGGATTTGATGAATGTTAACTTTAAACAATAATCCTATATTTTACTTAAGTGAGTAGCAATGGGCGACTCCACTGTCAGAAAGCTCACAAGAATAGAAAAGCTGAATGCCGGTCGAACACATTTTCGAAGTAACTTCTTATAATAGCTTTGACCTAACCTTTGCACTATCGGAGTCTGATCGCTCATCTGTATTTTCTATGCGTTTATCACTATTATTTGAACTTGAAGCATCTGCAAAATCTGTACTCTTGTTAGGTTTTTCTTTACTGCTATTATCGTCAGAATTATTTGATTTCTTGGCTCTTTTCACAGTCTTTAATATGGCATCATCAGATTCTGACGTAGCAGAGCTTTCATGAGCTTTTGAATTTCCAGCCTTTTCATCATCTGAAGACTTTTCTTTTAACAATGAATCCTTTATTTCTTTTAGGGCATTTTTCAACTGTTCATCCTCAGTATCAGAACTTGAATATGTTAGTAACATTTTTTTAGCATGCATACTTTCCATAATATGTTTTCTTTTAGATTTAACTGTGGTACTATCATTGCGTTTTCTTTTTTTGCCACAAATAGTATCTAACTTATCATCAGAGTTTGCTTTTTCTTTGTTTTCATTTGCCTCTAACTGATCATCTTTTTCTTTAGGTGACTTAGAAGTTTCATCTTGAATATTTGCACTATGTTTTGAGGTTGTATTATTAGATTCCTCATTATTATCTGAACCTGATTCAATAAGCAAAGTATTTTTTACTTTGTCCATACTACTTTGATCATTTTCTTCTTGTTCCTTTTGTGTACTTGTTAACCTTTTTTCATTATTGTCTATATCAGATTCATAGAAAAGAGCATCCTTCAGTTTATGATGGTTATCAGTTTCGTTTCTAAAATCAGGTTCAGAATCCTGGTGAAGAACATCTTTTTGGCACTGTTTTCTTTTTTCCAAGTCACAATCAAGCTCTTTCTGTATACTTGGATTATCCACTGCTGTGTCTTTTACATTTTCAGTCCTCTTATCTCCTTGAATTTCAAAAATGTTTTGATTATCAACTGAAAAGTCTAATAATGCTGTTTTTTGTATACTTGGATTATCCACTGCCGTGTCTTTTACATTTTCAGTCCTCTTATCTCCTTGAATTTCAGAAATGCTTTGATTATCAACTGAAAAGTCTAACAATGCTGTTTTGACTGATTCAATAATCTCTTGAAAATTAACAGGTGACTTCCCATTGCTATCTGTTTTTTCAGAATCAGACTCATTCAATAGAGCATTTTTTACTTTATTTATTTTTTCAATTGGTACCTCACTATCCTTTAAGACAGAATTATTTTCCTTGTCAGAACTGTTAGCAGCATTTTCGTTTTTTTTGAATTCACAAATAATTTTGTTGTTTTGGGTAATTTTCTGCAAGTTATTCAATTTCAAAAAATTTACAGTTAATGTAGGAAGTCGGTAAATATTAACTGTAAACTTTTTAGCTTGGAAGCTACTAACTTCTTTTCGTTTGTTAGACCAATACTCTTCATCGCTTGAAGATTTTGTATCTGAAACTTCATTAAGTTTTTTATTCTTATCATTACTTTCTCTTCTCTTCTTTTTTAAGTATTTGTCAATACTATTTACCTTTTTTGGTCCTTTTAATTTTTCTTTCTTTGTATCAGTAGATTGGGGTTCAGTATTTTTTTCAGAATTATCTTTCCCTTCAGCTTTTTTCAAAATATCAGGTTTAAGAAGTTTGTTAATACTGACACATTTGATTAAGGGCCTATTAGATTCAGGTTCTTCATTTTCATTCAAAACATTTTCGGTGTTTTTATGTGCCAAATCTTCAAAAACAATTTCTGCATTTCCCTGCACCAAACCTTCAGACACAGTGTCATCATTATTTTTTGAAATGATGTGAAGCTTGCTTTTTATTTCTGCATTTTTATCATCTTTTTTAGAATTAGTTTCATCCTCACTATCTACTAATATCACTTTAGGTTCGCTACTGTTTTCTGAACTATCATCCTCAATTCTAATATGTTTAAACCTTTTCAAACCCTGCTTTTTAGATGTTTTGTTACTTTCATCTTTAATTTTATTTTTACTTGATTCTATTTCACTTTCATATTTTCTGTCATGTGTACCAGTATCAGTATTTAATTCCTCATCTCTGCTTTTATCACCTACAACTGACTGACTTTTAACCTCAGTATCTTTTAGATTTTCTTCTGCATCTTTTGATAACAAGTTAGTATTGCCACATTTGTTTTTTTCAACAGATATATTCTCATTACTTTCTCTTGAAACAAAGTTGTCTTCATCAGATTTTAAAGTATCAACAATACCAGATTTCAAGTTATTTTTTTGTTTCTTCCTCTGTCTATATAATTTACAATCGTGATAAACAGGATACTTATCTTGAAGGGACTTCGGCATATAACGCGCCAAAACTTTAACAGACATGTAATGTTTTACTGGAACTTTTTTGGCAATTTTCACTTTGCGAGACATTATCGTAATAAACTGATATTCTTTATCTTTTTTATCTTTATTACTTGTGTGCAAATTCGATGTAGTCGCTTCTTTGGCGGGAGAGATTTGGTTGTCTTTCATAAGTGACAGAACCTTACGCACGCCGACTTCAACATTTTCAAGAGACTTCTTTGACAATTCACAAATTAGAAGTACTTTATCGGCGGCTTTTTGCACTGCATGAGAATTTTTCAATTTGTCTTTACGTATGCGTTTTTCCTTCAAACTTTCCGATCGAGCCCGGAGGTTCGACCCCAATTTCGTTAAATATTCCATCGCCTCACATAACACATCACTAACTGGCACTTCGGCCGCCATTTCACGGAATCATTTGCTATTTACATTCACTCGGAAATTGCAGATATTTGATGAACAAAATTTTCAAAACACAATTTATAGAAGAGATTAATCAATTTTTTTCAGTTCATTTACACAAGCAACAATGAAAAAGGCAAATTAAAATGCCAAATAAAAGTGCTACCTATAAAAATCCATAGACTACATTTCGTTCAACTACGTTTCGTTTGACAGATGTTTTCTTAGAACATGAACCAACACAGATTTTTCCAATTAGATTAAGCAGACTGTGATGACCATCACAAATTTATGAATAAAACTAAACATATTTATAATAACAATTTAATTTAAACACAGCAATACAACAAAACTACAGATATTTTAGATGTTCTACTCAGAATAAAACTCAGCCGATGCGAAATGGAACGTAGTATAGTACTTTACCTCCAACTTATCATGGTCGGGTTATAAGGATATATACAAAAATATATGACAATATAGCGGCAAGGCAAGGGTAGGTATGTATATGTATATTGTGTAGGATATCGTATAGCTACTAAAGTGTATGCATAATTTAACTGTCTCATAACATAAACCTAATAAAAATTAACAATCAATGCAAAAAAAAATACCTTATTCACAATTCCAATCACGGCAAATTAAATCCACTATCTAAAATTAAAAAAACAAGACAATTTTTTTTGTACTTGCCTTTCATGTAAATGGCTGAGCTTACGATTTGAAGAACCCTTGGACACAGGGAGACTCAAATGTAGATGAAGTACATTATAAATCACTTCAAACTATAAAGTGAACACTAAATTATACCAATATTCCATCTTTTCTCTGAAAATTCGGCGGAATAAGCAAGGTAGGTAAACTATCCAAAACAGTCGTGAAAAAGAACCATAGAGCACAATTTAGTTGTTTTTTTTTTCTGTCGACCGTTACACAGACTAAGTACCTACATATGTATACCACAACCACGGAGGAGATACAAAAAGCATTTTTTTTTAAGTATGAGTACGTCTTTACGCCTCTTTTACATCACACACCATGCAATGCACCACGCAGTTTTCCACGAAACTGACGTCCTTTTCACACCTCCGCTGCGGAATTGCAGGCGACGTGCGAACGGACGGAATCTAAGTGAAACAAAATTGGTTTCGCTCTAACCTTTAGGTAGTTTCACGATCCTTGTCGTTTCGCATTCCGCTGAGGTGGTGTGAAAAGCAGGGCTTGTTTATCTGGTTAATTTTCAAACCGGTACAGTAGCGAGGACATAGAAACCGTTTCATTAAGGTAAGATTCTACCGAAACCCCCAAAAAATATCGGTTTCATGAAAGATCAATATTAAAAGAGAGGTTTTTTATGCTCTTTGTAAGCACAACGGGACAACGCGAGCGCGTGACTGGCAAAGCGAAAAGCGACCTTCAGCACGTTGACATAAGCTCGCTACTTGAAATACCGCTCTCCCAACGCGAGCGCGCGAGTGGTAAATCGACTAGCGAGCTTATGTCTATTTTTCATTTCGCAGAGTTTGGATTAAACCGGTTTATTTAGGTTTTAAAGCGCTTCCGCGTCTAATAGCGACCTTCTGTGTGTTGCATAAGCTCGCTGGTCGATAAATACTTTTAAATTTTGAATTTTTTTTATTTTCATGTGATAATTTTTAAACAAGTTAATATACTAGAAAACAGCAACTTGCCTCATGTCGCCCTGACGGGACTCGAACCCGCGTCTTTGGGAATCCGGCCCAATGCACTGACCGATTATGCTACAGAGAGAGATCAATGAGAACACGTTGAAATTCTCAAGTATATTCATTATAATCCAACATTTCGGAGACCCGCGAAGTGAGGAATGTGTAGCGATCGAATTAGAAACACTAAACATTAGAACCAATGAATCTTACCTAGAATTCTGTGGTAGAATTCAGGACGTGAGAGCAATTCTTATTTCATAAGTCAACCAAAGTTCATCCGTTACTTTAAAAGAAGCAAAACGTATTATTTACGATAATACTGCCTTGAACGTTTTCTTATATAATTTACCCGAACACATAGTGCGAATAGTTAGAATTAAAAATCCGACCACCCTAGAGCAAGCATTGAGTTTTGTTTTAGAAGAAGGTAATTTCCAGGAATAGTATAACCTTCGATCAAAGACGCTTTAAAATAGACCATCGATCACTCAACAATATATATTTAAACCATCGATTCCGCAGAACACCTAATTTAAATTTAAATAATCTTTTCAGACCAAACAATCAGTATTTTGGTAATCGACCTCTAACTACAAATGCATTCAACCAACCGCGACCAACAGCACCACAATTTAATAATTTTGCAAAACCACAGTTTGGTACGAAACCCCAATTTAACATTAATACACCATTTCAACCAACGGGCTTCCGTCCGCAAATAGGTCAATTCGGTTATAGACCTCAAACGCAAGGTTTTAGACCACAGCCAGGCCAATTTGGATTTAGGGCTCAGCAACTACATCAAGGTTACCGTCCTCCTAATTTCTCTAATGACGTTTCAATTAGAACCGCACCCGCAAAACCGCAACAGTTTCCAGTAAACGAAATATTTACTGATGAAACTGATTATTATAATTATCCTTATAATTACGAGACCGAAATTTATGAAAATATGTATACTTATTATAATGAAAATGTATATGCAGAACATACTCCCCGATCCTTGTGAAAGTGAAAGTGATAATAATCCACAATTAGAAAATAATCAGGAAAAAGTAGATTCTAAAGAAAATTTTCAAGTCAATTGCCTCCGAACCAGCATATATATGTACCTGGGGGGCTATCGCGTAAAAAATATGGATATGGACATGGGCTTCATTTGACAGTTAAATGACCATATATGGTAATTTTATGAGCTTCAACTGTCAAATGAAGCCCATATCCATACCCAGATTTTTTACGCTATAGCCCCGCCGATATAGATGCTAAGTTTATGTTAGATTCTGGAAGCACACGTTCTTTTGTTAGTACATCTAAAGCTAATGAATTTTTCAATAACTATAGATGCTATGAACTGTTTATGGTAACTAGTACGCATGCATCCAGCGTCCCCAATGATGTAGTTAATATTCCACTTTTCTCAATTTTTAAAGAACCATTTACACATTTTTATATATACGATGTAGATAAAAGATACGATGGAGTAATCGGTTGTGATCTTTTGTCCCGAATCAAAGCAAATATTTCTTATAACCATATGGTGCTTCAGACAGACAAGATTACTATCCCAATAGTTTATAAAAGTGATTATAAAATTATATTAGAACCCCGATCGGAACAACGCATTAAATTACCAGTGAATCAGGAAAACGGTGATGCAATTATTGAATTTAAGGAATTTTGTCAAGACGTTCGTATGCCTACTGTCTTAGTTTCTTGTAAAAATTATTTTGCCGAACAATTATACAAAATGCAACATTCCACTTACCTTTACCAACCAAGTTCAACAGAACTGTAAATGAAGACCCAATTTATATAAAACCTTATAGACAGGCACCAGCTCAAGCACAGGAAATATTACATGAAGTAGAAAAAATATTGCAAGATAACGTAATACAAGAATCCCACTCTCCTTGGAGTGCCCCTGTCCATTTATTTCCAAAAAAATTGGATGCTTCAGGTGAAATAAAGTATAGAATGGTCATAGACTACCGACGTTTAAACGAGATTACTGCCCACTTCCGAACATATGTGACTTATTTGATAAATTAGGTAAAAGCAATTACTTTACGACATTAGATTTAGCTTCAGGATATCATCAAATTGAAATTACAGACTCAGATAGGGAAAAAACTGCGATTTCTACACAAAATGGACATTACGAGTTTTTTAGAATGCCATTTGGTCTTAAGACAGCTCCGGCAACGTTTCAACGGACAATGAATAACGTGCCTTGCCATTAGCATTAGCCTTGACATTGCCTTGTTTACCTAGATGACATTCTAATTTACTCTAATAGACTAAAAGAACATCTTCAAAATCTCCGATGCAGTATTTGAACGACTCAGAAAGACGAACTTGAAAGTGCAATTAGACAAATCCGAATTCCTAAGAAAAGAAGTGCAATATTTGGGCCATACATTGACAAAAAACGGACTGAAACCTAATGACGATAAAATTAAAGTAGTTATGGATTACCCAGTTCCACAAACACAGACTGAAATAAAACGATTTTTAGGATTCATAGGATATTACAGACGTTTCGTAAAAGAATGTTCTAAAATATGTCAACCTTTAACAGCATGTTTAAAAAAGGGTAAAAAGGTTATCATTATTATCATCAATAATAAATATACAGAAGCATTTCAGAAATGTAAAGAACTTTTAATAAATGCACCTATTTTACAATATCCAGATATGAGCAAGCCATTCATTCTAACAACAGATGCATCTGAAGTAGCCCTCGGTGCAGTATTGTCACAAGGGTGTATAGGTAGCGATAAGCCGGTGGCATATGCTAGCCGAACGCTAACAGATACAGAAAAGAAATATAGTGCAATCGAACGCGAGTTGCTGGCTATAGTTTGGGCCACAATACATTTTTGGCCGTATCTATATGGAAATAAATTCACAGTTTATACGGACCATAGACCTCTAATATGGCTTATTAATTTAAAAGAATTGAACAGCATGTAAACGCGTTGGCGTTTGCGTCTGCAAGAATATGATTTTCACATAATCCATAAAAGTGGAAAACAGAACGCAAATGCAGATGCGTTATCACGCCTTAAATTCAATGCATTAGGTAATGAAGATAACGATTCCATGATTGTGAATGTGGACGATAGTGAAGAGCAATCGTCTAAATTAACGAAAAGGAATATAGTTGACTCAGACACCATAACCATTTCCGATTCTGAAGACACGGCTTCTATTTCCTCAGATATGGATATCGAACCATCTAACTATCCAATTCGTTCCGATAATTCTAGTATTCAAACCATTCACTCAGCTCAAGGAACAGAATCTTTAGGTATACCAATATTACAAGCAGGTGATACAAAACCAAATCAGATATTAGTATTTTACAAATTTAGCCAAGATATGCAAGTAACAGATTTATCCCGCGATAAACAAAAAGTTTTAGAAGTTTTCCTACCGTTACAAAACGATCAAATAATAAAAGATTTTCTGAAACGATACATTAAGCCTAAAATCAAGTATTTTATTTACTTTGAACACCCAGTACATAGGAAACGATTTAATAAAATAATTATCGAATTATTTAAAAAGGGCACAGTCAATTTTATTGAATGTACTGAACGCGTAGTTTACGTAGAAGTTGAGCAGGAACAACGAGCAATAATTAATAAAATACATGACGGGAAAACATGTCACCGAGGTATCACGGAAACAATTAAAATAATTAAGAGAAACTATTTTTGGCAAAACATGCATGAAATGGTGACAGCAGTCATCAATTCTTGCAAGCAATGTAAAGTTTCTAAATATGATAGAAAGCCCATAAAACCAGTTTTACAATTAACACAAAAGCAAAATGCACCATTCCAGGAAATATTCATGGATACATTTTCAATTGAATCAAAAACATATCTTGTTAGATAATTGTTATTATCGATGCTTTTAGTAAATTAGGTCAGGCAATAGAAATCCCATCCAGATCAACACCAGAAATTGTTAGAGCCCTAATTAAATATTTTTCTTTTTACGGAACACCACGAAAAAATAGTTCAGATCCTGGAACCAAGTTCAATAATGCATTAATTAAAGAACTAACAGATTTACACAAAATAACTTTGCATATTGGAACGCCTAATAACCCAATACCCATGGGATTATTTGAACGTTTCCATTCCAGTTTAATAGAAATATATCGATTAGCTAAATATGAAAGAAAATATACCGATGCTGCTACAGTTATGAGATACGCAGTCATGGCTTATAACAATACCATCCATAGTACTACTGACTTAACACCATTTGAGGTAGTTTTCGGACATACCGAACTAAATACAACATTTGATACAGATTTCCAGAAAAATTATCAACAGCAACTTATTAAAGATCACAGAAAAAGAACTCACGAATTATATAAACATTTATCGGAAAATGCAGTGAAATTAAAGAAAAAGGTAATTCATAAACGAGCTGGAGAGACAGGCCCTGAATTGAAAGTAGGACAAACCGTATTCGCCAAAGCAGTTAATAAGCGACAGTCTAAAGACAAACCTAAATATCAAAAGGCTATAGTCACGGGCAAAGCAGAACGTAATATTTTACCCATTAAAGTTAATGAACGCGATACGAAGGTACCAATAAAAAATGTGAAACGCCCTTCGCAGGTGGTGGATGAGGTGGATGAACCTACTGATATGGACGTCGATAACGCAACGGCTCCTAGGTCAAACTCTCCTCAGCCAGTGACTTCAACTGGTGGAAATTAAACAAAATCCGGAAATCTTACCTTTCCAACAAGGTCAAGCGTTTTTACAACGCGATCAGTATTGTAATATAAAAACAATAGATCTGGGGGGCTATCGCGTAAAAAATATGGATATGGACATGGGCTTCATTTGACAGTTAAATGACCATATATGGTCCTAGGTCAAACTCTCCTCAGCCAGTGACTTCAACTGGCGGAAATTAAACAAAATCCGGGAATCTTACCTTTCCAACAAGGTCAAGCGTTTTTACAACGCGATCAGTATTGTAATATAAAAACAATAGATCTGGGGGGCTATCGCGTAAAAAATATGGATATGGACATGGGCTTCATTTGACAGTTAAATGACCATATATGGTAAAATATTACGTTCTGCTTTGCCCGTGACTATAGCCTTTTGATATTTAGGTTTGTCTTTAGACTGTCTCTTATTAACTGCTTTGGCGAATACGGTTTGTCCTACTTTCAATTCAGGGCCTGTCTCTCCAGCTCGTTTATGAATTACCTTTTTCTTTAATTTCACTGCAATTTCCGATAAATGTTTATATAATTCGTGAGTTCTTTTTCTGTGATCTTTAATAAGTTGCTGTTGATAATTTTTCTGGAAATCTGTATCAAATGTTGTATTTAGTTCAGTATGTCCGAAAACTACCTCAAATGGTGTTAAGTCAGTAGTACTATGGATGGTATTGTTATAAGCCATGACTGCGTATCTCATAACTGTAGCAGCATCGGTATATTTTCTTTCATATTTAGCTAATCGATATATTTCTATTAAACTGGAATGGAAACGTTCAAATAATCCCATGGGTATTGGGTTATTTGGCGTTCCAATATGCAAAGGTATTTTGTGTAAATCTGTTAGTTCTTTAATTAATGCATTATTGAACTCGGTTCCAGGATCTGAACTATTTTTTTGTGGTGTTCCGTAAAAAGAAAAATATTTAATTAGGGCTTTAACAATTTCGGGTGTTGATCTGGATGGGATTTCTATTGCCTGACCTAATTTACTAAAAGCATCGATAATAACAATTATCTAACAAGATATGTTTTTGATTCAATTGAAAATGTATCCATGAATATTTCCTGGAATGGTGCATTTTGCGTTTGTGTTAATTGTAAAACTGGTTTTATGGGCTTTCTATCATATTTAGAAACTTTACATTGCTTGCAAGAATTGATGACTGCTGTCACCATTTCATGCATGTTTTGCCAAAAATTGTTTCTCTTAATTCTTTTAATTGTTTCCGTGATACCTCGGTGACATGTTTTCCCGTCATGTATTTTATTAATTATTGCTCGTTGTTCCTGCTCATCTTCTACGTAAACTACGCGTTCAGTACATTCAATAAAATTGACTGTGCCCTTTTTAAATAATTCGATAATTATTTTATTAAATCGTTTCCTATGTACTGGGTGTTCAAAGTAAATAAAATACTTGATTTTAGGCTTAATGTTTCGTTTCAGAAAATCTTTTATTATTTGATCGTTTTGTAACGGTAGGAAAACTTCTAAAACTTTTTGTTTTAGATCTTTTTGTTAAAAATCTGTTACTTGCATATCTTGGCTAAATTTGTAAAATACTAATATCTGATTTGGTTTTGTATCACCTGCTTGTAATATTGGTATACCTAAAGATTCTGTTCCTTAAGCTGAGTGAATGGTTTGAATACTAGAATTATCGGAACAAATTGGATAGTTAGATGGTTCGATATCCATATCTGAGGAAATAGAAGCCGTGTCTTCAGAATCGGAAATGGTTATGGTGTCTGAGTCAACTATATTCCTTTTCGTTAATTTAGACGATTGCTCTTCACTATCGTCCACATTCACAATCATGGAATCCTCCACCCTTAGAATTAAGTTATCTGAAAAACTATTCTTTTAGAAAACTCATTGGAAACTTTACCTAATTTTAACAATTTAAACTATGTGTTTCAGAACTAAAATAATTACTTTTTTAAATGTATCAAAGGTCTATTCATCTCATTTACTTGATCAGGTGAAGTTTCAGGGTTGTTAACATCAGAAGGAGTTTTCTTACATAATTTTCTTAAGATTATCTTATATTTCAACACAATTAAAATTAAAATCAATACGGAAATCATATTTTATTTAATATTGAAAAATATTTTGAATTAAATTAAAATGACATCACAACACATTATAGTAATAACATTTTTTATCAATTTGAAATTCAGAAATTACAACAATTAGTACAATACTTACGTGATGAAACTCTTGAAAAATTCCAAATTTAGATTATGACGACGCAGTTAAATATGATGAGCTTATTGCAAACATACAAACCCACGAACAGGAAGTTATCAATAAGGTTACCATAATTTCTGAAATGTTAGATCATTTTCTAAATTCCTCAAAAACTATTGATGAAATTACACAACATATGAATGAGCGTCTTATTCGAATTGAAACAAAACTGATTGACCTCTCTGTCAAAGAAAATCAGCTAAGCTATGTAACTTATCTCATTAGTATTTTAAATATGTTTGTTGCTAACTTCCCAACCATGTACATTAAACTTAGCGAAATAGAAACTGCTCTAGCGCTCAGTAAAGTATCAGTTATCCACAAGAGTATTTTAAACCCAAATGAATTATTGAATTTATTATTGTAAATAGCTCAACACAATAATTTAATGTTTACCGTAAATGAACAAAATCTCATTAACCTGGAAGAAACGTTTTCTGTAAAAACGTACATCACAAATAATGTTATAAGATTTATTATAGATGTACCTTTAGTTGACAATGTAACATATAATTATTTTAAATTGTATTCCCTTCCCATATTCTATAATTCCATAAACCTAACCTATATTATAATCCCTGACTTTCCTTACCTACTCGTAGAAGGATTGAAATACTTACCAATAGCCAAACCGTGTATAGAAGTTACAGATAAAGATTACTTGTGTACTGAAGATGACCTCGCACCTTATGCCGATAAAAACTGCATTTAACAACTAATGACGTATTGCCCAAATCCGTCTTCATGTTTCCATAGATCAGTCGACGTGGAAGACCTGAAACTTCAAAAGATTTCCGCAAATAGTTGGATTTTATTCTCCAAGATTAACAAAATTATATCACAAAACTGCGATAGTAACATCATCCATGGGCAAATACAAGGATCATATATACTAACCATACCATATAGATGTATAGTATCTATAGAAGGAATATAAATTCGAGGACATCGTTATTACTCCATGTTCAAGAAAAATAAACCTTTACCTTTAATCACATTACCCAGTTTACCTGAAAATCAGCAACAGAATTCTACGGACTACGAACCTGTGAACTTGAAGAAAGTAAATCTGGACGAAATTCAGCATTTAAATTACGTACTACAAAAAGGCGTGAAAAGTGTGAAAAGTGTCAGTGTGCAACAAAGTGAAAGCGTTGCTACCAAAGTATTATATGTAATAGTTTCCGTATTGATTTTAATTTTAATTGTGTTGAAATATAAGATAATCTTAAGAAAATTATGTAAGAAAACTCCTTCTGATGTTAACAACCCTGAAACTTCACCTGATCAAGTAAATGAGATGAATAGACCTTTGATACATTTAAAAAAGTAATTATTTTAGTTCTGAAACACATAGTTTAAATTGTTAAAATTAGGTAAAGTTTCCAATGAGTTTTCTAAAAAAAATAGTTTTTCAGATAACTTCATTCTAAGGGTGGAGGAGTTATATTGTAAGATCTACTGACGAAGCACTTCACAGTTAATACAATGTAACTACAATGTAACATTATTATGTGAAATACTTTGGACAGGAAGGTCGGCAGACGCAATGTAAGCAGTCTTGCCGATAATTTTCAATGTAGCATTTATTATTATAATCTTTTGTTATAGATTAAGTGGTAGATCGAGTCAGTTCGGCATCAAACTCTGCTGGGCTCACTCGTCCTAAGTTAGCCTAAGTTAGTCTGTAGTTCATCGATAAAATCTCGATACATTCGTTTCTAAAAACATATTTCCACGCTCCGGAAAGTTAACTATATAATCAACAAAAACATAACAACCTCTGTGTTTATGAATATCAACTAAAAACAAAAAATACTTCTAAATGACGCTAAAAAATTCTTGGCTTGGTGTGATAGAGATCAGCCATGCGTTAATGAAAACGGTCCACCGATCTTATGATTTTATTCCAAAACAAAAATGTATACAAGACCTTGGTTATTTTATTCGTATACTACAAGCCTATGGCTATTTATTATAAGTAAGTCAGATTAGAATTGACTTCAAAAAGACATGAATAAAAATAAGTTATCAAAATACTCACGTAATTGGTCGCGTGGCATACACTCGTAGTCCACGAATTTCGCGGAGCTCCTGTGACATTACCATACATGACCGGCGGTTTTGCATTATTGGTTCTCATTCTTAAACTATTCAATTTAGAGTATCTCGAAGCGCTCGTAATTTACATTTGTAGTTTTTAAGAATAATTAGCCAATTTAGTCGGTGTGGATGACATATGTAATCCACGCGACCACTGTAGGGTTAATTAAGAAAGAAGAAGAAGGAACTAAAATTATCGCCTTAGTAGAGTTTCTTTTCGAATGTTGAACGGGTCAGGCCTTATACTGCAGCTGCAGCACCACTCTCAAGGGGCTTCATTCGTGGCGCGGACAGACTCTACTCTATCTACTACAGTGCGACAAAAAAGAGTAGAAAAAAATTGAGTGCGCCACTAGTCCTGTACTAGACTACAACTAGCAACACTGACTGCTACTACTACGATATCAAGCTTGATACTTGACATATTTTTATTGATTATTTGTTCTATTTTTGTAAAACCACTAAATCATTAGAACCTAGTTACCTACTCATTTATCACTGAGCGGTAACTGGTTACCACGTTAGACCTTTTGCGCTAAACTCTTTTTATGCAGCTTAACCTTAGTTGATTTATGTAAGCTAAGAAAAAAAATCTATTTGTCTGTAACCAAGCCGTTCTAGTCAATTGAGATTTTTAACATAATAAATGCTAAATATTAAAAGAAAGAAATAATTATCTCTTTTGCTAGCAGATCCAACCGTCACAAATAGATTAACTAAAACACTTTGGTATAAAGTTACAAACTTTATTAAATTATATTATCCAAATATGTTTAAATAAAGTTTGTAAAATATTTCAGTCACGCTATAAAATACGTGTTTTTGTTTACTTATATTAAAACCTCCAAAGGTAAGAAAAATATTACAAAAATGATACACATGAGGGAGGAGAAATTCTTAACGAATTATCTTCCATGAAATATTTAATACTTCGTGAATACGTGTCGTGCAACTTATTTAGTTGTAAAATCCGCTATTCGTTTATAAACATCGTCGAGATTGCTAAACAACTTTCCGGCTTGAATTTCTGCCAAGCAATGCAAAAACAGCTTTTATATTATATCACGGGCACTACAACTTAATTTAGTTAATAGTCTTGGAGTTTGCCACAATTTCCGCTTCATAATTACGAAAATATTTATTTAGACGGTAAAATTTAACAGTAGAACAAAGAGTAAAGTAATATAACTGTTTTGCATTACAACAAAACAATTATTATGTGTTGGATAAAACACAGTTGATGAAGAAGCTGGGGGGCTATCGCGTAAAAAATATGGATATGGCCATGGGCTTCATTTGACAGTTAAATGACCATATATGGTAATTTTATGAGCTTCAACTGTCAAATGAAGCCCATATCCATAGCCAGATTTTTTACGCGATAGCCCTGCTGTTTATAGAATATTTGCCTTTTATGTCTATTGTAGTGAAAAACTTACCAATTTGTCTCTGCTGCTTTTAAGAAGTTTACCTTACTTACCTGACACCAGCTGGCAACACTCTTGTGTCAAAACCTTTGACATTTCATATATACACACACACACACACACAAGGCCAAGATTTGGAATCACCATGAAGCTATAGAGAATACTGGAGGCCAAACTCCTCATACCTACTTGAAGCAAAAAAAATGACCTTGACTGCATTCTATCTCGCTCCATAGGTCCCCCTCCTCTCTTTCTAAATAGGGTGTCCATACAACTACAAAGTAAAGGAGACAAGTTTAAAGATTAGAACTAGTAATATAGGTAAAAACGTATCAATATCTGTGTAGGTATGCATGTGTACAGTTACACAATGATAATAATAGGTCTATCTCGTCTCTTGGTCTAAATATGAAATTGTCATTAAGTTTCAGAATTATCAGTTCAAATTAATGTCTATATACCCAGTTTATGCTAGAAGTAACGGTAGAATAGACGAAAGGTATTATCGGAATTAATATTAAGGGAAAAATCGCGGTGGCTAAATGTGAATTAATTTTGCTGTTTTTAAATTAAATTCATTAGATTCTTGACATTAAATTAAGAACCTAATTTAATTAAATTGGCTCAATGAAATAAAAAAAATAGTACATACAAGCTATTTTCAAATCATTCAAAAACTTAGTATGAAAATTTGCCTAAAATTCTTCATACAATACGGCAATTTCATACTTTAAGACCTAATATTTTTAAATGCAGAATAGAATAACCTTTTGATAGCAAGAAACGTCGTATTATGAATCGCAACTTTCGAGTCGACAAAATTAGAAATTGACATCCGCCATATTGATTGATTGACATAGACACATACGGTGTTACCATTGTATGAGGATGCCGGTTACCACAATAATGAGGAAATTCAGAAAAAATAATTGAGATGATTTAATTTATGGAAATAGCTTAATTTTAATGAAATATACTTTAACAAATTACAGATTGAATTACAACTCGGGAATATTGAATAATGAAATTGAAATGACTGCGTCAAAAGTTACGAATTTCTATTTATTTGCAGCTAAGTACGTATGCTGCTACGCCTATAGCATAATTAATTTTTGCGTATAATTTTTTACTTAAGGTTTAAGTTTTTCATATTGGCTTCGATTCCATAAGCTTTCAGGTCTAATGATATTAGTGACGTCAAAGAGATATCATTTATCAGTGATGTCAAAAAGTTTATAAACAGAAAAATGCTTACTAATATTATTATTATTATTATTATTATGAGTCTAATAATATTAGCAATTAATATCATTAAATATTATGAAACAGGCTCCGGGCAAATTTAGATTTATGAGATAGCCACACTGGAGTCCAACGAAAGGTCAATTGAGGTTATACCTACTTGGCTTCAACTTTAAGTACTGAGTTTGGCCTCCAGTATTCTCTATAGCTTCATGGGAATCACCCATAGTTTTTTTTTTTTTTCAATGGCTTGAACGGTTGGTACAAGTGTACAACAGTGTGTAACAGTGGGCAAGTGCCAACGTCAAGTAAAATCACCCATAGATTATATCTCCGGCCGCAGTGGAAGGCACCAAATTATAAATCGCCCATGTTTGGGAAGCCATGTAGAAATATATATTTTTTTTAACGGAGATGACAGATAGTATATACTATATGCTCTATGGATTGAATTTTTATTTTCTTGTTTTTTTTCACGATATAGTTTTCGTGTCTATCAAGTTTATGTGTTTTGTGACATACACATCTATAAATATGATTTATAATTTGTCATTAACGCTTAAACAAGGAATTCAAAATGTTACATAGTGTAAAATATGTTCTGTCGTGTGAAATATTAATCGGTTTGTTGTCATATTGTTGTAGTACGATTAAGTAAATATCTCTTCAAAAATGCGAATTCGAGTGTGCCTATGGTAGGTACGTAAAACATATATATTGACTATTAAAGCTATGTACGAGTACCTGCTTAGTATTAAATACTTTTTAAATTTTATAACCTCAACATGTCTTCATTGATATAGGTAATTTGCAAAAAGAGTCGACCCAATCTTTCGTTCCTAGTTCTAAAACAAACAATTGAAAGACAATGCAGTCTCCGTGCCGGCCGAAATCTTCCTGGAAATCATAGTTATCATTTTAAACTGAAAGATAAAGTATTTAAATAGACTGCAAGGTATTTAAAGTAATTTTATGTTTATTAAAAAAATGATTTATTTGACAAACAATTTAAAAAAGGCACCTCGAAATTCATATTTCTTTGTAAATCTTGTTGTTATAACTCATAATTCTAACCCAAACTACTTTATTTGCAAAAAAAAAATGTTTACTAAATCATTACCATTATGTTAAATTGTGAAACTGAGCCATTTTAAAAAAAGTGTACATTGCTAAAAAAATATTGTCACATTGTGTAATGTTTGTAATGCTTACTATTCTGAATTATTATAACAGTTATGTTACATAATTATTAAACTTGAACTTATTACGTATACTTATACTTACATTTAATTACTATAATTATAACCAATTTAGACTTTTATGATTTTCAAACATTGGATACAAAATATACTCAGTACAAATATCTCATGTCACACGAGAGACTTTTATATTGAAATATTTCTAGAAAATTATTCTCTTAAATTTTTATTTAACTTACTTTTTCATAGTATATACTAATACTTGACCTTTCCTATTTAATTGATTAAATTTAAATATATTTATATATATCGAAAGAATATCATTTTAAAACACTGTCACAAATATTTATTCTGTTTAGTTACATTTTAGTTTCGTTACGTCAATTTAAATCGGGAAACTTGCAGGGCAACACCAATTTAAAATTTTGTGCTAGTAACACTGATCTTCTATAACAGGAACTATAGACAAATCGGCTATTTTGTTTGAATATTTCTGTTGTGATGGTGTAACTTTGTGACCAACCAATTGTGTTAAAATTCTGTTTCGTTGCAAATTTTAGTGGTAACGGTAAGTAGATTGCTTTAATCAAATATACCTATCATTGTTTTTCGAATACGCATTAGTTAGGAGTCTCACAAGGTCTCTTTTAACGTTTACCAAAGCTGTTTACTCAAACTAGGTTAGTTTATATTCAATAATTTTGTTCGGATTAGTTACGCGTTTCGTTGCGTTACTAAACGGAAGGTCGTGTTCACACTGTAACGTGATCAACTCTTTCTTTAAATGAATTATTATTTACTAGTCAAGTTTTTAGGAATGAATGTGAAAGTTTGTATGTTCGTGTGTTTGTTTATTACTCAATCAGGAAAAAATGGCAGAATGGATTCGAATGAAATTTGTCAAATAGTTTAAGTACTTACCTACTTATAACTTAGATTACTTAATGCCTAATATAGTAGCTAGCTCCAGAGGGAATAATCCCGTTTACGCGAAAAAGCGAGTGAAAGCTAGAAATATATAAGTACATATACGGAATTGTTCCCTCGGGAAGATTAGGGTATGGTATGGTATGTATAGTAGGTGTATGTATAGTACGTGTATGGTAGGTATATGGCTGGTGTAGAGTAGGCGCATGGTAGGTGTAGGGCAGGTGTATTGTAGGTATAGGGTGGGTGTAGAGTAGTTGTATGGTAGGCGTATAGTAGGTCTGGGTACACGGTAGGTGTAGGCTAAGTGTATGTTAAATGCATGGTAGGTGTAGAGTAGGATAGGGTAAGAAAAATGGCAGGGCAACATCTGCCAGGTCAGCTAGTATAATAGTGTGGAGGTAGGGTTGGGCCAGGGCAGGGGCAGTGACACTATCCTTACCCTAGCCCATCCCTATTACCGTAGTGTAGGGGTAAGGTAGGACTACAGTAGATAGGGTATAGAGGTAGGGTGCGGGTTGGGTTCTGGTAGCGATAAAGACCATGCATATAATATCGCGACGGTTCAGCTAGTAGTAAATAAATCATCATAAATTCATATTCATCACTGTCCACTGCAGGACTAAGTTGCCATAGTCTCCACACCACTACTTTACAACTAGATACTCTACCATATTCTACCTTACTCCCATCTCCACGTCTACCTTTCATTTATGTTATTCGCGGTGAATACAAATCAAGCCATTCTTGAGTTTTTTAATAAATTAATGTGCATAGTAAAATGTGCAATATGAATAAGTCCTTATGCTTCCATTTCGTTATAATTTAGTAACGTTCAGTTTCGTTTCCGTTTCGTTAAATTTACACTTTTTTTGAAAATGGCTCAACTAACAAAATCAAATGTTTCAGGTAACTCGTGTCTACAGGATTCATTGCATAGTATGCTGCGAAGATGACCAACTCGGATGTATAATAAACACATAGACATTTCAACACCCTCAACTCTTATAAATGTTGCGAAAATGTCAAAATCAGACTAGATATGGTACATTTATACTCAGGGGCACATCTAACCAGCCACCCCATTATTTTTATACAAACATGCTCACGTTGCCAATATATTATTAAAAGTAAACAATCTAAATTTATATTTTTTATGTGTAATGAATTTGTAAATATGTAAGCGTAGTAATACATAGTAATTTTGGTATGTTGATTAAAAATAATTTCCTCCCGTTTATTTCTTTGTTTTATTTTAATTAGTGAGTTTAATTAAATTAAATCCAATTCCGTATAGTATAGAGGAGGGAAAAGGGTAATACTACTTGTACTATTAAGTATTCTGTGGTAGTACTAAATAACAATAATTCGTAATGTCGATAAATCTTGGTTAGAGTCGATGCAGGGATTGTTTATCCGGTTAATTTTCAAACCGGTACAGCAACGTGTACATAGAAACCGTTTCATTAAGGTTTGACTACCGAAACCTTAAAAAAAAACGGTTTCATGAAAGAGCAATATTAAAAGGGTTTTGTATCAATTAAGCGGTTCATAGAGGTTTTTTCTGCTCTTTGTAAGTACCTAAGCACAACGCGAGCGCGTGAGTGGAAAAGCGACCTTCGTCACGTAGACATAAGCTCGCTACTTGCCTGAAATACCGCTCTCCCAACGCGAGCGCGCGAGTGGTAAATCAACTAGCGATCGAGCTTATGTCTACACACGTAAGGTCGCTATTAGCCTGATCGCCTCGCCAGTAGTAGGTCCATTCGCAGAGTTTATTTTTTTAGAGTTTATTAAGGTTTTGAAAGCGCTCTCATTCCGAATACCACTCTTTTTCAAACCGGTTACCAGCCCTGGGGGCAATTCTCCCGTCTTCGACATGTCGAATTTGACATTTTTTGGAGCCATAAATTTATATTTTAAACTCACTGAAAACAATCTTCAACATTATCGGATTCTCAAAGACCATTGAAATTAAAGTATTATATGTGTTTCTAAAACACACAGCGCTGGATGAAGAAGCGCGTTCTAGATTACCGAATAAATACCTAGTTTATCTTCATATAAACAATTTTCTTTCACTTACCACTAGGCTGAATGATCTGCCATACCTTTGTCATGAAGCTCTCATTCGACGAACGTCAATGTCACTTGTCATAGCGTTTTTTAGATTTTACCGGTAACGTGCAAAATTTTTCATTTACCAAAAAAATTTTGTAAAATACAGTTTTTTCACCTATTGTGAAGTTAAAACTAAGAATATTTACTGCGAAACAGACCGGTGGGTAAGGCGAGATGGTGCATCGGTAGAAGTGCGCGTTTCGCGCACTATCGTCGATTTTTTCTTCCTCATCAGGTGATGAAGAAGGATTCACAGCTCCTTAGTCAAACAAACGATAGTAATGGAACTGAAACAGAGCACCCTCACATCTCGCCATTTAGTCAAAAGCATCAGACTTTTTGTGAATATTCTAAACAGAGTGATAGCATCACTTTATCAAAACCGACATACGGTTTTCCATAAATTCCAAGTTCGGAATCACAATTATTGTTCAATCCAGATAGTTCAAAAGACAGTTTTGAAGGAAAGTAACAGACCAAGTTAAACAAGTTGTCCAGAAACTTATGGTGAGGTTGAAAAAGGTACTTAAATTAATGTATTAATGATTTGTAAACAATCTTTGCAAGGAATCAAAATAGTTTGAGACTTTATTCTGGTACCTCGAGCTTCAAGGCCTTTAAAAAGCAAAACAGTTGTCATTTAAGAATACCTATGTTGGCTCAGTTGACTGGTATAATAAGTAACTATTGCTAAATTAGAGCATTGCGAGCGGTTAAAATAATCTTGTACTCAGTTAGCCGGTAGCTTAGGTAATTGAGTTAACTAAAGCCTAATTAAACCACTAACAGTTTTAACTGGTCTATCAGTGGGTCGCAAACCTATTTGGTTATCGCCCTCTTTGAGAAAGACTGAAAACATGCCTCATAGTTCCACAGGAATTTGTTTGGTGACTAAAAGCCACACAGAACACAATGTCTGAATGCATCTCTTGGTAACAGTTGGACTGCATTGTTTATTGAAATAGGAAGTTGCCTTTCAGGGAAATGGTCCGCATAAAGAGATATTGAATTAATACATATTTGTGGCTTGTGAATCTCAAAGGGCTTGCAGTGTACACTACTAACCAAAACAGGCTTGAATCTGCAGTATGCGCTCGAACTCATCCAGTTGGATAACCAAATTGTTCCAGGCCCACCTCCGGAACGAGGGTGGTATTCGGTCAATCGCCTTTACTCAAAGTAATAGTAGAGCTTATCAGAACATCCAAACAGCTCATTATCACGCTATTGGCAGCGTACCTCTCGGGGGGGTACTACGGCACTGCCGACCGCCTATCACTAAGAAAGCCCGTGCCGGAATGGCACTGTCGCCCCAGGCCTCGGAGGCTATAATCAAAATAGGGGTATCCCAAAGGTGGACGTATTAGCGTGATCGCGTCATAAGAAACCGCCATTGTTTTCCAAAAGACTTTGCCTGACATGGCTCAGTATTATTCCAAGATACAAAGAACAAAGTTCTAAGATACCTAAACATGGCTTGGTGCACATTTGTAGTAGTAGCACCACAGTATTTTTGGCTGGCGAGGCGATGACCCTAAAAGAACGGATTGTTAGTGATACAGGATCTTCAGACCAACTTGATAAATGTCAGAATGGGCATTAACCCACCTGTAATAGAACTTTTTCCATAAAAAGTTAGGGGGGGGGGGTAATAAAATAGCCCATTGATCTAAACATGAAAAAGACCTTCTGTGAGTCCCAGCATGACTCAAAATTAACAATAAGTTGTTAAATGGTTATTATGCAATTATAAATTTGTGTGCAGGCATTTATATATAATCTGTTAGAGCTCCCATCATGAGATGGATCAATGTAAGAACCACAAAGCAATAACATAGTATTAAGAGATAAGTGATAGCAAGGTGTCTTGCAGAAGTTTATTTATGTATCGGAAACAAACAATATTTTGTGTATGTATACACATAAGAAACAAATGACTAAGCTCAATCAAGTCTGCAAAGAATACTAATTATAAATGGCAAACAAAGTATTTGTATTTCTAACAGTTGTAGTTATTGATAACTTAAGTAAACAAGAAATAGAAACAAAAAATCAAATCACCTTCAATTTTATTGACCAATAGTTTCAAATAATTATTAGAATCATTAAACTTAACAGAGTTCAAGTATTTAGACATAAAAATAGAACAAAAATAATAATAACATTTTGATAATCATTTCAATAGATTGAGTTGACCTATTTTCTCTAAGGAAAGATATAAACTTTGATCAAATTGTCCAAGAATTTGATTGTCTTATTATACAATGTTACATAATCTATTTACAATTGAGTCAGCAGCATCGTTGTAGTATACAAAATAATTTATTTCTAGAACTAATTCAGAAACAATGAAATGAAAGAAGAACAATTCTATTGTACAATTAACAATCATGTATAAATGTATATATATATATAACAATATTTTTTATTAACTATCTGGTCAGTGTGTGCTCTATATAGAGAACACTTTGGCGGCGTACCTCTCGGGGGGGTACTACGGCACTGCCGACCGCCTATCATTAAGACAGCCCGTGCCGGGATGGCAGGGCTGTCGGCTCAAACCTCAACAATTGACGTATAGGTAGTGTAATGTCGGCTCTTGTATAAGGCAGTATGTCTGCAGACTTCGGTCATTTTAAAATTTCCTTTCATTAAGATATATATATATATATATATAAATATATAGTAGAGGAGGTGGATGGGTAGGTACGATGGGTGGGAGCTAGTAGAAAAAAAAATGTAAAGGAAAAGAGATGCTTAATTCGGTGAATGACTGTATTTAAATGTTTTGTTGTGGTGGCCGAAACGGCTCTTCGAACCTTGTTAACTTTACAGGTTTTCATTGTTCAGAGGTAGCACCAGCCTTGGCTTTTAATTTTGGCCATAGTACACCTGGAATATTATCTTCACTGATTTACGTTTTTAATTCAGTGCGAACGCACGTAACGCCCCATCTGTCAGATCGACAGTGACAGGTATGACACTGACAGGAGATTGTCAGATGGTCTGCGATTGATATATGACAGAAGGTCCTTGCTTTTTAAGGTTACTTTAATTATAGAATTTTATTGATACACAATAAAATTATAAACTATATCATAATATATAAAAATTGATGAACGAATAGCTGAAGCCGCAGGGTAGTGTCAGTGCACTTCACATCAGAATTTCATAATCAGTGTCCCTACTTGATCTTACCATTATACTTGCCTAATCCACCTAAATTATCAAGTTAAGCCTTGTAATTGATACAAAGGGACCCCCTAAGGGTGTAACTTTCTCTTTTTATTGGTAAACTTTCATAAATAAGTCACTTCAGGAATGCTTTCATGAGTGCACACCATGTGGCATGGAAGCCCTCATGTAAACATAATTTGGGCTAATCTCTGTAGCCAGAGCTTCCCTGTAATATAAACAGAAAGGCATCATACTGTGGAACATAATTTATTAACAAATTAAACATTTATTTACTTACAAATAAGAAATATTAAAAATAAGTCACAGTATCATAATCGGTATGCAAGTGGCCACTTTAGAGGTCAAGTCTGGGGTATCAACCTTCCCCTTGCTCTGATGCTTTTTAGATGAAATAGGGCCCTTCAGGCTTCGTTGGTAAAGACATTACAGTAAGGCCCCCTTTGTGAGAATTCACCGGTTACAATAAATCACCTCCGTTCATAATCCACTCTCGCAGGTGACGAGACGCATACGGCGCCCCTCCGAAACACCACTCCGCCCGCGAAGCAGAAAATTCAGTACGCTCGGCGTTAGAGGACAGATCAGGGAAGCCCGGGAGTCGCCTCCGGCTGTTTTACTACCCTGCTAGTATCAAGCAGTGAAAATATAATCAGAGGATCACACATAGAGCGGTGACCCCATTCCTCTATTAAATTAACCCAAAAAACTAACATTTAGTTTTATAATTAAATATATCCATATCAACAACCACCATTCATTCACATCAGCAAGCTTAGGAGTTCACCCATAGTGTAGCATCATTATCAATTTCTCATCACATTCAATTAAGTTCCATTTCTGATATCCTTGGGCAGGCATTCATGAACCTTCAATTTTATTTAAGATATCACTAAAACAGTAACTTTAAATTAATTGTTTTAACAGTGTACCTATTTTTTATGTTTTTTATGTGTGGATTACAGGACACCTTTTTAGTTTTGGTTTATATAGAGTCAAGATAATAATAAAGATCAATTTACTTGTCACTGGATAATGTTTTGTCTCATTTCCCCGTTGTTGTCCTAGCCGAAAAAGGTAAGTCTATTAAGTAAGTTCATATTATTATTGAAAATTGGAAAACCACATTACAGTAGGTACTCCAAAATGTACCTGACAAAATAATTTAAAAAGGGGTAAGTAAGTTCAATAGGGTTAAAAAGTTTGTATCGATTCTCATAATAAATCCTAGCAGGTAGGTAAGCTCTTGTGGCTCATATACCTACATTCAATATGATCATTAAGTGATAAATTGTATCGAGAATTAAACCAAATCTCTCATTCCAGTAAAATGAGATAAAGGTTATTTTCTAAGATAAAAACTGTAAAGGAATAAATTATAACACAATACTTTTGCACCCTCAAATAAAAGGGATTGTTTACTTACACAATAAGTGTCAAAAATAGCTTCTAAATGGAGTAATGCAGTATTTTGAGATTCAGAAGATAGTTTGACTTTCGCACAAATCTTTTACATAAATATGCAATTTCCAGGATTGCATAGCAGATTACAGTCAATTAATGTTCTGTTTCTGTAATTAATGAGGTATATCAAAAATCTTTTTTATACATACTTCTCCCTGTAGCCCTAGCACGAGTGACTTTTATCGAAGCTCGTAGCTCGGTAACGTGTCACTGGCACGCTCAGCTTAGCAGGGTAAGCAAGACAAATCAGATCATATTGTCACGTGATATATCAGTGTTCATGCTAGTGGGCCTGACGCCAGATATGCTCTTGTGGGTTTGGCGGAGCATCAAAGGGTGCAGCTTGAGAGTTCAAAGTGTACCTATAAACTTCAGTGTTATAGCCTCACATAAACAACGCAACATTTGCTACTAAGTGTGGTATATAATGTAGTAACTATAGTGACAGTTTGTCACCACATCACCTACAATAGTTTCATAAGATGCCTTTTCCATTTACAGGCTTCTGTTCTGGTTTCTGGCTATTAGCTGCACTGGAAGGCAGAAGCTGGCACTTGCTGTCTTTATCGTTTTGCTCCCCGTCTAGCATATGGGAAAAACACTTTTTCATACATCAAGGGTTAAAATAAGAAGCTACCTCCTCGAAAGCCCAACAAAACCTGTTAAATTATCTTTCTGAACTACAGAACTTTCAAACCAATTACCAATTTCAGACCTATTGTTTGAAAGGAGAACAGCAATAATACAACTGTTGGCCTCTGGAAGGAGAGTATGATCTCACCTTAATAGAACTTAAGATATATATAATATATATATAGTGTTGTGCAGAAGGTGCTTTACTTTTATCTAGTTTTGGGTGTAAGATGGATAAATCTAGAAGAAGTTGTTGGTTAAAAGAACATCTAGAGAGTTCATAAGTCCAGTTCTGTATAGAAAAATAATAATAATAAGTACTGTTATTTCACTTCTGCGGTGGACAACCCAGCTACAGGCACCATGATTGGATGGATAAGATCAGTTTTTGAGAAGGAATAATAAGTCTTTAATGGAGTTTTCAATGGAGAATACATTATGTTCAGCTATAGCATAAGAAAGTTGGACCGAAAACCCTTCTACTGAGAATATGAGTAAACAGGTTCTGATTCAGATACAGGTAGTAGAAACCTTTTATTAAGTCAATAATTTTTGTAATGTTAAATTTCAAGTAAGTAAATAGTTTACCGCAAGGTCTAACTGATCTGAAGTGTTTTGATCTAACGATTATTAATTTTATTTTACAAAGGTACAATTCCAGGTTAATTGGAAGAAAATACCTACAAGGGGATTTTTGTTATTTAAGTTATTATTCTGTAGAAAGTTTAGATATTATGCTGATACCTTTTATATTGAATAAGTAACAATTTTGAAATTCATTATCTTGGTTGTATATATTATCACTGAGAATAATTTTAATCACATAGCGTTTATCTTTCTTTCACCAGCAGATATCAAACAGGTCTTCATCCAGCGCTGTGTGTTTTAGAAACACATATAATATTACTGTTTTGCATTCCAACAAAACAAATATTATGTGTGTGAGAAAACACACAGCGCTGAGCAAGTTGCTTGCTGGTGAAGACACTATGACAAGTGACATTGACGTTCGTCGAATGAGAGCTTCATGACAAAGGTATGGCAGATCATTCAGCTTAGTGGTAAGTGAAAGAAAATTGTTTATATGAAGATAAACTAGGTATTTATTCGGTAATCTAGAACGCGCTTCTTCATCCAGCGCTGTGTGTTTTCTCACACACATAATATCTGTTTTGTTGGAATGCAAAACAGTAATATTTTGACCGTAGTAAAGATTTTACATACATTTTCAATAAAGAAATTGTGATAAATATTAAACAAGAAAATATACTAGAAAAAGCAACTAGTCTCATGTTGCCCTGACGGGACGGGACGGGAAGGAAATTATGGTTTGAAAAATGTCGAATTCGACATATCACAGCACGAGAATTACTTCCCAGGTCGATAGTTTAGACAACACTAAATGTCATTACAATATTGGTGCCTTATCATTCCATTAGCTATGGGTCGATCTAAGGTTTTTGATTCCTATCTGTACTAACTAAATATAATATTTGTACTTTATTTATTTCTGCAGTGTTGTGATTGTGTAATAATTTTATTTGAATAATGATTTTTAGAACTATTCAGCGCAATAACCTTAGCATTAGATTATTAGCAAGATTTTACAGCGAAGACATCATTCAGAATCAGACACAGAGGACAACACTTTCGTCGTCTGGAGTGAAAGCCGATGTCCCTGGACTTAGCAGCGCGGTTATCCATCCAGCTTCACAGGCTGTGGGTCCAGGTGTCGAGCCCAATAAGTCTGGGGCTTACAAAGTTCCCGAGTACTTTTGCTACGATAATATGAGTTTCTTCGAAGCCGAAATCGAAATGTCCAAATTCCGACTACCACAACCATCAGCACTCAAGAAATAAGAACGAATAGGATTTGATTTACTTACAATGTCATGATGTAACTATACCTGTTAGTGCTTGTTGAAAAATTACTGCTTAATAAACATACTTTGTAGTTAAAACTTTTTAATTTATTTTATTGTGATAAATATAAACAAGATATTATACTAGAAAAAAGCAACTTGACTCATGTCCCGTTAGGGTGTCATGAGACAAGTTGCTTTTTCTATATTTTCTTGTTAATATTTATACTTGGTATTTTTTGTTTTACCCAAATAAAGGTTGAAGTTCAGTTAATAGAGCCTAGGTTTTACAGAACTAAGAAACCCCTTGAATACTATAGTTCCTACTATTTTAACTAATCACTGGTTTTTATAGCCAATCTAATTATTAGGTACTTCACACTACAACCAAAGTAAAGATGCTACAGCTGCCAGTGACATTTACTGATAGCAATAAATCTCATTTTGTCCGTCACCCATTTACCACTAAGTGGTCTCTGGTGACCGCGTTAGACCTTTCATGCTAAACTCTATTTTATGGAACTTTAGATTTTAGTTAAGTTAAGAAAAGACAAATGGCAAAATATGTTTTGATGAGTTAATTCACTAGCTAGGTATAAAAATCTATGTTGATTATAATAATTTTGCTAAAGATAGTGTTTGTTTCAATATAACCTAAAACATTTTTAACATTATCAGTCTGCCAGGTACACTGTAAAATGTAACTAAATTACAATCAGTTTATATAAAAAAAAGAAATATACTCTTTAATAAAACAATAATTGGCTTTTGAAGTTTTTTTTATTCATATGATTCCCATACACTCTACAGACCTACAACTAATTAACATAAAATGCAACATTAAGAAAGAAGAGCACATTACATGACTTTTTACAAATTTAAATGCTCTCAACACAAGTATGCTCGCTAGACGGCAATAGAAGCAGCACCACTAATGATTACAGTTGTTTCCTCTTGATCGGTAAGAGTGGTTGCTGCTTGCTCACTATCAACACACTCTACCGTAAGTGATTGTTACTTCTTTTTAGTAAGTTTCTCAGAAAGGTCATCAAAGCTGGGGTCTTGCAAGTTAATCATCAAGCTGTTTCCAGGAAGGAAGACACGATTTTGCGATTGAGCTATCATTCTAGAAATACTTTGTGCAGCACGGATTTTACGCAATTTGAGATAACCGGGATTCATGCCCATGGCTTTACCCAACATTTCAGCAGCTTCAGCTTCACCCTCAGCTTGTACAATTTTTTGTTGGCGCTCTTGTTTAGCCCTTTCAACAACGAAAGCCGCTCTTTGAGCTTCTTGCTGAGCCACCTGCTTAGCTTCAACAGCAGCAGTGTACTCTTTCCCAAAACTTAATTCAGTAAGAGAGACATCATCAAGTATGATGTTAAAATCAGCTGCACGTTCCACAAGTTCACGTCTGATCAGAAGTGAAACTTGTTGTCGCTGTGTTATTAGCTGCGAAGCATTAAATTTCGCCACAACCGATTTGAGGACCTCATTGCAAATAGATGGCAAAACTTTTTCATCATAATCAGTACCAAGCTGTCGGTACATAATGGGCAAGCTGTTAGAATCAGGGCGAGAGAGAACACGTAATGAGATGTTAACCATTTGTAAATCTTTGGAACCGGTTGGTGATGAAATTTTGCGGGGTCTCGATCTAATATCATATATGATGGGGTACTGAAACCACGGTATTCTAAAGTGTAGCCCTTCAGTCATCACGTGCGATTGAATTCCTCCAATTCGGTTAAACATGATAGCACGATGACCACCATCCACGGTAAACAAAGATTGCGAGATACCATAGGCCGCCGCACCGACGACTGCTACGAGTTTTAGTCCTATGCCGAGTCCAGGTGGTCCACCTTTTGCAAATTTTCCTGCCATGTCATTTAACTTACTTTGAGCCATGATGGTGATAAAAATACTCCAAAGCCCGTAATATTTGTGACTATCTTCAATATATCCCAAAAATTAAAATAACCTTTAGCGAAGTCGAAAGAAAATGGTGCAATATTTTTTTTTTATGGAAGCAGGCATACATGGCACCATAGAGTCAGTGTTGCCAGCCTCTCCAATAACTTTAAAAATATCTTTAAGATTGACACGGTTTTATTGTAGGTTTCAGCTCTTACTCTGAAAGTGATCAGTCTCAAACAACTGTTTATAGTCATTAAAAAGCCCCTAAAAATATAATGCCCCTAAAAAAAAATCCCATCCCACATATATTTACCCCCTAAATCTGGGGCCAAAAAACCCCTAAGTTAGGAGAACCCTGCAAAGAAGAGTAGAATTTTCTTCAGCACAGCTAATAAGACAGCCACTTTATTTATTGACATCACTATTTAAAGTGCTCTACGCACTATCCATCTTGCTGCCCATCAATTCAATGGATGTCTAAAACTAGAGAAAAGGAAGCTGTATTTGCATCTGGTACCTTTGTATATCCGCGTCCTAAACAATGAAGGTATACCTACTTGTTGTACTTGAATTTGAAGCAAAGCAAAATTATATGTAGTCTAGATCTCACTATCCAGTCTAGAGAGTCATTCGCTTTCTAATTAATTTTATTTTTATTTTTTTACACTAATAATAAAATAATAAGTAAGTATCTTGGATGGATTTCAGTTACTTCCACCCAGGGCTTGTTTATCCGGTTAATTTTCAAACCGCTACATCAGCGAGTACATAGAAACCGTTTCATTAATGTTTGACACTACCGGAACCCTAAAACCGTTTGAAAACACTGTGTTAATAATCATAGTATTATCAGTAAATATTATGGATTTAAATAATAATTTTATGAAAATTACAATATCTTAGTGTTTGTACTATATTGTCATAGTGCTGTGTCATTGTCATGTTATTAGTTATCGATATTGTTATATTTTAGTTGTCCGTCATGGGACGAAGACTTCCATCGGTTCGATCCCGGTTCCTGGGCGAATAACATAGTCTGGAAGAAGAGCTCACTGCTTCATTCTTCTGATACTGGCTTCCAACATTCCTACAGATTTATCAGAATTACATAAATCATATGAAACCTTGTTTTATTCCTGCAATACTATACTGATAGGTAACTAATAACTTCCGAGTGGAATGTGAAAAATTATAACAGTGTATTAGTTATATTAGTATTTTTTTATCGAAATCGATACGTATATGTTTAGGGTTGCATCCCTAAACCCTTGTCATTTTGACAACTGACACTGTTATGTTGGTACCTCTTAGAAAAACTTAGGTTGGTAGAAACTACGTTCATAAATCAGTTTAGTTGCTTGTATGGAAGTACCGTCTTAAAAACGTAGTGATTACTTGCTCAGTGTGCTGGCCCAGCATCACAACCATAGATTTAGAATTTTTCACTCGGCAAACTATCCACGATGCGTGGGAGCGAGAAATCTTAATCAAGTACTAACCGCCCGAGAGAGAAAGTGACAGTGAATAAAGTACATGTCAATATTTTCACGAGTCATTGACTTGTAAATATATGGACCAGCCATACCTACAAAATTAGCGTGCATACCTATATTATGTTTGGCGCATAATATGGCCGCTCACCCTAGTGTTGTACCATATTGAATAGCTGATATCGAAATAGTTACAATTAAAACTTATAATAAATATACGTTTTAAATATTAATTTATACTCCTCAGAACAAAAAAAGGCCGGCTTAGGCCCAGAAATGCATTTAAAACCAACTACTTCACTTGCTTTTTTAAGCATTTATTTGGCAATTGGGGTGCGAGGTTACATAATGTAGTGTCCATCTCCAATAGTCTTACGTGATTATGTAATTGGGTTTAGCGCGTTTAATTAAGTTTAATATATAGATAAATAATTATTATAGTATTTCAGATCTTTCGGGCCGACAGTTCGTACGATAGACGTTAAAAATTTTCCCACTTGCGAGTATCGTTCCGAAGTAAGCACCAAAAGTGTTAGCGCGCTAAAGCATGTGGCCGCACTTGCGTGTATCGTGGCATTGTCCGAAGCTTCGGGGCGATACACGTAGGTACGGCCATAGCATAAAAAGGGGCTAAATTTAATAATCAAACTCATTCTTATGGAATCCGTTTGAAAGGTAAAAGCATTTTTTTTTAAAGAAAACAGCTCATTGTCTATGTATGCCTATTTTAAGCTACATTAAAAGTAATTATTACTTAAGCAATTATTTTGTATGAAAGTAATTGTATAAGTTTGAATTACTTTTACTCAAGAAGTTAGTTGCCTTCTATTATAAATACGAGAATTCACACTTCTATTTATTATAGTCAAGTGTAAGTAACTACCTACCTAGTTAATTAAAAGTAAATTATACTTATGCATTTATTTCATACAAAATAGTTACTTAAATAATTACCTTTATTGACGTATTACTTACATTACACTTGACTATAAACACGTATGGTATACAGGAGTGAGAGGAGGAAAAATAAGTTACGTTTGATTGTTTAAAATATAGTATTACTTTTTTATTCATTTCTAAATAATACCAATTTAATAAAATAATTTCTGAACAATACTGTATCACAAATTTTTTAGCATGGTATCGGAACCTAAGATCGAGATAACCTTGATAATCGATTTAATAAGCAGTCCATCCATCCATCTCCAAAGATCCAAAGATTCTTTAGTAAAGCCAGTTTCAACATTTACATGTTGGTACCATTTACTTAGTGTCCGAGGGTGTGATAAACAAGTGATTTAGGTTTTCCTCATAAAATTTTAAGTTTTTGATAATTATAAATGGAGAGCAAGGGCGAATTTCCTGTTTTCTTCGCCATACTTTTCAAAGGTATAGAGATTTGGCTTTGGCAATTTGCCTCTTCAAAAAATCTTTTGATCCTGTACATTCTTCCAAAATAACAGTTTCATCAATATTAATTGATTTTCTTCTTTGAAGATCTTCTATTACATTAACGAATATAGCAATCTTTTTATCACGTCTTCATACCCTTTCGTTTAAATTTTTTACTTTCTTCTTTAAAAGAACACTTTTCTGCAAGACTTAAATATATTTTTTTTTAATCTGAAAATAAAAGGAATGATCAGGTTTAAAAGACTACTTAGAAAACTAATAATAATTAACCTAGCCTATATTACATTAAGTCAAATATTATACAGTTTATTTATACTGACCATCGCATTGATTATTGTGAGATTGACTTGTTAGTATTTGTTTTTGCCTGGTTGGTTGAAAAATATTTGATAGGCTGAAAATGAACAAAAGAATCATCATTACTTTCAATTTAATTTAGTTAATGATAAGGTCATGTGTGTAAATTTTTTTATCACTATTATACTGTACTAAAGCTATGTTTAATAGCAATTTTATAGCTACGTAAAGTAATATCACACATAGCTTATGTACAGTAAGTCAAACAGTAAAAAACAATCAATTTAATTCTCTTACTTTTACTAAGACAATTATAAAACATATCCTCACCGTAGTAGATGTTGACGCACCTTCTAGTGAACTAGTCATTTCTCGACTCTTTTGATTCTTCAAACAGATTTGATTAGGCTGAAAATATATAAATAGCTTTGATACAACTTCTACAAACTATAATAGGATTCAGAATAAGATAGAAGAATACACTATTCTGCTTTATAAATTATTTACAATGTAAAAATCACTTACCAAAAGAGTCACGCAATCTTGTTACATCGAAAGTTTTCATCAAAATGCATCAGTGCAAACATACCAAATTTTATGTTGTGTGTTTATATTTTCTTGACCAATAGCCTCTATCCATTTCTGCTTCGAAATTTTGTTCGAAGGAAATCTATTTGACAAAACACCATTGATGAATAAAATGACAAATGTATCGATATTTCAACACAACCCATGACATCACTAATTTTACAAATGCAATACAACTCGAACTTTAATATGAAAAAAACTTCGAAATACCACAACTTAAAACAATATATGTCCTTATAATCTTTCAAAACAACTTTTTCTTATATTTCATTACACAATATCGTTTTAGATTCAACAGTAATTGTGAAAATTTAATACTAACCTATGGAGAGTCAATGAAGGTTGATTAATGTTTTTCCTTGCACCGTACTGCTTAACACAACACGAAGGCATGATGTTCCCAACTCTAGCAAGGCTCTGAATGGAACAGAACCAGGTTTTTGTGCGTATTTATCAAAAAATAAACAAAACTGTTGAGAGTTAATAAAAATTTGACAGCAGATCTACCACAGAACTTGGAACTAAAGATGGCGATGCCGGCACGCGTCAAAACGCTCATGACGTCACATGAAAATGTTGCCAAAATGTGTACTGTGCAAACACTATCCGTCTCTTTACCCATACGCAAACATAGGTGAGTTAGAAAGAGACAAACATCGATTTGATAAGAATGTATCGATTTAATATATATTTGTATAAGCAAATTTTATATAGATCTATAGGGCGCCTCCATAGTTCTGTTGTATCTCTATGTCACGAGTAAGCCCGGAGTGGATGCAGCATTACATTCACATGACATTTGTAGTGACATTAAAATGACATTTTGTTTTGTGTGGATTTGTGGAATAAAAAGAAATGTCGTGCAAAAAATGACTGTTGTTTTTACCTAAGTATTATTATTTTTTCTAGTTGTGTGCTTTTTGTTCTCTGCTTCATACTTAAAATCAACTAATGTGGCTACTTGGAAACGATAAGATTATTAGTAGATTCAAATAATATAACTATTGAATTAACAATGGATTCGTGTGTTGGTGTGGAACAAGATTTGGACAAAGCCATAACAAAATTTACTTCTCTAAATGGACATACTGATCAAGTACTAAAAGATGTTATTGAGCAAGTTGAGAACCTAAAAAAAGAAATAGCTAAACGTAAGTATAACGTTTGTTGTAATTTAATTTGCTAGTCAGATGACAATATGTATTGTGCCTTTGTTAGTGATTGGCCCTCGGTTTTCAAATTATTTTCTTTCCAGAGCCAGCAAATACCCCCCTTTCACAAACACAAGCCATGGCTGCTAGTGAGCTTGCAGCCAGAGTTAAACAAACTGTGTTTCAAATGTCTACAGGTATTGGATTATTTTATTTCATGAAATTTTACCACATTCAAAACTCATGAATGTAGTAAAGATCTGGGTAAAATTTTAGTATATCGTCCTATGATTTGGATGTTGTTAATTTTATGGTACAAAGGTCTAGGTATAAGAAGACTTCCTGCAAAATTTCAGGTTTAGGATGCTTGTAGTTTTTGAGAAAAAATCCTGAAGTTTCGATTTTTCTATGTTTTTGGGGATTTAATTATTCCGGGTGAAGGGAGGGGAGCCCCCCCCTGAAAAAAACAAGTTAAGGAGTCTTACTTTCCAAGCAAAATAAGATTATATGGTTTGAAAAAAAAAATAACTACCTAATAATTTCTAACCTGTCACATGTCCTACAGGGCTAAAAAAAGAAGACAACACTGACCAAAATCTTTTATTATTCACAATATGTCGATCTATACAATAAAAAATGTCAATGAACCGCCTAATAACAGGAAAAATTTAAAATTCAGGATTTTGTTTCTCAAAAACTACAAGCATCTAGACCTTAAATACTAAATACTATTGATACTGATAGTTCATCCAAGTTTATTTTAAATTTTTCTATACAAAATCTTAGACAAAGGTTTTGGACACTTATTTTGTTTAAACTTGGTTGTACTATCAGTATCAATAGTATTTAGTATTTATAAACTGACAAGAAATTTGATCAAATATTGGACAAAGAACTTGGACTAAGATATTGGATATAAGTGGAATACTACCCTTATTCAATTGGATGGATTAACCAATATAACTGTTAATTTGGTAAAATTGCATAGGTTTATGAAAATAATGTAGCCACTGGAAATTGTTACAAATTTTTATGTTCACAGAACACCGTGAGTTACATGCAACTGTGTCCAGAGTGGGCAAGTCGATTGACAGACACTTTGTTGCCGACTATGGTTCTGTTGCACCGAGAGCAGAGACTTTTTGCTGTGATGTGAACAGACCTATTATGGAGCAAGCTATTGCTCAACATTTATATAGACAGGTTATTATCACTGCAGTAGTATAATAGACAGTATGAATTATGTTTTATTATTTTGTTAATAACTTTTCTTAGAATAAGTAAGAATATTGGTGTGGATAAACTGTTCAAGTGTAGCATTGCAGATCATGACATCATTATGGGTTTGATTCTTACAGGACAAATAGTTTATATGATTAATATGAATATTTGTATTGGTTTGGGTGTTTCTTATTTATTACTACTATTACAAAAACCCCCAACAAAAAAATATTCCTAAAAAGTTCAAAATAACATATATTTATCCTAATTACTTGGTATTATATTTACAAATTTTCACAGACTTCGAGGGACCGCTATTATGAGCTGAATAGTATCATGCAAGTGCCTAGCGATAAGTACATCTGTGAAAAATTAGTGTAAATAAATATTATTTTTAACTTTTTAGGAGTATTTTTTTGTGTTAGGGGTTTTTTAAAATTTGAATTGAAGTTTTATTTAAAGCTTTTTAATAAGATCAAATTGTCTGATGATAGGACATATGGAAGGTAGTCAGATCCCCTCATCAGCTATTAAAGAGCTGATGATCTTCAAAGGGCTGGTCATTGAAGTAACATGGTACCAAATTTCGAATCGATCAGACATGAGGAAGTTAGTCAAATCCCCTCATTAACTAGAAAAGAGCTGATGATCTTTGAACGGCTGAACAGAATATCATGAAACATGGCTAAGAACATTCTGAATAAAATTATCTAGGACACAAAAAAAACGAAACGAAAATTGGTTCATCTGTTTGGGAGCTACGATACCACAGACAGATACACAAACAGACTCTTTTTGCGTCGGGGGTTTAAATAGCATATACAATTAGAGTTCCCATAGTACAATTGCTTAGTTTGGGGCTAGATGGTGTTGTGTTAAAAAGTCACAAGAAGTCAAAGACATGTTTTGTCTGACAATTTTATAATTGATGAAATAGTTTTATTTTATTGTATCTTATAACAATTAAGGGTAAAGAGGCACCATCTATTCAATTATTATATTGGTGTCAACCATAGTTATACTTTTGAGTGTCAAAATCCTAGCTAGATTTTGTATTAAATAGCTATAGAATCTTATTTACATCCTAATGATAAATAAAATAGAATAATTAAATTGCAGGGTCTGGAGGACGTAGGTGACTCTCTGGTAGCAGAGGCAGGTATTCCAGCAGTGGAACGTACTTGCACATTTGCGCAACTACAGCGGTGCGCGGCAGCACTGGCGGCGGGCGATCCGACGCAAGCTTTGCAGTGGGCGGAACAAAGGATTCAGGACCTTGCACATTCACCATTGCCGTTTACTCTACATAGGATGCAAGCTTTGAAGGTAAGGGCTTTTCACGATAATCAGTGAGCTGCAGAAACAAGCAGCTCTATGGTAAAAATTGTATTATACTTACTTCCAGTTTAAAGAGTTAATGTTATATTTTGCTTTGTTGCTGTATCTTTTATGGTCAATAGCCTTTTTTGAGTGAGAGATGCCTACAAGACACTAGTTATTCAGTATATAACTGGCTGAGGTAGTGTAAAAGTAAAATCTTTTATCCATTCTAATTTCTTGTGTTGTTGAGATAAAATATTAAAACATGCTTCGAAACATTTATTGTCTATCCAATTAGAAAGATTAGTTCATGAGTCATGCTCATGTATTACCACAACGTTTTGAATTTACTTCCAATGATGTCTTCCGTTATTACTTTTTAACCAACTTCAAAAAAAGGAGGAGGTTCTCAATTGTATGGATTTTTAAAAAAAAAAATTTTATGTATGTTACTCGATTAATCGAAGACGGCTGCTGTAAAACCAGCATTTTGTAAAAGGTGATGAGGAGTTGACATAAGGTTATTACCTTTAAAAATTGTGGAATAAAAAACTTTTTATTTCACAATTTTTAAGCAAGGTAAGAAAAATAAAATAGTGGGACCGCAAAGTAGAATGCCTTGGCTGGCACCGACTCCAAAAGGTTTATTTTTTGCTTTTCAGTTTTTTGAGGTGGGTTTAAATTTTTTTTTTAAGTTTTTTATACTTACTGTAGCTTCGACTCGACAATAAATAAATAAATTATTTATTTACTCTTCTTTATACAGCTAATATAATGGCGGTTTTTTTTAACTTAAAATATAAATCTGTTAACAAAGATTGTATCTCAGGCCACCAGTACTCTCCCTCCTGCAGGGGAATAAGTTGAACATAATATTTAGCTAAAAAAGTGCAATATATTTTATAAACTAGCAGAGGTATAAAAACACAAAGAATTTGATTACTTTAGATAAACAAAATTTAAAGGACTAAAGCTAAGGTAGCTAACAAAAACAATGAAATAAACAACAGCAAAGAAACGTCTGGATAAACAAAAAAATGACTCTATTAAAACATTTTCTGTGTTACTGCAGCTAGCCCGCGAGCACGGCGTAGTGTCAGCCATAGAGTACGCGCGCGCACAGTTCCCCGCGCACGCGGCGCGTCACGAACGGCAGCTGCAGGCGTGCGTGTGCGCGCTAGCGTGGTGCACACCCGGCGCGCCTCCCGCGCCAGCGCACTACGCGCACCTGCTGGACCCCAAGGCGCTAGGTGAGCGGGCCGACGGTGATAGCGCACGAGCGGCGGCTGCAGGCGTGCGTGTGCGCACCTGCTGGACCCCAAGGCGCTAGGTGAGCGGGCCGACGGTGATAGCGCACGAGCGGCGGCTGCAGGCGTGCGTGTGCGCACCTGCTGGACCCCAAGGCGCTAGGTGAGCGGGCCGACGGTGATAGCGCACGAGCGGCGGCTGCAGGCGTGCGTGTGCGCACCTGCTGGACCCCAAGGCGCTAGGTGAGCGGGCCGACGGTGATAGCGCACGAGCGGCGGCTGCAGGCGTGCGTGTGCGCACCTGCTGGACCCCAAGGCGCTAGGTGAGCGGGCCGACGGTGATAGCGCACGAGCTGCGGCTGCAGGCGTGCGTGTGCGCACCTGCTGGACCCCAAGGCGCTAGGTGAGCGGGCCGACGGTGATAGCGCACGAGCGGCGGCTGCAGGCGTGCGTGTGCGCACCTGCTGGACCCCAAGGCGCTAGGTGAGCGGGCCGACGGTGATAGCGCACGAGCGGCGGCTGCAGGCGTGCGTGTGCGCACCTGCTGGACCCCAAGGCGCTAGGTGAGCGGGCCGACGGTGATAGCGCACGAGCTGCGGCTGCAGGCGTGCGTGTGCGCACCTGCTGGACCCCAAGGCGCTAGGTGAGCGGGCCGACGGTGATAGCGCACGAGCGGCGGCTGCAGGCGTGCGTGTGCGCACCTGCTGGACCCCAAGGCGCTAGGTGAGCGGGCCGACGGTGATAGCGCACGAGCTGCGGCTGCAGGCGGGCGTGTGCGCACCTGCTGGACCCCAAGGCGCTAGGTGAGCGGGCCGACGGTGATAGCGCACGAGCGGCGGCTGCAGGCGTGCGTGTGCGCACCTGCTGGACCCCAAGGCGCTAGGTGAGCGAGCCGACGGTGATAGCGCACGAGCGGCGACTGCAGGCGTGCGTGTGCGCACCTGCTGGACCCCAGGGCGCTAGGTGAGCGGGCCGACGGTGATAGCGCACGAGCGGCGGCTGCAGGTGTGCGTGTGCGAGCATGTGAACTAAAGCATCACACTTCACCGGGCAGGGCACTGGCCAAGATGTGCCGTTCGGGGCACGTAGGGGCCACGCTCAAGCATAAATAATTTTACCTTTATACAAAAAGTACGGGTCCCAGCCGGGGCTCAGCTCGTGCCCGGCGCAGTGTAATGCAAACATTTTTATTTTTTATAATGTATAGGTTAGCGCTTGACCGCTATCTCGCCTGATGGTAAACGATGATGCGATCTAGGATGAAACGCGCTTGCCTAGAAGATACCGTTATATTATGTGTATTTTGACCATACAAATATCTATTCACACGCGACATGAAGGCCCCCAAATTGTGAGTATTAGGAAACACACGCGGGCTAAGAATTCCACTCTCTGGCAGTACAGGGGCCTTACCATCAACTGTATTGCAATTCATTGTAGGTTGTGAGAGTGGGATGCTGCCATATGCGCGTCTAGCGGTGTCCCGCACTTACTACCTTAAAGTAGCCTCAAATGAATCGCATTACAGTTGATGGTAGGCCCCCAGATTACAAAATTTGATGCAAAACGTTTAGTGCGAATCTTTAAGATCCACCATAAAGCGGTGGCGCATATTTGAACGTCTGGTTGTCCGATGGAAAAAGGGAGATGGTGGAATTAGGTTGTGCAATTTAGCTGCACACTCAACGAAATGTATCGATGGCTTCGCTCCATATGTTGGTGGCGTATGTATGCTAGAAGATCTCCAGTGGACCGGTTGCGGCGAAACCCATATTGACGGTCGCTGAGGAGTTCATTTGCTTCTAGATACGACAGGAGCCTATGGTTCAGTACACGTTCCATTATCTTACATAGAGTGTACGTGACTTTTTAGGCACAGGTTGCACATTGGCCAGCTTCCAAGACTTTGGTACTTGTCCCTTTGTCATAGATAAGCGGTACAAGCGTGTCTTAGAACTATTGCTGGTATACCATCCGGACCACTGGCTTCGCTCCATATGTTGGTGGCGTATGCTAGAAGATAGCGCATGAGTGGACCGGTTGAAGTATGTGGATTTTATATGTACCTTTTGATTTATTAAATAAATATGATATTACAATGCATTGCGCTCACGTTATGCTGACATCTAGTTATAATATTATAGACTATATATTTTATATTATTGACTATATATAGTTATAATATATATATAGTCAATAAACCACGATCTTCGAGTCAACATGTCTTGTTATTGATCCGTAGATTGAAGAAAGCCGTAGTTAGGCTTTCTTATATGGCGACCCTTTGCCAGAAGTTCCTGTTAAATAAATTGTGTAGAAGTTTATCCAATCTTATGAAGAAAGAATAATTTGAAGAAAGAATAATTTGTAGAAAGAAGATATTTGAAGAAAGAAATATTTGAAGAAAGGTATTTTGAAGAAAAAAAAATTAAGAAAGAAGATATAAACATAGAAGATGGGAAAAAACTACTCAAAAGAAGAAGTCGTGATCGCACAAAATGCGAACGGAGCAGCTGAAGCCACAACCAGTCAAAAAATTGGTTCCACCGCCAACATACCTATCGGAAATTTTATTAATATCGTCGTCATCATATTAGCGAGCGTCGCATACTACTTTTACAAGAAATGTCGTAGAAGCGCCGTCAACGCATTAAGAAGAGAATTAAATGCTATCGCGATAAGCAGTAAATCGCGTCAGGATTTAACATCTTCGCAAGTATAACCAGCCCAGTTTCCTGAGGACCGGTGTCTAGGGTATACCCCTGCCCAGCAGCTCAGCAGCCAAGCAGCTCCGGAGTGCAGAGCCATCATACCGGACACAGATCTTCGCGCTAATTGCTCCACAACGTGCTACATGAAGCAGTTCAACGCGGTGTGGTTGACCTCGCGTTCAGATATTTTTTTTTATGTAAGTCGCTAGGTATTTTGTTCAACTTTTTTTATTAGGAGAATTTATAACTTTCTTATTATAATGAAACATTAATTTTAATTATCTTCATATTTTATTTGCTGTCTCTAAGTGACTTGAGTGTTATTCTTAGTGGATTAAAAGATATCAAAAGTTATTTGATTTAAATTGGCCCTACTCGAAGGGAAACCTCTGAAACCGCCCAAATAAAATTAAAAGAGGCACAAGGTTTCTACAGTAAGTTGGAGTCTATTTTGTTATGTATTAAATAAAAAAAATAACTTTCACAAATAGCTGGTGAATCTCTAACTGATATTAATTCAACTGTGCAAGATATAAATATTTTATATAATTCGATTATTAATTTGATAACCGCAAAACAAGATCATACACCTTGTAATTAATTGATGGAATTCAGTTATATAACACAATGCTCGATAATAATGAATCGAAATTCAGTTAATAGAGTTTGTTTTAAAAACTAGACTACCAGACAGTGCCAAATTACGTTTGAAGTCTAGCTATCAGGATGTTAATATTTTTACTAAAAAATATGCGTAAATTTTTACTAAAAAAGTTTTATATTGCTTTACAGTCTCAATTAAATAACACGAAACAAGGTCATAGGTCTATTGAAAATTTTGGGTCAGAATTAGAACAGTTATTTGTGAATTTGACTATCTAACAAGCATGGAGATCATAATAAGTATGACGTATACTACGCCCGTTAAACGAGATGATAGCCATAAAACGTTTTGCCGACGGATTACCTGATAGGCGCCTGAGCATAGCTTCTCGTCATAATTTGACTCACTCCCAGAGGCAAACTAATAACTAAGAGGTCAGCTGCGGATGAGCAAACTATGTCTCCCGCGGAGGAAAATGTCATGAAGATTTGACATTCTAATTACCCATCCTATAATAATCGTATACGATTTTTTAATAATTATAGGGATGTAATTTCAAATTGACCTAATTATTATAACAATAATGCGCGTCTCGTTATATTATAACCCGGTGCATCCTCAAGGCCAATCAGTGACGTATTATAGCCGATCGTCACGCGGCA